>MU827785.1:901732-1236732 GCA_029204205.1 Desmophyllum pertusum | reverse complement strand
ACATGAATTATTTCGTGAATTTGTCTTTTGGTAGATAAAGCAATGTACAATTAAACTTGCACAAAAAATATATTTTGAACAGATCGAGCTGGTTCAGTTTTATATGAAAATTCTAATTTTTCCAGCTTCGCACGTGCGTAGGATATTTTAAATTTGCAAGAATAAACAAGACAATTTTTCAAAATAATGCCAAACTTTAATGCATAAAATCGTAATATGTTTTCCCTGAACAAAAACGTTCAAAAAAGGTTTTGAGTGAATCAGTGGAATTTTAAAACGAAGAATTAAATCAAACTTGAGATCTGTTTTGACTGTAACTGTGTAATTTTGTTGACTTTATAACTGGTTTATATAACGCAATCGAAATGTAAATTCTGACTTTATCGAAAATGCTTCTCAATAACCTCCGAACCAGACACCAGGGTTTTATAGCAAGCTCCCTAAATTAGTGAATCTTTAAGATGGCACCATCAAGTATATTATAAGCAACAATATAAACATATATTTTATTCATCAGTTTTGGCTTCCAAGTTCATAACAAATTGGTTGTTTAGTTCGTCAAGTGTGATCGTCTCCACGATGTTGTGGTTGTTAAGAATCGTGTATAAAGTTCGTAAACAGTGATAGGTCTATTCTATTTGTACAGAGTTCTTTCGATCGTCTGTTTTGTTAGGTCGTAAGTTAGTCGTTCGTAAGGTACAGGTTGTTGTTGACATCGGTTTAAGAGGTGTTCGTTCTAAGTTGGTGTCCCAGTTTTCTAGAGTCAGTCGTTGAAAGTAGTTTGTACAGTAGGTAATGCATTCCGCAGAGTCCCAGTCAATTCTACGATTTCTCGTCGCTAATTTGTGCTCAGTCAGTCTCGTGTTCAGGTTTCTGACAGTCGAAGAAGTTGATCTTGTAAACTGCTCCCTGTCCGTCGTTAGGTTCGTCTTTGTCCTCAACGTTGGTCAATAAATGTCGCGGTAACGTAGTTTGTGGGCGACGGGGATATTGTAAGGCTCCGATCCGCGCGATTGTCGCTGTAGTAACAGGTGTTGGGTTTCTGTTCGTCTCGTTAGGTTCAGTAGTTCGGTGAGTATTTCGTTTAACAAAGTCGGCGTTGTAGTTGTTCTTGTTACAACACGTTCAACGTATCTGTTTTCATCACATAAGCTGTTCGATGTATCGAAATCCAGTTGTGCTCGTCTCGTCAAAGTCTCAATTGTCGTAGCGTTGTGTCAGGTAGGTGGTCCAGATCCGTCGGTAATTTGTTGTTGTACAAGTGTAAAAATAAAATTCCTCTTTGACCAAAATGGCTCAAATTATTTTGGAAAATATCAAAGTTTTCATTTCAATTGGACGAATTTGTCTTTCACTTAGTCAGTTTGTCTTTTTTCGAGCTCTCGTTCGTCTTACAGTGCCACCTTAAAAATATCACGTCCCTGCGACATCAACTAAGTTGTAACCATAGTACAGAGTATTTTGCATACATAAAGTTAACACCTTGAGCGATCCGCGCCACGGAAACGAAACTTTGTCTTTGCTTTTGTACAGGCAAGGTTCAATAAACTGCCAATTGCAAATTACGTCAACACCGTATTGACGATTTTTTTCCGAAAGTAACAGCCGGCAGAAATTATACGATTGTTCAAGGTATGCAAAAGAATCTGTTTCAAAAATGTGGCTGATATTAAAACTACACAGTACTTTTGAAATTCTTTGTATCAATTTCCAAGTCCCCGATGACTCGATACAGCTAGACAATCAATAAATCCCATCTGGATAAAACCAAGAGTGACATCCTTTTACAAACTTCATAAGACATAATTTAGTCAGCCACCATTTTTGCTACGGTTATTTAACAATTTCAAAGTTCTTATCTTTGCAGTATTTCCTCTTGATTCAGGATTCCAGTTTGTCCTCTTGGTCAGATTCTCACTGAGTTACTTTTCTTGCCTTCTGAAGATGGTAGTTTTCCTGAAGATAGAAATGATATATGTGATCAGAAAATGCTCAAACGCCAGCAAGCTAAGGAATAAGGAAACTCGCAAAGAACGCTTTGGAACAAGTTCTTGGTACAACAAAAAAAAATTCAAAGAGGGGAGGGAAAACTTAGCAAAGTCTTTACGAAATGTTATCGCCACTCTCAAAGGGGCTCTATACATTTAGAAATACACGAAATATAACATGCACGTGGACGATATATACTTCTGCATTGTTTCCAGTACATTTTGAAAACCATGCAATAATCTTTATTGCAGCGTTTGACCACTAAACAGTCTGTAATTTCTTTTAAAATTTTACACAGCATTAATACATAAGCTCTTCAATTTCGCCAAGACCGCCACTCTTCTGACTTGCTATATTGCAGACGAAACAAGATACTATTTGACTGTCGAGTTTCGAGTTGAAGCGACGCTCAAACCGAACAAGAAACGCCGCACGTGTTGACTCACTTCGCTAACATTTTGATACCAGAGCTTTCTGGACAAAATTAAGGTAATATTTTCCAAAAGCAATGCTCACCTTTGGTTAGAATAGCGAAAAGACATATTTTCTAGCTTTGCACAACAAACATCTTCTTCCTTCAAGAGTATACATTAGTCTTCAGCAGGACGACACGTCTTCACACATCCACGAACAGCGTGGTTTGCGAGAATTTTACAGTTTTTCATGAATATGGATTAGAAACTGAACCCAATCGCTGACAAATACGTCACAAATTTGTCACGGATTTTGTTTGCACGCTTTTGCAATCAGCAAATCAAGAATCGTGAACTAAAAGGTCGCCACCGTGACATTTGTGTGTATAAATTCAGTTGTTTTTGTCCTTTCAAAAGTTCGCATGTTTTAACATGTGAAGAAAAGAAAAAAAAAAGAAGAAGAAATACCATTCTGTTTAAAAAATCAGGTCGGTATAACCTGCGATCATGCTAATTTTTTTCTGATGTATAAAGTAGCTGCTTAGATTCTACATCTACAGCTGTTTCGAGAAAGGTATTGTGGGTAGTTTTAAGTTCACGGTTACTTGACTTCAGCATTTCAGGGAAATCTGAGAAAATGTCAAGAGACGCCATGGACGTATGTTTGCGAGTGCTAAAAGAAAGCAACAAAAGTAGGTTCGACAGCTACAGTGTCAGGAACGTACCTTGCTGATCATATCCCAGATTACCTTTCGGGATTGTCGTGTGCGCTTTTTCCGACAACGGTTCTCGAAACAGCTGTATATAGACTAAAAAATAAATAATTAGAATAAGGGAAGATCAGAATCCAAAACTTCGTGAGCCTTTAGTATGTTTTTTTTTAGTATTGTTGCTTTGTTCTCCGAGTTGCAAGTAATGTAATGTAGTATTGTAACCAAATTTTCTGTAACGTAAATGTTTAGAAATAAAGGTTATAAAAGTTAAAGAATTTTGACTTTTTTCTGAGCAACTTCATTACCATGTAATTGTCGACAAAGGCCGTGCGCTTCACTCGCTTTTCGCGCTTGCCACAAAACCTGCGATTACCGTAAAAGCTCTATTTAAGCCCCTGGGGGCTTATTTAATTTCAGGCCTCAAGAAGGGGGGGGGGGGGGGGGCTTATTAGAGAGGGGGGCTTATTTCAAATCATAAATTTTCAAGAAAATTCACATTAATTTTTCAAACTTTACTATTACACCACTGACTAAAACAGAACAAGAAATGGGTTATGTATGACCGTCTTACAAAGGAAACGTCATTTATACCCTAACTCGACGATAGTTCTGGAAATTAAAGACCACGTTTTCGTTTCAATACAAAGTGACTGAAACGTCAGAAAATATTGCTGAAAAGTCATTTACATCACCCTGATGGAAAGGGGGGGGGGGGGAGGCTTAATAGAGAGGGGGGGGCTAAATACAGCTTTTACGGTACCTTAAAAACGAAAATATCGCTACTGATAAAGGAGGCCGGAGGCAGTTGTTCAAAGCATTATAGTTATCCACTCTAAGATCAGAGTCAGTTTAATAAGTTATATGGATATATAGAGTGGCCCTTGGAGAGACGCTCTGTTACACGAAAAGAAACCAAAAAGCCTTTTGATTGCAAAATGTCGTGATTTGTCAGTGTCTCTCAGATCGCTTTGTTTCCTCCGTCTTTGGCAGATAAAGCCGACTGAGGAGTATTGCTACTCCCCCTGGGTAGGATGCTAGTCCAAGCCAGGTTACCCCCCCCAGCATTTTGTTAGGTTGCCCGACAGGTTGCCCTAACAGTTCGCAGGTTCAGTGACAGTGAGAGTCAAGTGTCTTGCCCAACAACATAACACACTGACCCCGGCCAGAGCTCGATCCAGAGTCCAATGCGCACTAACCATTAGGCCACCGCTCTCCCTAATTCACACTGGCATCGAATTGTGACGTCATATCTACAGACAATAGGATTTGAACCAATAACTCAACTTCATTCCCAGGGAGAAAAATACTGGGAATGAGGGTTGGAGATGGCTTCCAATTACCTTTGTCGCTTTATACGATGATCATGAATTATTTCTTGAGAATAAAAAAATAAAACTAAACAAAAGACGACAAAAACATTATAAGACGCAAAGTTTATTTAGTTTTAAAATTCACCTCCATTTGAGGTTACATACATACATACATAATACTTTATTTATACTCGAAAACAGATGAGGCTTATTAGGCCTCTAGTTAATCGCTAATAGACCTTATTCATAAATGGCGGCCGACTGATTATTCTTTTATATTCATGCTAATCAGCCTACCTAACCTCGTTAGCATGTGCAAAATTCAAAAGAATTTTAACTCTAAAATGAGGCTAGGTAGGCTGATTAGCATGAATATAAAAGAATAATTAATTGGCCGCCATTTATGAATACGGTCTATGAGTCGAGTTTATTAATTACAGTGGAGAGCGCCCTACCGTTGCCACTCTACAAAGTTTTTGATTAATTTTTGACAACTTTTTGGCAACGTTCTGATGGCTTTCGTTTCAACTGGCCAATCAAAATGCAAGAACTATGAGAGGCAGAGATGTCAAGCTCCACATTCGCGTTCTCACATTTGACATCTCCGCCTCCCACAGTTCTTGCAATTTGATTTACAATACAATAATACAATACAATACTTTAATTTGACACTCCCCTTACGGGGCTTTTCAGTGACAATAAAATTACAGTAAAAATTACAATTAACATTGTGTCATTCCAGAAAATATCCATACCCCCCCCCCCCACGGAGGGTTATTTTGTTTGGACCCCCCCACCCCTTCGGAATTTCCATTCCAGCGGGTGTTTGATGAACCCCCCTACCCTCCGGAATTTCCATGAGTTTTAATCTGAAAATCCCCTACCCCCTGGAAATTGAAACCCTTTTTATACTTGAAAAATAGCGACAAAAGCTTACCAGTTAGCGCAACATTTATTTCGATCACTTTCATCAACACGCACACGGCTAACACAGCTTACCGAAAGAACAAACAATGAACGTGAATCGCAAATTTAATCCAAAAAAAGAAAGAATATCTTTCTTTCCAATCAAAAATTTAACTTACTTGTATTGAAGTCTGATTATGTTTTTGTTTTCAAGAGATTTTGCCATTGCTAGCGCTTACTCGACGAAGGAATCGTTCGCGTTCGTAACAAAGCTGAGCAACCTGGCTTTTCCAAGAAACAACGGTCAGGGGACTGGGAAGGAGTTTTGGTCGGCCATTTTGATACGGTTCGGTTCGGAGGTTCGTGCTTGCAACTTCTAGAGACAGTTTTTGAGAGGCGGTAAACTAAGAAAATAAAAGATGCATAAAAGAACAAGATGTTTGGGATTATTTCAATGGTCAGAACGTTTGATTTGGCTTTGTTTCATTCTCCGATAATAGAGACAAAGTACGTAAGTATTTCTTACGAATTTTGATGTGCTTGTTCAGAAAGGAAACCCTCTGGAAAGAAAACTCTTTTTGTACCCCCCCTCCCCTTCGGAAATTTATCACTTTTAGACCCCCCTACCCCTCGGAATTTCCGTGACCCTCCGTGGGGGGGGGTATGGATATTTTCTGGAACGACACATTATGATAAAAATTACAATGATAAAAACCGGATAAAATAAATTACTCCTAAAAACTCCTCCATTAGTTTTGATTTTAAGTGAAATTTAAAAGATGAAACAGTTTTAAGAGTTTTTAAGTTTTTTAAGATTTGCTAGTTTAGATGGAAGCCAGCAGAAAGTTGTCAAAAATTAATCAAAAACTTTGTTGAGTGGCAACGGTAGGGCGCTCTTCACTGTGAAACCGCAAACAGAGTTTTATAAAAAGTGCCATAAGTCACTGGTACGGTAACGCTGACTCAGTGTCACACAACACCACTATACAAGGACATGAGCTTGGGCTGCCTGTGACCACAAAATATCTCTCAATATGAAATCAAACTATTTTCCACATTCTTTCAGTTTTAAGATTAAGAGGCAGCATTTTCTGCCCGTCAGTCTGTTTCGTAACAGCCGTACAATAAATATCATCAATGACATTAACCACGGGAGACCCAACACCAAGCAGATGCACAGGGTCACCAAGTACGCGCCAAAGAAAGGGTAACGTCTGGGAAGAGGAAGGGCGGAATATTGAATGGAACCATCAACACCTATGAATAGAATAACACAAAGAACCTTCTAAGTAATATTCTTTTGCAACTTGTCAAATTATTCATACCTGACGAGGAAAACAGGAAAGTCCGATTTTTTTAAACAAATACCGACGACGGTGTTGCACTCGGCAACGACAATGCATCCTGCAAATTGTCAGTGCCTATAAAGGCCAAGTAATACGGGGAACATGTTCTTGCAACTTGTCATGCAGCATTGTTACATTGCGAGTTGAATAGCGTTGTTGGGCGTATTACCACCCATGTTAAATGTTGCGTGAAGTAGACATGAATTCATCTTTGTGCAACATGATGCCGCAACATGTAACACAGGTGATAAAACGCACAGCAACACAGTTTCAAACTTGTAATGCAGCATTGTTTTGCGCAGACAAGTTGCAAGGAAATGTTGCCTGTATTATAATGATTGCGTTTGTGGCACTTGGCTCTATTTTTTGCAATACTTGTTCCACTGTACTTACAACTTACCTAGGACTGCTATCGCCGCACCTATCATATTAGTTCCCATGCGATAGCTGCATGTAGGTACAACATACTCTGTAAACGTCACTGATCCAATCTTGTGTTGAAGCGTAGCTGGCTAAAACAACAACATGGACATAGTTTGGGTTAAAACAATAGTTAACCTGCAAAGTTACAACCTTAGCTAACCCCGGAGCTAACCTTGTGCAGCCTTGCTTGGGAAGCATTAATTATTCTTGAAAAGCTAAGCACTTGTGGATGTGGCTCAAATTAAGTTTTAGCCCTATTAAAACTTGACCTTCTTTGGAGTCTGTACTATAACTATGGACGTTTGACATTTGAGGCGGCGTGGCCGAGTGGTTTAGGGCGCTGAATTTGAAATCTGGAGGTCCCTGGTTCATTTAATCCTCCACCCTGCCACTAGCTGGATTTGCTCTCGGTAGTCCCGAGTTCAACTCCTCGGCCACGCTTTGTAAATAGCCAACTGGACAGCCTCCCACCAGTTGGGATTCTTAACAAGTTTATGTTCTATTTACAATATTTGTTTGTTCATTTACAGTGTCCACAATTTAGTACAGCAGTGCTCAATCCTCTGACACTTAAATACAGTTGTTATTAGTTTTATTTATTGAACAACCTAAATGGTATCAAAACAATCATTTTCAACTCCTAAAGAGCACAACAAGCATCCCCCAGGCTACAAATCTCCCATTTGACATTCTTATTATTGTCAGACAAAAAATCACTGAAAATGGTAATAAGACTTACATAATGAAGATGACCAGAGAAGGCATAACGTGGTTGTACAGCATTGATTAACTATGATACAAGAGAAAAACAACTACAGTATTTTGTATGGGAAATAAAAAAAAAAATCATTTAAAATAATAGAGCTAACTCTTTGTCCAGAGCCTGCTGTGGACAGCAGTTGATCCAGAGGTTTCCTCATCTGCTCCATGTGAGATTTAGGAAGGGATTAGCTCTGTCTTGCAGAGTAAATGAACACCTGACTTAGCCCTTTCACTCCCAGAGTCAAACCTCGAGTCAGTTACCGTGGTTCTAACGTTTAAGTCTGTGGATTAAACCCTAGCATGTGACCATTCAAATGAAAGCTTCTGAGCAATACTTTCATGTGGTGTTGTTCGTTTTTCAATATTTTACTTAAAGAAATTTGGATTTTTTTTTTTAAATTTTGAACTTGGCCACTCTTGGGAGTGAAAGGGTTAATGAACAACTATTGCAGAACTGGCCGTTTCTCCAGTAAAGAACTTGACTGAACTTTGATGTGTATAAATTTACAAACACCAGAAATAATAAACAAACCAATTATTATCTTACCATGATCATTATTTTGTGTTGATGCGAGAGGAATACAATTCATGGTGAAACACTGAGAAGACTCAGAAGCTATTCATAATTTCAACATTAAGTTACATTAAGTTACAGTTTCCTGGAGAGCTCACCTTGCGCAGTGGAACTGCTTGTCTTTCACTTATATCTGTTACTGGAAGATGTCCAATCAAAATAGAAATTTTATCTTTGTCAAGTTTAGATGGCAGCTTTTCAATAAAGTCCAAGGTTTTGTTGTAGGTTGTCCGCTCAGCCTTAAAAGGTCTTCCTCTTAATAAGCTCACTGAATTAATCTGTGAAAATTTAATAACAATACTATTATTATTAAATGAATAAATGATCATCGCAGTTAAGAATGCAATTTAAGCAATTGCAATTTAAGCCTGAAAAAAATTCAGGGTTCAACGGAAGTTGAACCCATGACCTCCGTGTTACTAGTGCGATGCTACTTGGGGTCCTCCCCAGGTGCAATCCTTGTACAAGACATACAGAGAAACACTGGCTTTATATAGTAATTTTTTTTATTACCTTGACTATCTGAAAAGTCTTCAGTTTTATTACATCATTTATGGAACCAAAGTGACGTGAGAATCTTGACACTTTTTGTTCTGTCATACTGTCACTCCATTCACCACCAATATCATTATCCCCAGCAACATGGATCCTAGAAATTCCATCAGGAGTATTGAAAATGTTATCATGTCTTGTCTAAAGGGAAAAAAGAAATTGGTGTCACTAGGAGTCCATTGTCACCCCAGGGGTGATGGGAGTCGCAGTACCTTTTAGGGGTTAAAATTTGTGGTTTGGTACCGCTTAGGGTGTTAAAATCTAAAATGACTGCCGTTAGAGTTATTCCGGTACCTTTTAGGGTATTAAGCTGGAAAAATATATAACAGGGACTAGTTTTGTCTTAGAATTGGTACCTCTTAGGGGTGAAAATGAATTCGAGCCACACCCACAAAACAAGATTTTGGTACCTTTTAGGGTTCTTTTCAAAATTTCTGGCGATCACCCCCATCACTTTTATATGTGAGTCCCCCCCCCCCCCCACCCCCGACATTGCCACTTGTCAGACTGAGTCTAAATGAATGAAAACAATGTTCAGTAATAATTAGAATACATAGTTTTCATTCAATAAAATTAAGCTGCTAATAACTAATGCAATAGCATAATTTTGCTTAATCCAGCCAGCAAATACCATATTTCCTCGAATAATAGCCAGGGGCAATTATAATTTTTTTTCACTCCAAAAGGGGGTGATTATATTTCAAGGAGGGCAATTATTTCAAAATATTGCTTGCTTGTAGTCGACTGCTAATGTGCTGATGTGCTAATTAGAGAGCTCCAAGAAATAAAGGCATGGTATATCCAAATGCGCTTTACAATTCAACTCAGGGGTGAGATTGGACGTTGAAGCTTGTAAAGGTGCCTATGGCAGCCACTATCAGTCCATTCATGATCTCACCCACCCACCCAACTCATGAATACATGTGAACAGGCCAGACCACAACACCGGGGACTACTCTTACCGAACAGTGATGTGGGTTCTTTAACGTCCCCTACTATTTGGTACGAGGAGAATGATGTAGGAGACAAGGCCAACGGCTTGACGTCACCGCCCAATGAGCGATAATCTGAACTGAGACAAGCTGTTGAGCACAGCCAGCATGACCTTACCAGTTATTTTTTAATTAAGGAAAGAGTCAAATACATGAACACCACTATAGAAAAACTGTAATTTCTATGGTTAATCAATTCAATAAACCACACAGGATGCTGGAAGAACTCAAGCTTAATTAAGAGATGCAAATCACGATTCAAAGACAAGTTAGTGATTTACAAGCTTTTCATTTTGGCAAACAGTTTTTGAGGACAGGCTACAATTTTCACTGGTTACTAATTTTGGTCTGCACTTTTCAAGTCAGTGCTAGTTACTATAATTGCGATATATTACCTTGTACTCCACAAATTGATAGTCAGTACCAATGGATCCTTCATCAAAAATGTCACCTAAGAGATTTAAATTAAATGATTAGTTTTGCATCAAAAACCCCGGTGGGGGGACTCCAAAGGGACGGGGATGCTCATCGGAAATTTTAAATTAAACCCCTAATTGCTAAAGGAGACCAATCTGGGCATGGCTCATGCTTTATTTGACCCCTAAAAGATACCATTCTAAAAAACACAGACAAACACGAATTATAGTAACTTTAATTAAGTGTTTTTCTTTATTTCTTCATGTTCAGTCCTAAATGATAACTTGATGGCTAAAAATATTGGCGTTCCGTCCTGAACACGCTAAGTGATACTAAAATCCGTAATTTGCACCCCTAAATGAGATGATGAGCATCCCGTCACTTTCATATGGGAGTCTCCCCCCCCCCCCCCGGATCAAACGTTCAACAACACATTGTGGCCAACCGACAACAAACAAGCAGACTACATTCTACATTCATTTGATATTTTGTAAATGAAAAGAACAGATCATGTATTCTCACAATTCTCACCTAAATGAATAACAGCATCAGGTGAAAAGGATGTCAATGCCAGAGAGAACGCTTTTTTTAAATACCAGTCTGAATCAAGACGTGTTATATATCCACACATTCCTGGACATTCATACTTGTAACCCTGACATTTAAGACACCACAGTGTAAGTATATACTTGCAATTACATGACTACTTTTGTCAGACTTTATTCTAAAAAACAGATGTGACGGGGGAGGGGGGCAGGGTTTCGGGAACCCAGGAGTAAAGATGGTGGGAAGTCTATGGGAGAAGAGAGGCCGGGGGGGGGGGGGGGGGGGGGGGGGGCTCCACCACCAAATTTTGCCACCACACAAACAATCCAACCAGCTACGCAGGCAATATGTTGTTATGCCACTAGTGTGAAGCAGACCTTGTGATGAATGAAACTTACAGTAACCATTTTATTTGATACACCATCTTGCACAAGTTATAATAAAGAGCGCTCTACTGTTCCCACTCAACAAAGTTTTTGATTAATTTTTGACAACTTTCTGATGGCTTTCGTTTCAACTGGCCAATCAAAATGCAAGAACTATGAGAGGTGGAGATGTCAATTCTGACAATTGGCATCTCCGCCTCCCACAGCTCTTGCAATTTGATTTGCTAGGAAAGCCATCAGAAAGTTTTCAAAAAGATGTCAGGGTACTCTTCACTGTAAAGATTTAATAACCATGATTGTTATTTAACCCACCAGAATGTGTGAGTCAGAGATGAGAAGGAGATTTAATGAGTCACTGGAATTGTCAGGAACCCGCCAAGTAAAGAACGCCCACCAGAAACATCCAACTTCTCCAACTGCCACGACAATAACGAGCAAAACCAGTGAGATCTTGAATGCACAGACATGCCAGTACCACCAGCATTTACTGAACATGAAAACTGAAAGAAAAAAGAACAAAGAACGAACACATTACTTTTGAATGAATTTTATCATCAAATTATTAGGTGTTGTTTATTATCCTATGAACATTATATTGAATAATTCTAGCCAATCAGAGCTCAACCTTTCTGTTGAATATATACACCTTATTCGATGGTTTAACATATAATATGTGCGGATATTTTGCGAGTTGCGTAGTACGAGACATTGGGGTGCTCTGAATACCGCAACACCGCAAAAACAAAACAAACAAAAAAAACAAAAAAACAAAATCGAAAAACACCGCATCACCGCACGAAAAGTTGACGAAAACACGACACCGCAATATATTAAGTTACTTATAAATGAAGATGGCTTGCGACTGGCTGCTGAAGCATAAAATATTAACTGGACAGTAGTATTTGACTATACTGTGTTACAAATTAACAGGTTTAACAAAGGTACGTGCTTTTAATAAATTAACACGGGTTAACGAAGATATAGAAGCTATAATTTAGTTCTGACAAGGACGACAAGGGTCGACGATTATTGTACAAGGGTCCAACAAGAAACCGTAACATCGCAAATAATTTCGTTTCACCGTACACCGGAGGTTTAAAAACACAAACAACGCACACCGCAGGATTTGAGATCACCGCAATACTGCAATGTGGGATTTTATTCACCGAAATACCGCATAAAAAACTGAGCAACACCGCAACACCACAAACCCCAATGTCCCCCTCTAGTATTTTTCCGAGCCCGTAGGGCGAGGTAAAATGTGAGCAATGAGCAAAATGTCCGCTTGTATTATATGTTAAACCATCGAATAAAGGATTTATTATTCTGCTGCAAAATTTCCCTTACTATTATGCTATTTTCCATATTCGCTCTGTTCAACTGGTCAATACGGTCTCATATTTTGCGTGTTCTCTTCACCTTATATGGTGAATTGACGTAGTGGAATAATACTTAACAATTATCCTGCGAAATCGCATGGAATATCGCCTGATAGTTAGCCGACGAGGTCGGAGGCCGCCATAGGCCGAGTTGGCTAAAATCAGGCGATATTCCGCAAGATTGAGCAGGATAATTGTTTTATTATTCCAAAAATTGATAACACAACTAAAAAAAATACGCTTTCCACTTTTATTTCAAGAATTGACTTGAACATTTTACCGCACGCGTACAAAATTACGTATATCACAGGATATCTGTTATAATAATAATAATAATCAACTTTATTTGGGGAGGGTGACACATGACAGTAATGTGTGGTTCCAGAAAATATCCATACCCACCCCAAGGAAGGTTATTGGAAATTCCGAGGGGGAGGGGGGTCTCAAAAGCCAAAATTTTTAAAGGAAAGTATGAAGCTAAACTGGAAATTCCTGGGGGAGGGGGGTTCAAACCAAAAAGCCTTCCGTGGGGGAGGTATGGATATATTCTGGAACCATACAATTCAACTGACGAGCTAGTGGCCCTCCATCCTAAAACTGTTGTTGAGTACGGCCGACAGATATTGAGTGCATCATGACCATATTTGGACAGTGTTACAATTTGTTGAATAATAAAGGCTGGTATTGGGTGGATGCCCCCCCCCCCCCCCCTTCCACCATACATACACATCCTGACTGGGTGGGGGGGGGGGGGGGAATAGGAAAACATTTTGCAATATTGCGTAATATTTTTCAACAGAAAAAGTACAAAGAGGTAGGAACCACGAAGGAAGGGGCACCCCCCACCCCCTGTATGGGAAGGCAAATATTTTATCAAGGTCAAGTTAACTCAAGATAGCTATCAAAAGATTTTATCTGCATCAGATTGAATATTTTCCAGTTGTCTCTAATATCTAATGTATGGAAATATTGATATTAAGCTTATACATGCATTGCAGATCAATTGCGGAAATTCAAACTTTTGCTAAACGTCATTACCGGTAGATATATTCGGGGGAAAATTATAAAATGGATTCCCATACAAAACTACAAATAGTTTACAATACGTACATTGATTATACCTGTGCAATAGAGGCTACATTGATCCAGAGCTTCCACAAACGTTCACAGATCAGAGCCCACTCAAACAGGATGTGCCGCGACATTCCTTCATGTATACGTCATCGAATGTCCCCATAGGGCCTGGGCACTATCGGTCTTCGCATGCCGAAAGCCGAACCAGTTTTCGTCTTTTTTCAACGATAAAATGGCGGCGGTAAACGTGCACAGTACCAGTTGTACTACAGATAACCTTAGTCGACATGAAATGCTGCAATGGATCAACGATAGTTTAGAACTAAAGTACAGCAAAATCGAGCAGTTATGTTCGGGTTAGTAATCTTGTACATTTGTGGCGGTTTTGTGTACAGAACTTTTCTTTTTAGCGTGAATGATATCGTTCGAAAATGATCAACCTTTACTTGATTTTCTCACGAGATTGTTATATATTCGTGTTGTTTGGTATCTGAATAGCTTGTTCTTATTCAATAGGTGCTGCTTACTGCCAGTTTATGGACATGTTGTTCATGGGTGAGTTTACTAAACTTTTTATATGCATGAAATTTGAATCTTCAATTTTATCATAAACGGCTCTTCAGACTTCGTGTACAAACTTTAATATCATAAAATATAGATTACTCATTTTACTAAATGTCTATTTTTAACTTTGAATTATCGGTTTTCTGTGTTGATTTTTTAAGATTGTGTGAACATGACCAAAGTGAAGTTTGCATCGAATCAAGAACATGAATTCATCAATAACTGGAAGATATTGCAGAAGGCGTTCAAGGCGGCCGGTGTAGATAAGGTAAGCTTTATTCTTGTCACTGATTTTAATTCTGGATTACATGGTAATGATCTATTTCAGATTTTGTTCGACATGTACGATTCTAATATGATAGCGAAATGACTAAAGTAAAATGAAATACTAGTTTCCGTGATGAAATTATTTCATAAAGTGTCGCAAGTTTATAATGTTCAGCCAACCCAGATAATATTATTTGTTCTGGTTGTCCTGTTTCATCAATGAAATCTCTGGCGGTTTTAAGTGGCGTATTAACTCATTACACACAAAATGAAATCCGAAATTAAACTACATTTGCTGTTTTCAGAAAAAGTTTCCTTTTCCATTTCATTTGCAGTCACTAATAATATGAATCTTTTGGGAAGAATAACCTGTTTTCTCTTTTAGCAAGTTTTACCTTGCCAAAAGAATATGATTGTACAAAACACAATAATTTAGACTACAAGTAGTCCTCATTTTTCTCAGGGATAGTCACAGGTGCGGATCCTGACCAGTTTCCACCGTTTTACAGAAATTGGTCAAATTTTCCAAATGACTCAAAAATTGTGGGAAATGTCATTTTGGAAACTTTTGCAGGAGAACATGCCTCTGGACTTCGATAGATTCGGCGCTCAGACAGTAAACCTGTCAAGATTTTTACTAGATCCACACCTGAGTCGAGTGGGAGAACACGTGAGCGCATGCGAAAATCGCCTCCCACGAGGATACATAGTCCACAATAAAATAGGATGGTAAAATATACCAGTGAAGAAGGGGACCAGATATAAACGTTCCAGCCAAGGCCATGCCACGAGGAGATATAGTCCACAATAAAATAGGATGGTAAATTAAAATATACCAGTGAGGAAGGGGACCAGGCCAAGGCCATGCCAAAATAAATAGTCAGTAATAAATTGAAATTCAACAGTTTTTTTTTTTTTTTTTTTTTTTTTTTTTTTAAATTCAAAAATTCAACAGTTTTTAATCATGTTTTATTTTATCATTTCAGGCAGTTCCAGTGGAAAGACTAGTCAAAGGGAAATTTCAGGATAACTTTGAGTTTGTTCAATGGTTCAAGAAGTTCTTTGAAGCAAACTATTCGGGTCCGGATCCCGAATACGATCCTGTGAAAGCTCGACATGGAAAAACAGATACTCCGCAAATTGCTATGCCAAGAAAAGGATCAGGACAACTTTGCAGAGCTATACAGCCCCGGGTAAGGCATTTGTGTAGAGCTGACAGCTGTAGTCTGGGAGGGAGGGGAAAATGTAAAAACAAAGAGGAACTTCAGAGAATGGAATGGAGGTTATGTTATGCCTGCTGTGAAAACAACATCTAAAAGCTTTCAAATTCTGACTGGTATATCTGTCCAAAAATTATGTTACTGTTTTAAACACCATTTCTAAAGAGGTGTTCATTACAGATCTCTCAGATCTGTTGTCAATAGCTTTAGCTGATCTCATCCCTGGAAACGATTGTGATCCAGTAATATATTAAATAAGTGGGAGACAGCGTAGCAGGAACCTAGGAGAAAATGGGCAGAAAGTCCACCAGGAGAAGAGAGGGCGGGAAGGAAGCGGGATTACCTGGAAGTTCAGATTTCCCTGCCCCCCCCCCCCCCCCAAAAAAAAACCTAGTTCTTAGAATGAGAAAGTTGGATAATTTTTCTTTTGTGGACAGCAAAAGCCCCTACACGAGTAACAGCTGCACCCAAACCTGCAGCAGGCGGATCAAGCAGGATTGGTGGAGGTGCTTCCAAAGGTGGAGGACTGGGGCGACCAGCTCCGCAAAGTTCCCGTCCAACGGGAGGAGGAGCGGGCGGAGCTTCTGCTGCTCTGTTGCAGAAAGATAGTCAAATACAAGAACTTAATAATGAGGTTTGTTGAGTTGCTTGTTCTTCAAGTGATCTTTAACCTTGTCATTCAATTTGGAATAATTTACCAAAGGATCTGAAATTATCGAAAACATATCATTCTTTTAAGAAAAGCGCAAACGTTTTATGTACTAAATCAAAATATTTTAGATTCTTAGATTGATAATATTAATATATATAGTTTTGACAAAACCCGTATTACTATTACATTTATAAATAATATCCATCTGCTGTTTTCAATGTTATAAGCTGTAAAAAAGGGGATCTTCCTAGAAAAGCTCAATAGAGCTTGCTAAGATCTCCTGCCATTATATGTAAACTAGCAGACAGTTATCAACTAGCAAATTAGTGTAAATGTAATATAATGGACAAATAAAAAAATAAATAAATAAATAAAATAAGTGATTAAAGTTTAATTTATCCTTATAATACAAACACATAGTCAAGCAGACAATTGATGAGAATGAAGTCTGAACATGTATCACCTAGAGTATATTTATTTGTTGATGTACCACCGAAATCCTCTCAGAACTAGCATTAAAATTGGCATTACATTCGGGGGAACAAGTACCAGTTGATAAGATGGGACTGAGCCTGTGGTATCCGTCCCCCAAGTTGCTAAGCAACATGACGTATGTGCTGGCATGGGCTGATGGCATTGCTTTTGGAGTACTTGTGTGTGCTCTCGCTACTTTCTAATAATATTGGAAAGAAAGATTTGGAAGCTCTTCGAGTACTAACACGAAGATTTTCCAAAACCCGCACTTGTTCCCCTGGCAATTAATGTAACGCAAAGAAAGGAGAATGATTAGTGTCTTAATACCAAAAATGTTTTCTCATAAGAGACCGGTTGTTTTTTAAACTGTGATTTTACGTTCTCCTACAGCTTACTGCACTGCAGTTGACGGTGGAAGGGTTAGAAAAGGAGAGAGATTTTTATTTGGTAAATTACGAGACATTGAAGTTCAGTGCCAGGACGACGATTGTAAAGGCGCTACTGTTGTTGAAAAGATCATGGGGATTCTTTATGCAACTGAGGTGAGTGAAGCTTTTATGACTTTACAAACATATCAGCCAATCCTTTTTCAGGAACCAAATGGGATACATGGATTTTCTGTAGTACTGGTATTATTTTAAAGTTAAAAAAAAAATATCTGATTAAGACTATTACAGTTGAACCTCCCGTAACAGACACCCTTGGGACCATAAAAATTGTCCGCTTATGGTAGGTTAAAAATGTAGTGTTTGTATGTAGCTGGGAACATGACCAAGTGTCCGTAATAACGGGGTGTCCGCAAGGCGAGAGTGGATTGTGTAACTCACATAAATAAAAATAAATAAAATTAAAAAAAACATAAATCCAGAATAATGTTGTCACTTGTTGTATTTGTAGGAGGGTTTTGCTTCACCTGAAGAAGCAGCTGGTAACAATGATGAAGCAGAGTATGGCTATAATGACGAGCAGGAAGAGTATTAGACAGTGACGACAGTGTTACTCATCCTTTCAAGCAAGATCAGCTACATCGATGAACAGACTTAATGCCTTGAGCTAACTGCTTTTTTAAATTAAAATTGTCTCTTGTAATCATGTACTGGAACATTCAGGGAACACGATTGTGAGCTTTAACCGAGTGTACTGATCTCTTAAGTTTCCATCATTGTCTATTTTTGTATTATAATTACCAAAAATGTCTCTGTAAACTGCAGAAGGCCAAGCTACAATCATAATTATGTAGATAGGGTTGAGACAGACTGTAGATCGATAGGTCAGATAGAATGTTTCCTTTCTTTTCCGTTAGTGATGGAAATTATTGTTTTGTAAAGTCAGCTTTATTGTGTGACTACTCCACCCAAGCAAATTCTTTGCAAATTGACCAACAGCATTTGAGTGTTAAAACAATAAAAATGGTCACAAATTTATTGCTTCTGTAGTGTGCTGTTTGCTTAGATCTATAATTTGTGGTAAATCTATTGTTGACATCCAAGGTTTTCATTCGCTAATTTGCACAGAATTTTGTAGAGTGGCCTTGGTTAAGCTCGATTACCAGCCGCTGTTCAGGAAAATGAGCCCACAAAGACTGGACTCAAGAGAGAGGCGGAAATTGAGGCTAGGCCTTGGTTGGAGTGGTTGCACCGTAAGCCCTTAAAAACAGCAGGTATATTCCATGGCTGAAGTGACATTAGGAATTACATAGCAAGGCAGGAGTGTAGCTCAGATTTCAGTTACTTGTAAAGTTTTTGATGCTTAACTGATTAAGTCTATCTAGAACAAAAATATCAGAATAAATTATTGTCGTTTTGATATTTAGTCAGTTTGCTCTTGAAAACATTGAAGTGGCTAGAGTTTAACAAAAAAAACTTGGAATAAAAGTATGTACTATCTACACTTGGTATATGTGATTTTACTTTGATTTTGAATGGTTCAATGTTATTTGAATTTGCCATGCCGACGTGATCACCTCAAGTGGCCGTGATGACAGTACACCGCCGCCTGTCTGTAATCGCAGGGCACATTCTTTGGGGACTATTCTGGAATAGGAATACTTGGAATAGACGTGTTTGTTGTTCTTTTGGTGCCTATTCCATTTTCGGAATGGGAAAAAGGGTTACCCCGAATAGGCAGAATATGCGTTCTTTTGGGAAAGTTTTGGCGGGAAATCATATGTGGCCGGCCAGTTGCCCAGCTAAAAAATTGGAATGGAAAATAGAGCCAAAATGTCGGATTTGTCTGCCGTAAATGCAAGTGTGCTTGACCTCAGTTCTGTTCCTTCACTGGTGCTAGGAAATAGCCAAAACGCTGGTAGTTATGGGGCCAATACTTCAGCCATGTTTGTTGCAACATTTGTACTTTGTTGAAAACTTTGCAACAATCGCGTGCGCAGATACAATATAATAATAATAACAACTTTATTAATGTGTCGTGTCTTCTAGCATGCCTAATAAGGCCCACTAATCGGGACACCTAAGAATATCACAAAATACTATAAATAGTTCTTAGGTCACCTCTGCCACTAGTATTCTGTTTTCAGAATATACATTCTTTAGGGAATTGATATTCCGTGTATTCTGTTCTTCCTAAACCGGAATGAGAATAGTTAGAATAGAAACAAAAGAATGCACCCGCAGTTAGTTTGCCCTACAGTTTTGTCAGTATAAGTAACATGTGGCATAACATCATCAGATTGTGAGTTGTAGTGAGCAAAGTGCTGGGAATGAGCATGTAGTGCAAGTGAGGGTTGATGGGAAAAGCAGAAAATGAACTGGCCTCAGAAAGATGTGAAGAGGAGGAAAAGCACTAATGCAGACATATTTTCACGCCAAAATGGCGATGGCGGGGTGAAATAACAATTTGCAACCTCCACTTTTTCCTTTGAGTGACTGGGGTGAGATAATAAAATTTATATTTACTGTAATAATAATTTGGTTGATGTGGCGGCTAGTAGTCACTGATCATCTGGTAAACTTGCAACAATATATGACAAAGTAAATTTCAATTTTATTTACTAATTATTATATTTTGATTAGCAAATTCAGGAAACCTTTATACAATAGTTGGGCACTTCAATACATGCATCCATGTTTGCATCTCCCTCCACCCTCAATGTTGAGTAAAAAACACTTTGTGGTGTCTCCCAGGGGATGTGAAGATACTCAGGTATAAATAGTGACGGGGAGGCCAAATTGTTAGACCCCCAAAAAGTCCTATTAGGCTAAAACCAGACCCCCAAAAAAGTCCAACGGCCCAGAATGTAACCCCAAAAAGTCCTTTTTCTCTGCATTAAAATGAGAACCCTGGGTTACGCTTTTTTTCAACCCCCAAAATCTTCTACCCAAAAAAAGTCACCACAAAATTTCTAACCCCCAAAAAGTCCTCAGATCGCAAATTTCAAACCCCAAAAAGGTGTTCGAGCCTCCCCGTCACTATTATACCTGAGTACCCCCCCTGGGTGGTGTCTCAAGTTGTTCATATCAACAATGAAGAAGGGAGGGGGAAAGTGTCCCAAAAATTGTGATGTGGATTGTAGCTAAGACATTTGTGTAAAATATATACTATTCCTATCACCAAGACCCTGTCAACCTTCTTGACTTAATTTTCAAATCATATATTAATATTGTAAGTGCATATAATATCGTCAATCCTCTAATTAACAATTAGATGCGGCCTCGTCAACTATCACTCATAGAAATTGAGAGTGAATAATCTAATTAGTAAAAATCATAATAAAACGAGACTCGTGTGTCAGAAAAAATACCGTTACTTTGGAGAAATGAGAAGAAACCACCATTTTGTAGACGAACCCCAGCCACTTGTATACTAATGCATGATAGTATACGAGTAGCTCAGACAATTAGATTGCTGCATTTGCATCAGTATACTAGTAGATTTTTACTAATAGTATTTAGGGGGTCCCCCATGCATATTAAACTAATTATTAACCCTCCCTCCCTATTACAATGTAAGCCCCACATTGAAGGTAGCACTCCACCTGTGAAATTTGATTTACAATCAAAACTATTTCACTTTTGGATTTAATTCAAGCAGACTGTAAATACAGTTGAACTTCTCTACAACAGCCACCCTGGGTAGAATTAACTGGTCATTGTAAAGAGGTGGCCGTTGTAGGGAGGTTTCAATAAGAGTATTTAGCGTATGAATTGGAGCATGGCCAGGTCAAATAAGCCTCGCCGTTGTAGAGAGATGGGTTCAAAACTGTAATTAATTGGCATACCATTGTATGTAAGCAGTGACGGATCCAGACCTGTTTATAAGGTGGGGGCCCTAGATCCGGCACTGATAAGGGATCAGTTTGAAACATTCATCAGCATTCTGTTTTGCCAAGATACAGCTAGCCTACTACTTAGTCCCTGTCTAATGTTCTCCCATTGAAAAAAGCCAAACCCCTTTCTAATAAGCCCCCTTACTATGAAGGCCCACCCCTCCTTAAAATGACCTAATAGAAGATTTAAGGTATTATCATCCCTTCCATAAAACTCACTATAGATAAGTTAATATGTTTATAAGTTATTGTTTTTCTGTATTGAATCCCTGCGGGTTCTGTAACTGCCATCTCCATGCATCTTCACCTAAAGAAACAAAATAAACAGTTAACTGCCAGTATTCTTGACCTGCAGTCAACGCACAAAACATACCACGAAAGCAAATGGCCTACATATATAGTTATCATGGTTATATGTATATGAAGAGGTGCAAGTGGGGGCAGCATAGCCAACAGGCGCGTAGGAGGGGGTGTTCGAGGGGTTAGAACAAACCCCCTTTGGTAGGTCAATAATGGAAGACTGAAAACACAAACAGTTGATTTTCAGCTTTTAGTTTGGGTAGCAAATAGTGGAGGAATGGAAAACAAACTTTGAGTGTTTTAGCTTTTAAATTACCCTGCAAGAAAACGCCAACAGTATCGGGAAAGTCTTATGGGCACAAATAAAAATTGTTAGGAGTTTGGGTACAACTGAAATTCGAGAGCCTTACATGAAGGATAGAGTTGGTGTTGAAAAAATGGCGTCTAAACGAGTCAGATCTATGTATGTATCAAGTTAACAAGATAGATAGATTTCAAAATTTTCTGGGGGGCCATGCCCACAGACCCCCCTAGACGCTCGCACCTTTGGCGCTCACTTCATTACCAAGTCAACAAATCTTCATATCAGTACAAACACCCTTCTCAAACCCCAGCTACACGCCTGGCTAAGTGGTACATTTGTAGGTTTCCCACTAGCTGGTGTTGTTCTCGGTAGTCCAAGCCGCACTAAAAAAGCCAACTGGTCAGCAGAATACACCACTGTGGAGAACTGGCTTATACTTACACATTTCATCTAGTCCTCGAGTTGCTTTCCAACCAAGTTCTTTCTCAGCAAAAGAAGCATCAGAATACACTGAACCTACATCTCCCTCGCGGCGTGGAGCAATCTTGTATGGAACCTACACAATGAAGGAACTATAAGCTTACTATTCTGCAGTATTTGATCATTGAGTTTAGAGCTGATGTCTACCAAAAAGAATGTAACAAAAAATGTGTATATATAGTGCCAAAAAATGCCCATACCCCCCCCCCCCCCCCCCCCCCTCCATGGAGGGTTGTTTTGGTTTGAAACCCCCACCCCTCATGACCTCCCTTGGGGTGGGTATGGATATAATTATTTTCTGGAACAGCAGCACAATATGAACAAATAAACTGTCGCGACCAAAATACAAAACCCTTTGGTTGACAAAAGCAAAATTGTTTCATGCTGCCAAAAACTACTAACAGCACAACAGGCAAGGGGTGAAGGTGTAACCTTCTTTTTTCCAAACTATCATCGTATACCTGCCAACTTTTCCTGAGTCAAATGCGTGAGATTTTTGTCTTCAGAGTACCTTCCGAAGATGCTCCGACGATTTCCAAACGTTGCCAAAGACATCTGAAGACAATTTGAAAATTTCCAATCGTTAACGAAGAGTTCGTATCCAGTTTCATAATGCGTTCGGACACGGTTTGGAGGATTCAAACACGACATACAGCATTATTTATAGGACTATGTTTCCTCACATTGGTTCGAGTTGACTTATTTTTCGAAAGTGTGTCAGTTAAGGCTGAAAAATGTGAGATATTACAGCCTTAACTGACCGTAAGCGTGAGCTGGTGTGAGATCGAAATTTTCGACCGGCAGGCGTGAGAATCACGCCTAAGGCATGAGAGTTGGCAGGTATATCATCCAATTACCTAACTTTCAGGAAAGGTTTTAACCTTAAAAAGGAGCTATGTCACAATATTTTTGCGAAGGGCAAAATCACCTTCAAAATGAAGGAGACCTCAAAAATAACAGTTTACTTAGGACTACTCGACCCCTGGATGGGATGCTAGTCCATTGCAGGAAAAACCCCAGCATTTTTGTCAGGTTGCCTTGACAATTCGCCAGTACCCATACATACATACATAAACTTTATTGAGTGTCTGGAATATTTAGCTTGTAGCACCCATTTACTCCTGGGTGGAGAGAGGCACTGTGAGAGTGAAGTGTCTTGCCCCAAGAACACAACACAGTGACCCTGACCAGGGCTTGAACCAGACCGCTCGATTTGGAGTCCAGGAAAACCACAGTAGAAAGCTTTATTAGGTAGAATTTCCATAACTTCTACACAAACATAACAACAGGAATATAGTAATTAATATTTGTCTCTCGTTTCCTGAAGAATGAAAAACACTTACTGGTTTCCCTGATGCCTTTTCAACAGCAGTCGCCATTTCAAGAACAGAATATCCCTCCCTGTACCAAGGTTGTATATCTGGACAAAGTTTAAAAATTTTGTTCTTCTTTTACTTGCTAGTGAGTACACAAGATTCTTACAAATATATTTCAAATTCATTATAATGAAGCATAGTCCCAGGGGGGGTATTCCGGATTTAAAGTGACAGGGATGTGCGAATGGAAACAAAAATTAAAAAACCCCGAAATCCCTAGGGCTTGAAGCGGAACCCAAAAAAAATCCCCTGAACCAAAATTAAACCCCAAAAAATCCCATGCTGAATTTTCAAACCTAGAATGGATACAATCTAATGCAAGCCGTAAATATTAAAACAATCGCTTTAACAACAAGTGTGCGTGTATTACATATCCGTATCACTACGTACATTTTTTTCTACTGCAAACCAATTGTTTTGTATACACCCAAAAATCCTTTACTAAAATCCAACTACCCAAAAAATACTTGCCAAAATTTTCTTACCAAAAAATTTCAAACCAAAAAAAATCCTTCGCACCTCCCCATCACTTTAAATCCGGAGTAACCCCTGGGAGCATAGTCAAGCCTATACTAATGGCACCTCCCTACAATGGCTACGATGTTTTGTCCCGACCATACGCCAAATATCCATACATTTAACTCTTATTGAAACCTCCCTACAACTGACGGCCACCTCTCTACAATGGCCAGTTAATTCTGCCCTGGGGGAATCCTATATGAAAGTGACAGGGGTGATCGTAGGAACCCCTACAAGATAACAAAATTTAGTTTTGTGGGCAGATCAAATTAATTGTCACCCTTAAGAGGTACTAATTCTAAAACAAAACTGCAGTATCTATCAATTTTTCTTCCCTGAAAAGGTACTAGCCGACAGGGATACCTCTAACCATGGTCATTTTAGATTTTAACACCCTAAGCGGTACCAAACCACAAATGTTAACCCCTAAAAGGTACAACAATCAGCCCTGTCTCTTATATGGGAGTTCTCCTCCTGGGATTCTGCCCCAATAGAGTGGTAAAGTGTGACGTCACAAATTTTCAAATTTGCGAAATTATGACATTTGATCAGCTTTTCAGAGGAAGCATGCCAAAAAACGTCCACTTGCCAAACATTAGCTCTCCTTTGCAATTTGCGGCCGAGATATAGAGGTTCGAAGTATGGTACCGTCCATACAAACCTCTCTAATTTTGCACCTGTTCTAAACTGAAGGAACAGACGCAAAATTAGAAGGGTTTGTATGGAGAAATTAAAACCTGAAGTGCCCATATCTCGGCCGCAAATTACAATGGAGAGCTAATTTTTGGCAAGTGGATGTTTTTTGGCATGCTTTCTCTGAATAGCTTATCAAATTTCATAATTTCGCAAATTTAATTTTTGTGACGTCATGACTTTAGTACTCAGCTATTGCAAGGTGATCATTGCAGAGAGGTTCAACTTCAACCAGGCTGAAAAGAAGTGTACCTTGCATCCACAATTTTCTTCACATTTCTTTAGTGCAACAACATGGCCAAGAGCTAAGTCTACCACGTGGATATAGTCTCTTACACCTGCAGGATGACAAACTCTTATTATTATACATTCAACTCACTATCTCTTTTCTGATTGGCCAAAAGCGTACAGTGGATTTTCGAAATCAGTGCCTTGAAAGCATCTACCTACAGATTATCGAGAGGATCATGGGTATTAACCTGCAGATTATACAATAATCATGTCAAGGACACTCGCGGTCACGGGTAATCATGTCATCTATGACCGCGGTGCATGATTTCCAAGGGTAATCATGTCAAGTTTGTGCGCTTTGCGTTGCTTGCCGCTATGTAACATCGGTGGCAGAAGCGTTGTTCTTTTTGTTGAATGTATAATAAAACAATAATATTATTAGATTTGGCTTATCAACTCTATCCATTTAAAAAATCCCACTCACATGTACTTCTCGATACTTCAGTAATCACATACTACATGTATACTTAGTCCAAGCAAAACGACGAATGATCAAAATTCACAAACAATTTCAACGGATTACACTGAGAATGTTAACATTGAAAACCAGAATAAAGTGTTGGCCCAAAGGATTTATTCTGGTAATTTATTCTGGTATTCAAATGTTGACATTCTCTATGTAATCTGAACATGAATTTGGTCATTCGTCGTTTTGCTTGGACTTATTATAGCATGTGGTTACTGTAGTATCGAGAAGAACATGTGAGTGAGGTTTTTTAAACGGATAAAGTTGATAAGCCGACACATGCGCCGAACCGTGAAACACTCCCTTTAATATCATACAATTATATTGTAACTTAAATTGATTTCTGCCCCTGGCTAAAACAGATAATTACACTTAGATACCAAATGGCTAATTTAGTCAAAAGTAATATAAATAGGCCATTTCCGAGTTGCCTCAAAACGAGTCCAAGTGCGAAACCTATAATATGAAAATGAGCTTTACTCACAAGTTCATTCAAATGCAAATCAAACTCATTTTCATATGAAAGGTTTCGCACTTGAACTCGTTTTGAAACAGAGACAAAAGGCAAACTCGGAAATGGTTTATTAGAAACTTAACCTGTTCCATCGGTAGTATCGTAATCATCACCAAACACATTTAGATAAGGTCTTCTGCCCACAGCTACTTGAAGTATGTACGGCATTAGATTATTAGGAATACCCTGAAATTTAAAACAGACAAACACATGACCAGAAGCCACTAAAACACAATAGCAGTCCCAGCTTATGCATTGGGGGGGAAGTGGGGGGGAGGGGGGGGGGGGGGAGGGGAGGGGGGATCTGAACTTCCCACTTCCTACATTTACTTCCGGTTCCCACCCCTTCCTTAGTGTTTCAGTCTCTTTGTGCTTTTCTTATTGCAAAATATTACAAAATACTGCAAAATTCTTCCACACCACCTTGGGTATCCTGCTTCCTGCCCTCTCGTTTCCCACCTTCTGTAGACTTCCCAACCCCTTTTCTCCCAGTTCCCAGTTCCCAGTTCCCAGTTCCCATCTCCCTATCCCCTCCACTATCAGATACGAGCTAGGTAAAGCCCCTTCCACACGAGCAAGTTTTCCTTGGCAAGTTTTCACTTGACAAGTTTTCCTTACTTGTGTGGAAAGAGAAATTTGGCAATTTTTTCCTTGACAAGTGTCCTTGTTCAAAAACTGGCGTGCCAGTTTTTGAACAAGGACACTTGTCAAGGAAAAATTGCCAAATTGCAAAAGTTGTTTGTGTGGACGATGCAACAAGGAAAACTTGACAAAGGAATCCCTGGTGCCCAGCGGCCTAAACCTTGTTGCTCGCGACCTGGGACCTATTAAAGATGATAATCCACTGTACAATATTATTGTTGTTACAAAGAAAAATTGTTTATCGTCCACACAAGCAAATAAAATTTGTCAAGTAAAATCTTGTCAAATAAAATTTGTTGTTTATCCACACGAGCAAATATAAATTGTCAATGTCCCTTGTCAAGGAAAACTTGCCCGTGTGAAAGGGGCTTAAGATAAGTCCATTGAGTTGGTCTGAAGCATAATTTTATGCCATCTGTGTCTAACTCAATCAGTAAATAAACACCTGGTATTCACTGACCTGAGGGTCTTCACCAATTTTGCCTGACTTATGAGCTCCAACAGGATTAAAGTATCTTAACATCACAGCATTCACACTCTGTTGATAAACGAGCAGAAAAATGTTTCATCTCTTGACACTTTGTCAAGTGGCAATGGCTGGCATAGCTGGCATCACTGTAAGAAATTAATTAATGATAATATACACGGGGGGGGGGGGGTACTCCCTATAATGGACTATACGGGGAGGCTCCTCCCAAAAGGGTCCTTTTTAGGCTCGAGGTATGTGAAAGGGTAGGGATTTCACGAGTTGAAGTATATGAAAGGGTAGGGATTTCACGAGTAAATGATATTATTGTTTGGTTAACATCTCTACTGGTATAAAATGCTTGATGATTTCTGGTGATATATATTGTTCATTAAGTTCATTACAAGGGTATAGAAAAGGGATGCAGTGCTTCTACTGTAGGTATGTGAAAGGGGTACCATTTTCATAATTTCTATGGAAGGTATATGAAAGGGGTACCATTTTCTATGGAAGGTATATGAAAGGGGTACCTTTTCTGTGAAAAATGGTATATGAAAGGGTAAGGGGTTGGACCTCTGGGCGGAGCCTCCCCGTATAAAACTTTTTGGAGTACCCCCCCCCCCCCCCCACCCCCCCCACCCCCCGGTAATATACACCTAATGTGAGCATTTAACAAAAAAAAAACCTCAACTGTGCTCTGTTTTGTTATAAAGAATGCAGCTGGAGGCAGAGAGAGCACGAAAGAAGTGTAGGGGGAAGTGAGTGTTTTCTCCCTGTACTTCTTTAGTGCTCTCGCCGCTTCCTGAGTGCTTTATAACAGAATATAGCACAGTTGAGGCTTTTGTATTATTTTGTTTTATGATAAAAAATCTACGATTTCCGTCGCAAACATGCCTTTATTTCAAAACAAACTTGGTGGATGGCATGAGCATTTGTGAGCTCTGTGCTTGTACTCTCATAAAGCATGTGCTGTTTCAACCTATCAGAGTGTGTGTTACATTCATTTGGTGCTTTATTATAATAAAATTTATTAAATAATACCTTTTCAGCTTTGCACAAATCTTTAATAATTTCTTCAATGAAGAACTTTGATCTTCCATAAGGGTTTGTTATACCACTCCCTACAGGATGCTCTTCACTGATCGGGAGACAGTCAGGTACACCATAGACTGTCGCTGAAGAGGAGAAGACAAAATTCCACACACCGCGTTCCTTCATGCACTGCAAAGAAAGGCTACTGGTGAGAAGATCACGTCTCAGACTCAGTAATAATTCATCAAGTTAAAACAAAGGAAATTATAACCGTGTCGAAGGTTTGGATCATGTGGTCTTAATTAGCATAGATTTTTTACGATTTTTAACTCCTTAGCTTTTGTTTCAATTAAGAATACAGTAAACTCTCTCTTAACGGACACCTCAATAAGACGGACACCTCTGTAAGACGGACACTTGGTGTTGGTCCCAACGCGCCATTTTTCAGTCATGTTACTGTATCTAAACTCTCTATAAGTGGACACCTCTCTAAGATGGACAGTTGGTGTCTGTCCCAATGATGTCCGTCTTAGAGAGAGTTCACTGTATATCGAACACTCAAGACAGTGTTCCATCGGATTTCCAAACACCTCATATTTTATCAAAAATACTCCGCTGCATATCACATTTTCAATTCACTTCTCGGTATTTGGAAATCAGAGGAAACACTGTCACTCGTGTTTGATATATTATGTGTAAGTGAACAAATATATTATGTCAGTTCTTCACTCCATAAGAATTAATAGCTCATGTTAGGGAAATCTTAATTTTTCCAATCAAAACTTGTGTTGCTTACCTCCATTAAATTAATAGAACCTGTAACATTGTTGTGGTAATATCGCAGTGGAATTTCAACAGACTCGCCAACTGCCTTAAGGGCGGCAAGATGAACCACTGCATAGAATTCATGCTGTAAAGCAATGCCAAAAGATTTGTTATGGGAGCAATTTTAGACATTTGTTAAATTATTATCGCTTGTAGAAAAAAAAACTAACATGGAAATTTACCCATCACAATATAAGTATGATAAAATAAATTGTCATCTCATTTCTGTCACAAACTTTAAAATTGGGGAGCGACACATTTTTATAACTGTAAAAACAGTCCCTGTCAATTTTATTGATTTGCAGTCATCATTTGTTTCTAAAGCCTTGGCTACCTGTGAATGCACACACATGCACAACACTAATAGACAATAGACCCTTCCATCTTTAGAATTCTATCACTGCTATTCCAATGATAATGATAAAGAACATTTATTATAACATGTATTACAGTGAAGATGACACTACCGTTGCCACTCGACAAAGTTGTTGATTAATTTTTGACATATTTTTGACAACTTTGATGGATTCCGTTTTGTGGCGCCACATTTGAACTAGACTAGAAACTAAAACCATTCAAATTTTATGACTCCGCCTCCAACACTCCTTGGATTTTGATTGGTCATGTCAAATGGAACCCATCCGAAAGTCGTCAAAAAGATGTCAAAAATTAATCAAAAACTTTGTCAAGTGGCAACGGTAGTGTCATCTTCACTGTAATCAGTCAGCAGAATACCGTAAGATTTTTTTAAATAAGTTACACATGCATTAGTCTTTCTAGAATATAAGTTAATTTATCATATATTTTAGGAAATAAAGTGCTTACTTTACTGAATACGTCCTTTAAAGCATCTTTGTTTAATAAATCAACAGAATAATAGACAAGCTTTTTTCCAGTAATCTCCTCCACTCTCTTTATGCTCTCTATCAAAAACAACAAGTTTAGATTAGAGACAAAACACAGGGAACCCAACAGCCTGGACTAATATTTTCCAATAGGCCACAATTTTCCGAATTACCTTTTGTGCCTGTTTCAAAATGAGTCCTCGTGCAAAACATTTCATATGATAATGGTTTCATAGAGTACTAAAGTCATGATGTCACAAAAATTAAATTTGTGAAATTATGAAATTTGATCAGCTATTCAGAGGAAACATGCCAAAAAATTACACTTGCCAAAAATTAGCTCTCCATTGCAATTTGCGGCCGAGATATAGGCACTTCAGGTTTTAATTTCTCCATACAAACCCTTCTAATTTTGCGTTTGTTCCTTCAGTTTAGAACAGGTGCAAAATTAGAGAGGTTTGTATGAGACAGTACCAAACTTTGAACCTCTATAGCTCGGCCGCAAATTGCAATGGAGAGCTAATTTTTGGCAAGTGGACGTTTTTTGGCATGCTTTCTCTTCAGGAATAGCTGATCAAATTTCATAATTTCACAAATTTAAAAATTTGTGACATCACACTTTACCACTCTATTTACAAGTTCACTTTAATGCAAATCAAATTCATTTTCATTTGAATGATTTCGTACCTGGACTTGTCGTTTTTAAACAGAGGCAAACGGCAACTCAGAAATGGCTTATTCTTTACCTGAATATTCAAGCTGATAGGCAGGTGTGAAGAATTTAGGTATGAAATTAGCTGTAATATTGCATTTTTTCAGGGGTGATAAATTTTCTCAGGTATTGTTTGGGTGAATCAAGTTCTAAGAGGAACTTTTTGAGGTTATGTAACTTTTAAGATTAACATATTTTATAATGTTCAATGCAGGTTATCTTGGGGTTAGGGGAAGTTAACTGGCACCTCTTTCAGTCACAATGGCCCTTTTCACGGTTAACTTGCAATATTTGCATAACAATACACTTGAACATAGAAGCGAGGCAATTTCGGGCACAAGCCGCAAAACATTGTGTTTTTTTAACTCCTTCAACTCTTTTAGTATAAAAACAGTTTTAAAATGTAGAAGAACTACAATTCTTTTAGTTTACGTTGTTTTTAGAAAAAAAAATGTAAAACGACTTTTCTCTATTAATAAAGAGTAGACTCGCATAAGCAACAGGGAGATCGGATTACAATCTTTACGGCAAACTTTAACTAACATAGTTGCATATTTAGTTCTTCTCGATTTTAAAACCATTTTTATGCTAACATAGTTTAAGGAGCTCAAGAAAATCACGATGTTTTACAGCTTGTGCCCGAAATTGCCTCGCTTCTATGTTTAGCTGTATTATTATGCAAATATTTCAGGTTAACCGTGAAAAGGGCTATTTCAGCTAAATTTGACTTTAACCCATTGACTACTGGGCTTTTTCCAAAAAACGTCAATCTAACATCCCAGATGCCTATTTCTGGCCATTATCTCAACAGTTTAATGTCAAACTGTCTAAAACTTGGTTTAAAACACGGCAACTAACATCCCCTTCTACGTAGAAGCGACGAATTCAATATTTTCTTCGGGCATGCGCAGAAATCAAAATTTCGACATAGTTTTTGGGTTTGAAAAACCCACCTGACTTTAGGCTTTTCTTTTCCTTTTATTTTTTTTGCCGTTCTTGCTCTCCTTTTTCTCTCATTTTATTTTGTGGTTTTGTTGGCCTTTCAGTCGTCTTTGTTCACGTTGAAAAAGTTTTAGCCTAAACGTTGGGAAAAGGGAATTTTTTTGACAAAGAGTGCCAATGGTAGTGAAGGTCGCGTTTTTTGGTGATTTTGGAGGAAAAAATCCAAGTTGTTTCGTGTGTATCTCCGGTCCAATTTAATGTTTCGTGCTCGTTTAGGCATGCTTTGTTAGACATTTGCCAACTCTATCCGTTGATTATCAAAGACATCCTCTGGCGTGAACAGCGATGACGTCACAAGTGGTACAAGTCTGTGGTCTCTTCTTGGCCGTTTATGGCCGCTTTAGTAGTCAATGTGTTAATCAAAACTCCTGAAATCCATTTTTGTGGTCTATTCAACCCATTTCAGCTTTCTTTTGATAGATCAATCAAAGTTATGTAAAAAAGAGCCATTTCTGGGAAAACAAGGTTCTTTGCTTAACCCATTGACTACTGGGCTTTTTCCAAAAAACGTCAATCTAACATCCCAGATGCCTATTTCTGGCCATTATCTCAACAGTTTTAATGTCAAACTGTCTAAAACTTGGTTTAAAACACGGCAACTAACATCCCCTTCTACGTAGAAGCGACGAATTCAATATTTTCTTCGGGCATGCGCAGAAATCAAAATTTCGACATAGTTTTTGGGTTTGAAAAACCCACCTGACTTTAGGCTTTTCTTTTCCTTTTATTTTTTTTGCCGTTCTTGCTCTCCTTTTTCTCTCATTTTATTTGTGGTTTTGTTGGCCTTTCAGTCGTCTTTGTTCACGTTGAAAAAGTTTTAGCCTAAACGTTGGGAAAAGGGAATTTTTTTGACAAAGAGTGCCAATGGTAGTGAAGGTCGCGTTTTTTGGTGATTTTGGAGGAAAAAATCCAAGTTGTTTCGTGTGTATCCCCGGTCCAATTTAATGTTTCGTGCTCGTTTAGGCATGCTTTGTTAGACATTTGTCAACTCTATCCGTTGATTATCAAAGACATCCTCTGGCGTGAACAGCGATGACGTCACAAGTGGTACAAGTCTGTGGTCTCTCTTTGGCCGTTTATGGTCGCTTTAGTAGTCAATGTGTTAAATAGTATGCATAATATATAAATAAATTACAGTGCTACAGTGTAACTGACCAGTAAATGCATTTACAAAGTTGTCAATTAAAACAACATCATATCCAGCATTTATGAGCTCCACAACTGTGTGTGTTCCAATATATCCTGCTCCTCCTGTTACAAGAATACATTTTCCAAACATGATGTAAAAATTGTGCTGTTACAACCTACAGTACGAAAAAGGACAATTTAGCAAAATGAAATATTTAAGAGGACGGGGGTGGGGGGTCCCATATTTTATCATCCAGGTATGTGATGAGTGCAGGATGGAGTATATACTTTCCACTGTTATTAATTTCAAATTTATATCAATGCGTTTTGAATTTCCTTTCCTTATTTTCCCTATTAATTATGCAGTAACGTGCATAAAATTTGTTAAATAAAAACATCATCTTCACTTCCAGTCTGAGATGGGATAGTACATTAGTATACAGTGGAACCCCGCTTTACGGACACCCGCTTATTACGGACAGTTTTGTTTGTCCCGACGACACATATTTTCTCTTATGTCAGCCCGCTTAATGCGGACACCAGGATAATACGGACACTTTTTCATGTCCATTTGGTGTCCATATTAACCGGGTTCCACTGTATTTTTGGTCCGAGACAGGGAGGTTCCTAGACCACTGCGGAGCACGTCCATGCAAACATTTTCAAGTATCCCCCTGGGGGTTTAGGGGTGGCGAATGGTAAATTTGAGACTTTGTGAGATGGTGAGACTAGCGTTTTCTCTGCGAGACCGAGACTTTTTTAGTTTTTAGATTGCGAGACCAAGATCAAGACACCAAAATGGCTCTGCAAAAAATCAAGACTGTGAGGCGTACAGAACCGCTCAAAAAACGAAACTGTGAGACCCATGAAAATTGACTAAAATGTTACGAGACCCCCAGAGAGACACATTTTTTAAAGACCATTAACCATCCTGGCCCTGGGTGAAGTTCATGTATCCATGACATGGAAATTGGTCTATATTCATTCCTGGCCACTTATTGGCATCCTACAATATTGAAATTAATGAGAAATGGAGACTATTCAAATTGTGTATGCCTCATTCTACAAAGCACTCACAAATTATTGAAGTGGTCATGAATTTTCAAAGCATGACTGAGGTGCAAGATTGCGTAAAATTTATTCACTGAGATGCAAAATATAAGCTTAAGCTTAAGTTTGTAGGAGCTGCATGGTGCATTAATTTTCTACAATCCCACAATATAAATGGAGTGATGTACGGTGCGGTATAGTCTGAAGTGTCAGCCGTCTTCTCGCTCTAACCGCCCCCCCGTGGGCAGGCGAGAAGAACGTCTGAAGGCCGAGCGTTATAATGTCGTCCGGTGACGTCACGTACTCTTGCGGAAATGGTAGGTAGATTTTGATTGGTTTCTTATCTAATTGGTTCCCGATAATATAGATGACCATTTCTTATTGGTCACAAAAGGCAAAAGCTGTCAAGGTATGCCGGCGGGAGGTGTGAACATGGTGCGAGGAAAAATTGTAATAAGCACGTACGCCGAACTCAGAAGTGATGTATCCGGTTTCCCGGTGTGTTAAAAATAATTTTTCTTCGGTTTTCTCAAGCTTGATGTATATCACTAAAGGAATGACATGTACATTTTCTCAAAGTCGAACTATTTCAAGGTCAAGGCAAGCCAAATAACTCAGTTAAGTCTTACCGCGGTCGTCCACTGTGTTTATCTGCAAGAGCATCTGATCTAGCGTTTGTCCGTCATCATGTGTAAGTCGTGTAATGACTTCATAATTTCCCCTTCTTATTTCACTCCGCGTTCCATGGACCGATTCCTAAGCTTTATATCTCATCGATTGCGGGTGAAAGAACGAGAATAAAACCATATCCAGGCATATCGCGTATGGGAATTTGTAACTGGCAAGCCGCGATGTGTGTATAATATACAAACGTGTTTTCAATGAAATTTTAAAATGCAACATTGTCATAAATTAGAGCGTGACGTCACCGGACGACATTATAACGCTCGGCCTTCAGACGTTCTTCTCGCCTGCCCACGGGGGGGTTAGAGCGAGGAGACGGCTGACACTTCAGACTAGGTGCGGTACATCAGTGATATTATTAAACTTTGTTATCGAGTTAATTAAGGGTAACTTTAATTTTAAGTTACTATATTAAATTGAAATGATACGAAACTCAATGGTTAGAAAGCTATAAAGCGCGTGATTATTCAAGAATCAACTTGTGATTTCAATTCTTCATCGATCGATCGACTCGATCGATTCGATCGATCGATTCGTAATAATTATGGGTTGACAACATTATTTTTGGACCCAGGACACAAACAAGGAGAATTAAAGTTCAAACGACATCTATCCTAACATAGAAACCATCCGTTTTGTTCTGTAAAGAAAAGAGTTAGCTAATCACAATTTAAGCTTTAACTTTTATACGTGGCACCAAAGTGTGAAGCTTTTATGAAATCGCAAAACATAAGCTTAGATAATTTATCACACGCGATTAATTCGCGATCTACAAACACTACACAGATCTTCCTTTTAACACAAAAGCTTATAAAATTTAACTTACCAGTTCTTTAATCTGTCTGTGGATCTTTTACAAGGTCTTTGAATCACTTTTCAGTCGGCCGGTTGATCCCTGTGGTTGATCCGAGCAACGAATGACTGAACTTTACACTAGCAGCCTTGCAGCCAGGCCTGCAGTACTTCCAGAGACAGCAAGGAGGTTTGAAAGGCTTTCCCATGAGCACTTGTGTCAGTACCTGGAGGTTCCTGACACCAGCCACTGTTTTTGTTTTGTTTTTGTTTTTGGGGCGGTGAAAAATAGAACGTGCGACCTATTTGTCATGCGGTCTGAATCAGCGACTGTCACACAAAAAACCTTGTAATTTCAAAGAAAAAATCGAAGAAAAACGTGATCTTCTCTACCCAACTACCTTTCACTTTAATTTCCTTGACGTTTCGGTGGGAACTTTTCCAACGCGGATATAAAAGGCGAAACGGGACCGTTCATTTTTTTATGGGCACAGGGGGCTGGTGGGATTGGAAGGGGAAGGGGGGGGGGGGAGGAATCGCACAGGAAAAAATGGCATTAAGGGGGGGCTACTCCAAAAAATGGAGTGAAAGATGGGGGGGGGGAGGTGTCAGCTAATGGTCATCTGCAAGCCTTTCGCTGAAAAACGTACTGGTCAACAAAGCTCTTACAATATGGGTCATTTTACTTTTTGGAAATGGCATCTCAATTCAAAATTTTCTGAGGAGGCTACGGATTCACGTATTTGGTGCTCAATTTGCTCAACTTGGCTTGGTGCTCAATTTGCCCCTATGTGCGTACAACCTTGGCCTAGTTCCTGTACGGCTTTTTCCCAGGCCTTCACGGTCAATTCGTTTCGGTGACGTATTCGAGACGAACGGCTCGGACCACGTGACCCGAAACGGATTGACCGCGGCGAAATATAGAGGCCTGGGAACTAGGCAACGTACAACTGACACAAAAGTCTAAAATAATTAAATTTCCATTTCATAGCGAGGCTAATAGAGAACGTTTTAAACAATGGGAATCTTTACAAAGCAGAGAGGCTTGTTTTAAAGTGTTCTTTGACAGTCGTTGAAAAAAGTGAATTGTAGCACTGTATGAAATGACAGTAAATACAGGAGCCCATTATAAATATCATAAGTTATGCGGAGGAGACCCCCGGGAGGGGACCATGTGTAAAATTGGCATGCTGGGAAGGGAAAAAGAAAACGAAGAACGTGAAAAAATAATTGACCCTTCTTTGTTGTGAAAAAGCCGTTTTTCGGAAATAGCTCTGGAGTCAATGTATTAATGTGAACTATTTTTGATCTAATCACGTAATACAGAAAAACTGGGGAAATATAAAAAAATAACCCCCATTTGGCACGAAAATATATGCACGGATGATTTGTCCGCGTACATTATTTTTTCCGAGAAACGATGGAGGGTGGGTGGGTTGCATGAATTTTAGCTGCTCGATTTTTTTTTATATTCTTCTGGCCTTGCAATATATATATTTTTTTATCTCCTGTCCTTGCACGATATACCGTTTTGCTCGATGCCTGGCCAAGCCGCATTCTGTTGGCGTTCAAAAATAATGTTGGTCTGTTCAAAACATTAAGTTCTATTCAACTTAGCAATTTCGAACATCAAACACAAATTTCGAAAACTGGGGCTGCACCACGTGACGTGCAGGAAAACCTGGTTGTATTTTCCCGCCAAATGGGGGCTATTGTTTATTTGTTTTTTCCTCATACAGTCAACTCTCGTTATGGCGGACACCCTCGGGACGTAGTTTGGAGTCCGTAATAGAGAGAGTCCGCAATAGCGAGAGTCATTTTCAGTCAAACCTGATAGATTTCGCCGGGTGGAGGGCTGGATTTTGTCCGTTTTTAGCGGGTGTCCTATTTCCTTGCTTCGTGGGGAAAACGATTTTTCGCGTGAAGCAAGGAAATACGAGATGTCTGCACACAGGCTAATCAGGAGGAATAGAGGCGTGTTTTGGAAACATTCGCTGGGTTGAGCTGTAACTACCTTATTGTTACTTATTTTCGCGGGAAAATGGAAAAGGCAAATTTGGCGAGACTTCAATTTCGCGATTTGGCAGATAAATCGTGTTAAAAGGAACTAAATTTCGCGAAAATTTTCCAAATGCTGATCAGATTTTAATTTTACATAGCCATATCTTGCAATGTTATTGAACAGAACCATAACAAAACAAAACTTACAACTGGTTGACATGTTCGTTTGCGACTAAGACGAAAGTACGTTATACTACACGGGTCAGCATTTACGATATGTATTTTTCTCTGTTATATTTCCAACCACCGAGTCCAGAATTCTTCTTGCAGGGATGCTACGCTTCCTTAGATGAATGCATTATAATCATGTAAACTGACTTAAAGATAATAAATAAAAGGGTTTTATAGCAGGGTATTAAATTTCGCGTCGCTAATTTTCGCGATAACCTTTTTCGCGGGTCTTTAATATTACGCGATTTTTTTTGCAATCGGCGATAATAAGGTGCCCTGGGTATCAGAGGTTTGTTTTTCTCCTGTCGTGTCGGAATCGGCCGACCGGAACCGGAAACCGAGGGAGTGGGGGACCGAGTCGGACCGTCTGAGAATCAGGCTAGGTAAGCTATAGCTTACTCATAGCATGTGGCGTACTTCTTTGTGTGAAAATAAAATACAGGTAAATCAATAAAAACAAGAATAAAAAAGCAAATGCAGTAATATTTATTCACTTTTTATAAAATTACATTTGCATTTCCCATGATGGTGTATTTTAATATACAAAGCCATAATTTAACAATGAAAATACCAGATAATTTAGTGCTCGTTATTGTCCCACTGAAAATGAGGAATAAATTTGGATACAACAAATTCATAAACTGAATAATATTAATGTTACTACATCAAGACGTTGAAGGAACAGCCCCCATTGATTTTCTTTGCAATGTCAACATTAACTGTAAGAAGCGGATTACACTCTTAAGCCGTTCAAGTATTGATGTCATTCCCAAAATGATAAGTTTGGGTTTGTCTTGAAGAGGCAATGCCGCAAGCACCCACCACACCCAATCTGGACCATCCTTTAGTAACTGGAGGTTTTCACTGAAAGCTGGGACAGGTCCTATGGCATTAGTGATGCACTGACGCTGTTCCGCAGACATTTGGCTGCACCATGTCTGCAGTGTTATGTGACCAATTCTATTCAGTTGAATGAGTTGGTTCAGTTCCTCGGCATCTTCGATACCTTCATCTTGCAACCATTCGACAGTTGCTGTGTGATAGCCATCGAACATACTTCGTGAAATGACACGGAATCGTCGACCACCTACTGTATGTACAATAGAGCGTCCATCAGGAAGAAAATTCACTTCTTGAATATTAAGCATGGTTCCATAATCAGCAAAATTCTTGTTAGGGTCATCGCTTCCAACACACATGCCAAATTGCCTGGATCCTGACTTGACACATCGTCGTAACATCAGGCGATACCTTGGCTCAAATATGTGCAGTGGACATGGAACTTTCGGGAAGGCCAAGGTACAGACAAAAATAGGAACTTGTAGATTGTCATCTTTTCCCAAACTGTTGAAGAGAGAAGAGAAGTACAGTCAATTTAATGTTAAATGCCAACAGCTGAAATAAATTAATTTTTTTTTTTGGGGGGGGGGGGGGGGGGGTTCCGGGTTCCCATCATTAGTGAATGAAAATATGACTTTTTGTTGAAAGAAAGTGTCCAAAATTCTCTGTGTGGTTTGGTTTGGAACAGGAGTAGAGTTTATAGTTTCAGGTTCCAACTTTGGCATTTGGATTGTTCAAACACAAAACCCGGGCTTCTGGCAAAACAAACTACACATCAGGTTTCTGTTTGACCTAATACCATAATGTACGAACAGAAATGAAATAAATCGATTTTCAGTCTATTTCTGTTAGATAATACTGACTAATTGACTAAATGAAAAATATATCTGTGTAATAAAACTGCAGAAAAAAAGAAAAAGAAAAGCAAAAAAACACATTGTTAATTTTTTGCACGAGAATTTTTCAAACACGTTTCTTCTACTGAATTAGATTACATAAATTATGTAAATATCACCACATAGCGAATAATTCATGCATTTTCGTGACCACACACGTTACAGCACGCGTAAAGTTGCATAACAAGAACATGGCAGAATATTTATGTTTGCTTCCCGTTATCTTGTGTTGACACTTCACTGGTGTAAAGAAAAGAAAATTAAGTTGGTCGTGATTAAATTTTAAGTTATATAAACGATGAAAACACGTGCAACAACAGCTGACTAACGATGAAAACTTCGCAAAAACAAAAAGAGATTATTATAGCGAACATTGTTTTGGAGTTACGTAATGACCCATTATGAAATTGCCATTTCCGCAATGATGATCAGCATAATAAAATCTTACCTGATGACAGCGCTTATTTTTTCTTGGTATTTTTTCTTTCTTTCATTGTAGTCAGCCCCAAAATACTTGATTAAAATCAACTCCAATGCTTCGGTGATTTCCATGTTTCGAACTCCCAGGTGATATTGTTCCAGCGCTGTTCGGCAACACGGGCATTCGACGCGATGATCTAAACATCTTTCGAGACATTCTCGGCAAAACGTGTGCCCGCATATAGTGGTTATGGGCTGGAATAATAAACTATAGCAAAGTTTACATTCAAAATCTTCGACTTCTTTCAAATTCTCATTGTTTAGGTCGTCAACGGCACCGTTTTCACATTTGGGGTTGAATGAAGTTTCATCGCAGTTTTTTATACAACTGTAAAAAACATCGTCGTTCGCATCACCTTCACGGCTAATAAGCTTCCTATTTGATTCAGTTTCTTCGTTAGAAGGTGTGAAGTATCCCTGGGGGTCCACAGGGTTTTGTTTCTCTATTTCTACCATTCTATCGTGTTCGGGCGCACGATCTAGCTTTAGTACTAACAAAGTTCTGTTCAAGTTCGTGAATGTCGGGCTCAACAGTTGATGTAAACTTTCTGTAAATTGTTGACGATATCGGTCGCATCTCGGCGCGAGCGCAGAACTACGTAACAAAGCTAAAACACACTCTTCGTGCTTGGACGAAAGCACTCCTTCGACTTTCGCAACGTTCGCTAGTACTACAGCTTTTCTGTAGAAAGTTGTCGCTGAACTGGGTCGAAGTTTGCACGCTTGTTCGATGTCTTGGAGCGCCAAATCTAACCGCCCCGCTCGAAGAAAGGCATCAGAACGCCAACAGAAACTGCGAAAATCTTTAGTAGAGGCACACAGGACTTGAGTAAAACAATCAACAGCTGATTTTGTGTCGTTTCTAACAAGATAGTCATGTCCCTGAAGTTTCTTCACTTGTTGCTGATACTCCAACGGAAACCATTTCTGGATGGAATTCATTAGTAGCACGTTAACAGAGCTCGTCAAGTCTTCAGACACATCCTTTCCACATTTACTGCACTCCACAGATCCAGTGAAAGAGTGCTCTTCAGTGAGACAAACTTGACAGAACGTATGACCACAAGCAAGAGTTACCGGCTTCATGAACATACAGTCACATAAAGAACACCACAGAAAAGCTTCGCTGTTGTTTCCATCTTGGAAATCTTGAGCACGCGTTTTTTCCTTTCTCTCTTTACAGAGTTTGTTGCGTTGAAACTCCAAAAAGGCCGCCACTAACGATGTAATGCGTTCCTTTGGTACAACTCCTATTCGAAAAGCGTTTGAATAGGCTCTGAATGATTGATCAAGTCTTCCATTTCGAGCAAACCAATCTCCTTGTTCTAAAAGGGAGTTGAGGATATTCTTATTTTCACAACTCTGGACACCACCCAGTAATTCTTCCATTCTAGTTTGTCTAGTTTCACAACTAACTTTCTTGAATGAGAAACGGAAACAATTCACGAAGTACGAGAATGTATTAATGTTCGAGGGGTCTCGAGAGATTCTGTGACTCCCTCTTAACTTGTCAGCGTTTTTGTCACCTTTCTTCACGCAACAGTGTCAAAACACGGGGCAAATCACGTGTCACGTCGCCGACGCGTGAGCGAACATTTCCGGTTAACGTGAAATGAAACGTTACAGAGGTGAAAGTCAACGTGCAATTTTATTGAACCGGGAATCCAAAAATTAAATCGACATTCATTTGCAGATTAAAAACAGCCAATGCACGCGTTAATTTGCTAAAACATTTGATTTTTCCTCGCCATACGCCGTAAGTTTTTTTGTTATGTAATATTTTTCACACGAGGCTATATGAAATGTGACTGGTGTTGATGTTGTATAACGAGCGTGACTGAAACGCGAGCAGCTATAAATAGCACGGGGCCGGGAGTTAAAATAACTGACCCCCGTCGACCACCTTTATAGACGATCAGTACATGGACTACATGTTCCACAATTTGTTTTGGAGAAACTTGTGTAAGTACCTCGGCGTACGAACCACTTTTTTTTCCAAAAATACCAAAATTCTCCCGGACAATAGCCTGCGTCGCAGACGGACTTGACCTCCGGTCAAGTCCGTCTGCGACGCAGGCTACCGGACAACGGCCCAACCGTAAACGGTCACCTATTGTCCACTTTTAGAATTGTTAATTAACCTCCGGTCACGTACCATCCGATTTACGTGTGGGAAAAGATAATTTTCCGGGCCGCAAACGTGAACCAGGCGTTCGGTAAGCTCTCCCCAATCCTCTCGCCTTTTTTCCCTCGCCACCTTTTACGTTACCTTTTACTTTACTCAAGTAACAGAGTAAAGTAAAAGGTAACGTAAAAGGAGACTCTGCTAGCAGAGAACTCTTCGAGTGTCTTTTCGCAACGCTCCCCGCTTGAACAGGCAAAGCTTGTAAACCAAAGGCAACTTTTAGTTCGCGTGCTAGGATAAACCTCCCCACCCACCATATGTAAACAGGCCCTTGTCGGCTGCACGCTTATGTTTAACCTGTACTGTTGAACTACTCAAAACTTATCACTCATCATAGCATGACCTTCTACTAAGGGCCTATTATTTACATGGATAATAGTTGTCCCGAGACCCTCCCGCCCCAGACTCTCGCGGCTCCGCCGCTTACGAATTTTGCCTTCGCGCGCCAACAAGACTAGTCTATGAATAGGCTCCACGGTGGGGATGGGGTAAAAAGGCTAAAGGAGGGTAACCCTGCTACCAGGGACAACTTTTCTCCATGTAAATAGGCCCTAATTAAAATATTTTTATCAGTTAATTAGCCTGCGAGCTGCCTGCGTAGTATTGCTCGAGCGATGTAAATTTTTGTTGGCGAAACCGCGACAACGAGCGACGCTCCCGGGGGGGGGGGGAGGTACTCCCTATAATGGACTATAGCGATGTTTCTCGTTACGTCACCTATTGTTATTAATGTGCCAACCAGAGAACTATTGGCTGTTGAAACAAAGAGTTATTTGTTTAATGGTTGGCAAATTGAATAACAAACAAATGTTGATAAACAGTGAACACTCCTATACGGGGAGGCTCCGCCCGAAAGGGGTCCTTTTTTAGGCTCGAGGTATGTGAAAGGGTAGGGATTTCACGAGTTGAAGTATATGAAAGGGTAGGGATTTCATAAGTAAATGATATTATTGTTTGGTTAACATCTGGTAATGCTTGATGAAAAGGGATGCAGTGCTTCTACTGTAGGTATGTGAAAGGGGTACCATTTTCATAATTTCTATGGAAGGTATATGAAAGGGGTACCATTTTCTATGGAAGGTATATGAAAGGGGTACCTTTTCTGTGAATTTCCGGCCGATCCCGACGCAAGAAATTAACCTCTGGTACCCAGGGTAGTGTCCTACTTGGTATACCGTAAACTGCCGCTAAAAAGCTCCCCTGCTTATAAGCCCCCGCTTATAGGCCCATCTACCTGTAAACAAAAAAATACATCCGATTATAAGCCCCCCGGATATAAGCCCCTCTGTTTACAGGCCCATCCAAAACCCCTTACGAAGTTGTATAAGACCAGGGCTTATAAGCGGCAGTTTACGGTATTGCTTCTAGCATAAAGAACTGTTAGGGCCACGTGTTATAGACGGAACATCGATATGAAGACGAAAATGACTTCATCAGAAGTTTACAATATAATTTAAAGATTTTATTACTTTAAGCAAAAGGATTCTTTACATATACAGCGAGGAAATATCGTTCAGTGTCACTAAGCAAGGTAAACGGAAGTAAAAAACAAACAAGAGCAGAACTATACAAAGACATAAGAACTGGTACATGTACAGGTCAAGGTGGATGAAGGCAGGGAGGGGAGGAACGGGCGAGTCAAAAAAGAGAGAGGGTAGCCTGCGTAGCAGTCGTTTCCTTTCCGAGAGCATGGGAGGCGCGCGAAAGCGTGAAGGCGAAAAGAGCGGGGAAAAAGCGGGAGGGGGACGGGGGAGACAGGAAAGTTTTCCTTCACCCCTCCCCCTCCCACTTTTTTCCCCGCTCTTTTCGCCTTCGTGCTTTCGCGCGCCTCCCACGCTCTCGGAAAGGAAACGACTGCTACGCAGGCTAGAGAGAGGGAGGGGAGGGAGGGAGAGTCAGCAGAGAGCGACAGAGTTCTTGTACAGTGGAGTGTGAAGACAGTTGTTATTCAGTGTTCCATCTTCGTCTCCTCTTCTTTTGCAGCTTCTGCGCTTTCTTCAGGTGGAGGGGACTTTTCTTTTTCTTCCTCTTCCGCTGGCTTGGGTGAATTACTTTTAACTGTGAAAAGCAGAACAAGAATTATCAAAAGTTACAGGGACAAAGCAGACACCTCTGTTAGGTGTAACGGACTAACATGTGATTTTGTGACTTGACAACTTCAGGTGGTCACGTAACCAAAAGTACATGTAGTCACGTTTGGTAAATAAGCAAGGAAAAGCAAGCAAGTAAGCAAGCAAGCAAGCAAATAAGCCAATATCACACCTGTGTTGGTAGCGCCAGTGTTGTCTGCATTAGACGAAGCATCACTAAGCAATAAAAGAAGTAAAAATACGCCGTTAGACACAGAAGCATATCTGCAACCAAGAGAGGATGATCTAATAGAAGGATTCCCTGTGCTCCATGGTATTTTTTTGAAATCTATTAATACATGTAGTTTCGCGCCATGCTGTAAAATGTATTTTTATTTCCTTATGATCAAGGCTCTGACATTGCGTAACTCGAACTGACCAATCAGGTAGCGCTCAGACCCATGTAAGGGGAATACTTCTCTTTAGATCATCCTCCCTTGCCACAACACATGCACGGCACGCACAGCACGGCACACGGAGAATGCCTCGTGCAACTTGTCTTGCTGTTTTCAAGAAAGTTGTGAGACAAGTTGCCAGAAAGATTGCGTCATACGCCATCACCGTACTGAATTCCCTAGTTGTTCCAAGAGTCACAATTAATTATTCAATTCATACGCATGTAGGTCCATGTACCCACTGCAAATAGTTATAGAATATGCACTGTTGGGATAAACAGGCAAAACTTGAGTCAAATCACCAACAAATTCATTGTTGGTCGTGAAAGCAAAGAACCTGATCAACTTACATAATTTATGTAAGTACAAGTCTTGATTTAGATACAAATTCTCCCAAAGATAATTACAGACAGTGAGTGATAAACAGGAAAGAGAATCTACTTACCCATCAGTGTTTGTAGGAGCCTCAGATTCTTGCACTTCCATGGCTTCTTCTGGATCATCTTTACCTGCAGCAGGGGAACCTTCTGCTGCCTCAGGACTGTCAATCAACACACAAGTGTCATATCAGATGTACAATACAGTTGAACCTCCACTAAAGGCCACCACTCTACAGCCACCTCTCTACAACAACCACCTCTCTACAACAACCACCTCTCTATAACAGCCACCTCTCTAAAATGGCCCCCTCTCTATAACGACCATCTCTCTATAACGGCCACCTCTCTATAACGGCCATATCTCTATAATGGCTGCCTCTCTACAACGGCCACCTCTCTATAACGGCCGCCTCTCTATAATGACCACCTCTCTATAACAGCCACCTCTCTACAAAGTGCCCAAGGTGGCAGTTGTAGAGAGGTTCAATGCAACTGAAAGTTTGTCACACTCAAATATCAACCTCAATGCAGACTACAAAGATTGCAGCACGTCATTTAATACAGTGCATTCCGAAAAACAGTGTGATTAGTGAGTGACGGAAATATTTGTGGGATATTATACAGCAGTATCAGATAAACAGAAATTTTGTCATTTCTAACATGATAAATCATAATGCAAGTAAGGAAAGTAGAGCACCTTTTTCTGCTGGCTTCCTGTTCAGGAGCTGGTTCTGTTGATACCTCTGCAGTGACACTGGCCACTGTTTGTGGGGACCCCTCCTTAGGAGTACTACTTGAACTCTTTGGCTTTTCCTTCTCGGACTCCACGGGGGAGGTGCTGGGTTTTGAAGATGAGTTCTCGTTTGACAAGTTACCTGAAGGCTTTGAGTCATCATTAGTTACAGCATTTTCCACCGTACCATTTGTTACCATCTTCTCAATTGCCATTACTGAACCTTTGGGTCGCTTACGAGAACGCTTTGGTTCCTTTACAAGGTGAATATCTCTTCTGTTGTCTCCTTCGTCTTCTGAATCAGAGTATTCTTCTTGATGTGCAATGTGTTTGTCTGATGCACGGACTGGAATGGAAAAAACGAAAATTAGAACAGAAAAAATAATTATATTATAGTGATAATGTACTTGACTCAAGGCTACTTTACAAGCATACATGTACCACTCAAACAGGCAAAACAAATACCGTATTTCAAATAAGCATAACATGTTTAAGAATCCTACACTGTATGACTGGAAACTGAGCCTAAAAGTCAACGAGGTGTAGCCGAGTAGACGGTAAGACCACTTGGCTGATGATTTTCCATATTCTCATCACCTGTCTGCTTGACAATGTAATGATGTTGTAAGGTGATATTAGATATTGATCACTATTGTGAATTTACGGGAGCAGTAAGAGTATGGTGTAGAGGGATTAAAAATCACACTCACTACTTATCCTACGGTCAGTCTCAATCTCATCTTCATTGTCGCTTTCCTCTAGCACTGGTGCATCATCAGGAATTGCTAAAAAGATTTGATAAAAAAATATCATCAAACTTTCAAGTATTGAAACATGGTCACATGTTAATGATTCTTTTTCATGGAAGATTACACTTAGTTAGTGATGCCTACATTTGTATGGTCACTGCAAATAAACCGACAGGCTTCCAAATTACACTCATCTCATTCTGTAATGTGTAATGCTGATTAGAGAGCAAGTGCTGTTATGGGGGTAATCTTCAATCATACAGAAAGTACACAATAATAGCATAATTTTCACTTACGGTGCATCTGCACTCCTGGTGCATGGGGAAGCATTCGCAGGTTTTCAAACAATCTTTGTCTGCACAGAAAAGAAAAAAAATTAGATTTACTTACAGATGTTTAAATACAATGCAAAATAAATTTAAAATTCTTACTTGATCTTTTCCAGGTAGTCAGTTGTGTTTTGATTGGCCATGTTGGAAGGACTGATGTGCAGTTTGAAGTCTGGACCAAAGTACTCAAAGTAGTCATTGTATGGAAGTTCTACAGAAATATTGCAATGCAACATTGGCTCATAGTTTATACTTTACCAAGAGAGGATGATCTAAGAGAAGCATTCCCTCATACATAGGTATCTTCTAATGATAATTTTTTGAAATCTATTATTAATTTTCAGTCCATAGCTGAGCTATTTTAAGAGCGCTACCTGATTGGTCAGTTTGAGTAATGTGATGTCAGAGCCTCGATCAGAAGGAAATAAAAATAACTTTCAAAGCATAGTGCGACACTATTAATAGATTTCAAAAAATTATCATGGGGCACGGGGAATCCTTCTCTTAGATCATGCTCTCTTGACTCACATTTAAATGATGGCAGACTGTACTAATTATATACGTAGAATTAGATGACTGGAGAGTAAAAGATTGAGGAATAAATATTGGCTCATACAGTCAAACCTCCGTTAGCAGACACCTCCCGTAGGCGGACACCTCGGACACCTCTTGTGAGCGCAGTGCTCGAAATTAGCGGTCGTCCGGTCGTCCGAGACGACTAAAAAGTGTTTCGGGCAACCATTTTTCAGTAAAACTAAAGGCCCGGTCGTCCGAGAAAAAACCGCCGGACAACCCAGGTACTGAATCGATCGAAGTACTTACGTTACGTTTCTGCGATGTCCAACAGAATAACGAAAAGAAGTTATCAATTTGACACAGGAAAATAGCTCTAAATATAGTGGTAATCTTCAGGTAATAAATGGAAGCAACGAAGGTTGTTAAAATCAACTGAATCGAAGTTTATACACCCAAGCAGCTCACACAAGTGGCATTCACCGTTTCTGGGTTCAAATCACCCTATAATGCATTGCAAGCTTGGTGAAAATATTGAGTACATCATGTATGCTGATGGGCTGTGTCTCTGGTTACTTGCGATCGTGTTTGGCTCACGTTAGCTTCAAAGTTAGTGGCTAGAAAGTCTTAATATGTAATTTGTTTGTTTTAAAGCTTGTTTTGCAAAAATATTTTGTTTTGATTTTATTTTTGCAACCGTAATGATTTTAAACACTTTTTTAAGGCTTCTATGGCAACTAAAAATTTGCATTTGGCGACTAATAATTTCGAGCCCTGGACTCAGACATGTTATAAGTGTTGAACCTTGACACTGAATAAAGTAAACAAGTAGTTACATATATACTAACTTTGTGTGAAACATTGTGAATTTATTATTTGAATTAATGCACTTCAGAGAATTGTGAAAATTGAGTCAAAACTCATAATTAGGCAATAGGTCAGATAATATTTTAAGGACAACCAAGCAGTCATCCGGGCAACCAAAGTCAGGGGTTTGGTTGTCCGGCATTTGGCATAAGGACAACTTGGATTTTTTTTTAATTTCGAGCACTGTGAGCGGACACTAGGTCATGTACCCAGCTACATACAAACACTACATTTTTAACCTCTCTTAAGTGCACACTTTTTCTGGTCCTGAGGGTGTCCGCTTACAGAAGGTTCGACTATATTTACATGTTCTTATGTACAGGGTAGACTAGAGGAGGTCTATGCAATGTTTATCTTTACAGCATTTCAGTAAAGGTTGAAACTTACAGTATTGGTAATTGCTTACAAAACTCAAACAACATAATAATACTGATTATACATGTAAATACTTAATGAGTTATTGGCATACCATTTGCAATATCAGAGTCCAAAGCTACCGCTGTCTCAAATGTCCAGCATCTGGCAACATTCCTGATTGTATATCCACCCCCTCCAAGAACCAATAGAGGCAGATTGAACTTCTTGACAAAATTCACACATTGAGCATGGCCTGCAATAAAAATCAACAGGTTATTGTAATTCACACGAGTCACACAATGATCTCTCATAGCCCATCAAAAGGTTCAGGATTCCTAATTCCCCAAGATTTCAAACATCATATGAATAGTTCCAGGGAATTACTGAACACTTCAGTGTCAGTATATAGGCGTAACAAGCCTGTGCCTTCTTTACTTTGCATTACAGCACAGCCGTAACACTTACTAGTAACACCCCTCGTTACAGCTGCTTTGGGTTACAGGTTCAATTGAGTAAACAGCAAACAGTTTGATGAGTAACTAGCTAAGCCATAAAGGTTTGTACCTTTAAGGGACAGATTGAAACAGCCCAGTCTGTCGCCAGCTAAAGAATCAGCCCCGCATTGAAGTACAACAGCGTTTGGTTTGTACACTTCCATTACCTTTGAAACTACCTGAAGAAGAATATTGAAGTTGAATTATAAATGTATGTACTGTACAAGCTGCATTTATTATTATGTAAACAAACTGACAGCAGAAACCTTTACTTCAAAATTAAACAGATCATAAACTACCAAGATCAAAATCTAAACTATCTTAACTGTTTTAATACAGTTGCCATAAAATCTCCTTGGGAGAACTTGGCTTTAAGTCAATTTAAGATGTCCTTCTTTTTTAAAAAAAAGGTTACATATGTAGCTATGTGAAACAGTACATGCATTTGATGATATATAAAATACAAAAGTAGCATGTTGCCCTTACAGGATTGAAGATTTGTTCATAAGACTCATCGTCAATTCCATCTCTGAGAGGAAAGTTCACAGCGTAATATTTTCCTTTTCCTGCTCCAATGTCCTGTGAACAAAGAAACAATAATAATTATTATCGCACATGACCATCCATTTGAATTTACATTTGTATATCAAAACTGTGCATGTTACAAACCCAAAGAGCTCTAGTTGTGTAATGTTACTCACCCGAAGATCACCAGTTCCAGGGAAATATTCACCGTATTTGTGAAATGACACACTCATAACGCGATCAGTGGTATAAAATGCCTCCTCCACCCCATCACCATGATGAATGTCTATATCAATGTATAACACACGCTGGTGGTACCTGGCAGAATTACATGTGTGAGCTTTAGTTTTAATTTCCAGATTCCACTTGTGCTTCAGAGTTTCACAGCAATACACATATAAATCCTAAGCTTCTCTAAGCCTTTACTATGTTAGAGCTTCAAAATTCACTAAAAATTATGTCCTTTCTTCTTCGGAAACTTCAAGAACTCACAAAAACACTATTAAAGTCAAAGTACATGTACTTGACAAACTGAAAAAACGTATGCACATTGCTCAAATAACATTCCGGCGCTTAATGGTGACATCATGTCCAAGCAATGTTCATGCGCATGCGAACCTATTCAGTAGGTCAAATTCCAATGCTAAATTATTACATGAATGTTCAGGTAATGTTTATGACCACGTACAAGAGCGTAAAAGACACGACAACATGAACAACATTATACATGTAGGTCTGTCTGTAATGATGGTGAATGGCAATGATTTTCCTGTGCTATAAAAGAGATGGCTAAATTACCATACAATTACCATAAAGTGGAGTTGGTTTGCCTGTGCTGAAGAGATGGGAGGAATGGAATAGCAGTTATTACAGATGTCAGCGGTTTGACATGCAAACGAGGCGAAAGGGTCAATCTGGTATTGTTAGCCATTTGACATGCAAACGAGACGAAAGGGTCAATCTGGCATTGTATTGGCCCATTACTCCTCATTTGTAGGCTCGATTACCAGCCGCTGTTCGGGAAAATGAGCCAGAACGAAGACCGGACTTGAGAGAGCGGCGGAAATCAAGCCTAACTCGTCTGCATACTTTTAAAAACGAAAGAATATTTGACTGCAGGCTCAACTGTAATAACTGCTATTGGTTTACCTGTGCTGAAGAGATTGGTTTGATATACATTTGAGAGTAGTGCAAGCAGACTAATAGACACACTTACTTCAGCAGCTCAAGAATGGCCAGAACAATGTCATTAACATAGCAAAATCCTGACGCTTCAGATTTCTTTGCATGATGTAAGCCACCGGCCCAGTTGATTGCGACATCTGTTTGTTGTTTATTTAGTTTCACTGCTCCCGCTGAAATCAAGAAAGTAAAAAAAATTCAGACTCTGGTGACAACTAGACTGCGAGCAGTCTCTTTCTTTTCCTAATGTTTTTAGGGCACGCGCGCGATCGAGCCGCGAGAATCGTGGGCGCGGTGAGAAGGAAAAATAAAGAGACTGCGGTGGAATCTTTGATCTTTCAAGTTGCCGCCTTTGACACCTATTTGATTGATAGTTCCGCCCAGTTTATAACGATACAATTTTCGCGGCAAAATATTGTTGTGTAATCCAGCAAAGAAAGGAGAGAGACGACAACTAGAGACGATCGTGTGTCGAAAAAAAAACCTGTTTTCGCCGTTTTTATGCAGTATATACATACGGCTTCGGGTAAATAGTCTCGTATGGGAATTTGTCATCCATTTTGTCAGCTTGAACCCTCACAAGAAGCCGATAACTGGGGAAAATAATATCCGATCTGTATACGAGAGCTGTTCGCCACTACAGGAAGGAAATGTATACGTATGGTTTCACCGCGCTAGTGTATGCTGGTTGAAGTTACGAAAAGATCGCATGGCTTAAACTTCTCTTGCGCTTAGCTTTGTCTGTTTTGTTCGGGTTTTGTTCAACCTTTGCCGCCTCTGTGCCTCGGTCTGTGTTATAAAATCAGCAAACCGTCAATTCGTTTGCCAAGTTTGTTGTCACGATTTTGACTCGGCAACTTTTCGACGATATACGAGCAGAAACATGCGAACAATTGAAGAAAGGAACTATCATTTTGTATTTGAGAGGTATGGATCCTGAAACCTTGTAGTTATTACCGGGCCGGAGTTATACAATGTTGATGTGTTGTCGTGCGAGAGTCAATACAATTTTATCTGCGTGGTGATCATACTGCGAAATGCTGCGGCGTTTTATTCCCGGATTCATTGCATCAAATAAGCCGCCTGAGCCGTAACATTGAACTCTTCATATCCAACATAAATTTACTACAGTTCGACCGAGAAAGAAAGTTAGTTTCGTTGACTGGATATATCTGATATATTGAAAGTCAGTTTGACCCCTTGACCCAAATGATCACTTTAACAGGAAGCTGTATGACACCATAGAGCGAAAGGAAACTCACGTTTTAACTTTTCAGATGAAGTTTGACTTACTTAGACGCTTATTCAAAGTATTTTGGAAACAACAGAGTTAGTCTAAGGTCTCTGTATTAAACCAGAGGAAAAGATAAATAGGGCAATCGTCTTCGAAGAGTTGTGTGATGTGCAAATAAAGAGTTTGACGGTAAACTAAAGCTAGCGCAATCGGCTTGCTAGATAATATTACGGCCGCGGAAATAAAATGGCTTCCTCTTGTGCTCAGACTTCAGAAGTATCCCTCCAAGCTTTCCCTCGCAAATACGTTGTGCTTCGATTCTCTAGTCTTCGATCTACAATCCGGATTACCGCGGTACGCTACTAAAACCATCCCGCGAAAACATTTGTCTCAAATTATTCCGATGAGGCGGAGATGAGTTTGTTGACAGACTGACAGGTAGCCGACCAATCAGCATTTTCCGTTTCTCAGAAACGGGAATTCAAAGAACAAAGAAACCTCCGCAGTCGGTCTATTCCCTCCCTCTCCCCAATCTCTCCTCGTTTTTTCACCTAATTTGCATAATTATAACATTTCCGCTCGCGCCAAAGATCTGAGGAGAAAAGACCGACTGCTCGCAGTCTAGGTGACAACAGAAGGGTGGAAGTAAACCCTTTGTATGTGGTTAAAACCCTATTGTGTGACCATTCAAATGAAAGCTATTGAGCAGTACTTTCATGTGGTACTGTTTATTATGCTGTACAAGGTGGTTCTAACTTTTGAGTCTGTGGATGAAACCCTAGTGTGTGACCATTCAAATGAAAGCTATTGAGCAGTACTTTCAAGTGGTACAGTTTATTATGCTGTACAAGGTGGTTCTAACTTTTGAGTCTGTGGATGAAACCCTAGTGTGTGACCATTCAATTGAAAGCTATTGAGCAGTACTTTCATGTGGTGCTGTTTGTTTTTCCATATATTGCAAAATGAAATTTAAGATTTTTTCAATTTTGAGCTTTGACACTCTTGGGAGTGAAAGGGTTAAAGGTCAAATGCAACGAAATTTGGCATTTTTTTCTTTTGTCGCGAAAACTGTTCTTTATACTAGCATCAATCATACTCAACCCTCAAAAGCTGGTTTGGGGCGATTTGTGGCGCGTATAAGGCACGAAATTCGATAATTTCCGAGAATTTCCGACGGCTTAACGAAAACGAACCAGGAATGACCGCGCTTGGAATGGAAATGAATTTGCTGTTTTTGTGACGTCATATGTGGTGAGCTTGCTTTCACGCGCGTGTTTTCGCGCGTGTTTTCAGCAACGTGCGATGGTCGATGCGAAGAAGCTTTTACTGAATTTCTCACATTATATTGCTCTCTTATCGTTGACACGTGAATGGAGAAGTACGCAGTGGAATTAAAGAGCTTGCATTTCTTCAAAAAGGCGAGTGCTCATTTGATTTTAACCGACATAATTTGAGTTTGTTGTTGTTTTGGAAATCTTGAGTTTCACCGCCCACGCTAGCTAGCTTACGGTTTTTAAATTACAAATCTCCGTGTTTAGACTCAATTCCTTAGTTTTAATCATTTTCTTTTCGTTTCTCCTTTTTACTAAACAAACCTTCCGTTAAGTTTCATTCAAGAAAGAACCTAGTGATACCGGTAGTCCAGAAAATAATTCTCGGCAAGTATAAATTTATAGTTGTGCCGTACGTTGAAATTGAATGCAAGCATGAATTGAGTTTGTCGAGGCTTAGCATAAAATGAAAATTGTAAATTGCCACCCGACCGAATGCAAAAATTAGATTAACATGGGAAATGAAATTGTAGAAAACTGAGGAAACAGTTTTACTTGAAAAGTGCTTTCAAGAGTATTGAAGAATGAAGATTGTCCTAGTTTGCCGGTTGCGACTTTGAATGGTTTTTGTGTTAAATTTGAAATAGCTTCTCATTTCAGCTGCTTTTAGTGGTGAAATTCTAATCCATCGTCTGTTCTTCACAGCTATACGTACCTTTCTGTAATTACATGATTTCGGTATAAGAAATTAATCGTCCGATTTTCTTGTTATTTGGATTCATTAACTTAAGTTTTATTTCTTCGGTAGTGTTTAATAGGGTCCGTTAATAGCGACCTTACGTTAATAAAAACAGATTTTCAAGATTTCTAGCATCACAGAACCATGCACGGTAGGAAACAAATAAAAACGTTATTTGCCGGCCTTTTTATTGTAGGCTCAGATTAGAACTGATACAAGAAAGTTTGCGACTTTATACCTTTTGGCTTTAGCTTTCTGCGTTTCGCAAAGGCTGAACGTCGTGAACGACCGCATTCCGTGTCCGTCGTGCTTTTTGAAGGACATTCTTGGTCAATACTTCGCTTTACGGAATTTTTTCCAAAGTTGAAAATGGTCGGTAAAGCATCAGCTTTCATTCGAAGTCTTCGTGGCTTAACTGAGATCCCAGGTGTGCCCTAACTCAAGATTCTGCTCAAAGCTTTCAGGGGAGAAATGCACGGGGCAAAGACGAGATGCTGCAGTTGGCGTGAAATCTTTCCTTTTCATTAATCTCACCCATTCCTTGCATCTCTTCTCGTCTTTAGGGAATGTAAAAAAGCTTATGCCTGATTTGGAACAGTTACTACAGTTAAAAGCAGCACAAAACACCATACTTGTTTATGTTTTGAAACTGCAGAATTGTGTAATATTCTCGCTCTTCTCGCGGACTCGCGCGTGTATGTGACGTCATATGTGGTGAGCTTCCCATTTCCGACAATTTTCCGAAGTTTGCCCGAACGCTTCCGTTTGTGGAAGCGAAAAAAAAGGCAGTTTTCAAAGTCGAATATCTCAACGACGTTTTGTACAAATCGTTTCAAACTTAAGAATATGATTATTCATAATATTCCCTATTATTTCGACTTAAAACTAATCTTACTAAAATTTTGTTGCATTTGACCTTTAAACAATGAGTCTGGCTTACCAATAGATCCACCAGTTGACAGCTGACAAAACTCAAACAAGCCATCAAACACTGGACAATCCTCTCCAACATTGACTGAGAAAAAAATACATCACAAGAACTTATTATTGATACGACATTGAGTTAAAAGAATCTTGGTAATGCTATAACAAACACACTAGGTTTGAATTTTTGAGTTACATTCTAATATTTTTATTTCACCAGTAAACATGCTCCTTCATTCAAACTTGTGGCTGTGACCATGAAATCTGCTATATAATGTGTACCACGGCAGTAATTTGTACTTTTTCCTCTGCTTATATTGCTTTGGCTTCATAAGCCCTGATCAAATGGAGTCGCAAGTTTTGAAAATATGAACTTGTGTACAGACTTGCGTCAGGAGGCCAAACAGTCTCGCAAGTGCATGCAAGTTGCGGAAAAAAAAAATCATGCTAAAGGTGGCATGCTGCCATTCATTACTTGGAGTAAACAACAAGACTTGGGTTGACTTGCATTGGGCAACCAAACAGTGAAAAACTTGCATCCAGCAGGTATATTTTGCAGGTTGCAGGTCAACTGCTAACCCTACCCTAACTCCATTAATTAGGCGAACCTAATTAGGCTAACCAGAAGTTAGGCTAAGTTAAATTAGGCTAACTGTGACACCATTCTCTGCCTAACCGAGTGTGTAATGTTTCTAAAAATAGTCCGAACCTGCAACATGCAAAATATACCAGCCCACTTGCATCACCTTGCATGCAAATTTGATCTTGATCAAAGTGAATGCAAGTCAGCACAACTGCGTGCAAGTCCTGGCCAAACGAAATCGCATGGACACCAACTTGGAAACTTGCAACTCCATTTCGCCAGGGCTTTGTGTCCTTACGATATAAATTTAATAGGCACAAAATGATAAAAACATGGATTTTCTGTTTTATACTCGATAAAACATGTTTTTTAACCAATCAGAGTGCACGCAGAATCCAATCTAGATTATAATATGTATTATAATGAGGTGGTCGAGTATCACATTTTGTATAAAATCTAGAAATTCTCATAAAATCGATTATTTTCGGTAAACAAGGACTTATCCAAAGGGAAAACCCTTGATCAAAATAATAAAATTTAAAATCTATCGTATTTGTTCCTTCTATCTCAGTGAGCATCAAGATATAAAACATTATCTAACCAGAGCGACAGCCTTGTCAGTATTTATAGACATAACCCTAAAATTGTTAATTTTCGTACATCGACAAGTTGGAAGAAATGCAAGGAAATGGAAACCGCATGCTTATAAATTTCAAATGTTGTACTCACATCTTTGCATTTGCTTCGTATACTCTGACATATTATCAGGCCTTATGGTCTTCAGGAATTTGATGTAATCATCTGAATGGTATTTGGTCATCTCGTCCAAGCTTGCTTTGTGTGGGCGCTAAATATTGGAGAAGTGAAAGGGATAAACGAATGACATTTCATTTCATTCAAACGAAAGAAAGAAGTGACAGTCCTCGCAACACCACATAACAAATCTAGGAAGATACACTTACGTAGATCTCCATTTTCCTGTACAAGCCATAGTTTAGAAGTAAGTTGTGTGTCATTCGAATACGATGTGGCTTCATCGGATGGCCTTGGCCGTAGTAGTAGTTACCGATGTCACCTTTGTTCGGAACACGAAAAAGATGTATGAACACGAAGGCAGAATTAGGCGATTTCAACAACAAACTAAGCCTTCAAACTTCATCAAACTATTCTTAAGTACGTATTCTACAAGTGCACATAACGTTCAGAGAAAATTGGACGCTTACCATCGTAATAATAGCAAACTCGTTTCTTTCCGCCGGGAGTTGTGTACGCCATGCCGGTGATAATTCTTGCTTCCTCGGCGCTACTTTGAAACAGAGGAGTCGGTCACGTGATCTTCTTTAGCCAATCAGAAGTAGGATTTTCCTTCAAATTATTATTGTTCATTACTTCTCAATAAGCCCGTCAGCTATTGAGCCATTAATGGATTAGAAAGATATCCTGAATTTTCGAATTTATTTCATTTACCGCGGGAACATTTTGATAGTTTGGTTTTAGAGAAACTAATGTCTAAACTGAAGGCTATAGAAATTTATAATTTAGTCAATCCAGACTTTCGATTCTCCATGATTCCGCAGACTGAGGTGGAAGTTTTCGAAGAGCATGAAGAGTTGATCAGAGTTGTCTTCAGTGCATAATGAAAGGCTATATTTTCTTAAAATATTTGACACTCACGATACAAAAAAAAAAAAAACAGGAGAAAAGACAACAGGTGAGGTTTTACATTATTTATAACTTTTCCAAGGAGAAGTAAAAAAATATTTTCCATCGAATTTCATATCCATATCCATACATAGAGGTTATTCAGCGGAAAGTTGTGTAATACGGCTGGGTATTTTTACGAGTCAGTTTTTATTTTTTTTAATCACAAAAGCTAGAACACTTGAACCCCATGGCCTTAACATCCGCGAAGAAAGATATTAGATATTTAGTTTCCCTACATTATTTTATTCTATTGTTTTACTGTCAATCTTTGTTATCTCTCTGACGTATTTCCGTTATTACGCAAAAACTGTTAGTAGCTACTATATAACACGTATATCAATGTAAAATTTCCTCATTGTACCTGAAGAAGACTGGTTTGGCCAGTCGAAATATAGTACTTAAAAAACTTAAAAATCTACGTTGTATCGGTCTCTGCTTCTACAGTATATTTTCACTTGTTTTAGCCGATTAGATCACTTGTTGATCCAACGTACACCAGCAGGATTGTCGTCCACGGTTGCTTGCTTGAAAATTTTGTTTTTTATTATACGACATAATATCTTTCCTAAAATATAGGCTTTCAACAGTGTTTTCCGTAGCGCGCGGTCAGGGGGACTGAGACCCGTTGAATACGGTCTCATATTTGCTCTCGTCTTTGCGCGTATTCGCACTCTAAAATGCCATGTCGTGTAATAAAAACTCTTATACAGCGCTTTGGTTAGCTGTGTTCTGGTCAAAGTCCCTGCCCCATCCCGTGGTTATCCCCCTCGGGCATAACATTGATAGCTGCATTCAAACCCGAACACGACGCGCGAGTATCGCAGCGCGACATAGACCGACATACGCTAGCCTCGCGTTTCGCGCCGCGCTCACGTAAACGGAGATACATTAATTTAAAAAAAACAGCTAAAATCAAAACCCCGCGCTTCGTTCTGATAAACCATAAAAAACCTCTTGGTCATAAAAATGAAAACGACCTCGGTCAGAGATTGGTCAGTCCTGAGGACTCTGGGCACGAGATTAGCTCAGTTGGTGACGGTTGGTATGTTTGGTTGGTTTGGTTTATGGCGCAATAAACTACGGGAGATGTTCATGAAAGAAAACGAGATAAGAAAGATTATAAATGATGAGACGAGACCAGTACAAAAGTTATTTAACAGCTATTGACCAATCATAGCGCGCGAAGCGCTTTCAGTTATTCTCGCGAGTCACGAAGCGAGGCCGGAGGCCGAGCGTTCGAGGTTTATAATTTTGGCCGTCTAAGCGTTCAGGCGGGATCAAATCTCGTTTGAAGTTCACGGTCATATTCAGTCAGATCAGAATGGATGGACCTGTTTGCTTTGACACCACAATGAGCCCAGGTACCGAAAATGTTTGTCAGAACTGACAATTTTCTTTATTTTTAACAATCTAATGAACTGGGATTCAAAGTGTGCAGAAAGTACTTGGCAATGGTAAAATGATTTCAAGGTTTTTATGTACGTAAAGAATACAAGTGTATGATGTCCTGTGCAGTCTGTTTTAAAACAAGAAGTTTACATTATTTTTTAACTCACAAGTTGTTTTTAAGCTACTGAAATGTTTTCCTAACCTATTCCGATTACAGTAAAAAATGTCAGATTTTATAATTCGTCATGGCTTGAATCTTCGGGCTCATCCTCGATGAAGACCTTATAATTTTTCATAATTTCATCCATGGTAAGTTTGCCATCTTTGTTGTCATCAGCCTCCTTGATAAGTGTTTTTGGTTCTTCAGTTGAGAAATCGTCATCTGGGAACAGCCAGCTTTTCATCTCTTCTTTGTCCAGCTTGCCGTTCTTGTCTTTATCAAAGTTGCTGGCGAAATCCTTCTCCATTTCCTCTTTAGCGTCATCGTTTACATCGCTGAAAGTATCTGAATAAAAGGATAAAAAAATATACCATCATGTTTTTCCACAATAAAAGAAGTTGTCTGGCTGTGTTCGCATTAGTTTAGGAGGAGAGCTCGGTAAGTGCGCGGGTTGTCTTGGGAAACCTCTCCAAGATTGAAAGTGACGTCATCAAATCATTCCCTTGATCAACGAAGAAGTGCCTACAAACGAGTCTGCTCAGTCACAACCTCGTTCCCAGGGTCTTTTCGTTTTTCCCCTTTTTGAAAAACGAGAAGACCTGGGAACGAGGTTGGCTTAGTCACTCAGTTAGCTGACCGCTATTCTCTCTCTGTGTTCAATATTATATTCTCACCTAAAAATTCTTTCTTAGAGATCTGTCCATCCTTGTCCTTATCGTGCTTCTTAAGGCTATCTTCGATGGTAAACTCCGACATCCTTGCATTATCCTGCAGAACAAATAAAATCATCAACCTTTGGAATTCGTCATTTCTCGCTACTTTTATCCTGCTCCAGGCGTTCGGATAGTGGAGAGCGGCGCAAAGAGTGGCGAGAGAAGAAAAAGGAGAGGGGCTTGGGGAGAGGGGGCAAAAAGATACATGCGTTCCCAACTATAAACAGTTTTATTTAAAGAAAAGATGGCTCGTTCTTACCCCAGGGTGATAAAACGCCATGTATTCTTCCAAATCTAACTTTCCATCTCCGTCTTCATCAGCAAATTTAAATTTCTCTTCATCTTCTTTCATTTGTTCTTTGTTGTCCTCGTCCTTTCCATCATCGGAGAAATGACCTTTTTTGAATTCCTCCCATGATACTTTACCATCTTTATCTGTGAATAAACAAAAATAAATGCTTGTTCAGTCAATGTTCTTTGCTTTTTATCTCACATATATTTGCGTTATTCACTGTTGGCAGACGTTCTTGCGACCAAATGTCTCTTAAAGTGAGACCAACATTCATTTCTCTGTGCCATACTACCGAACCGATTTGTGAACGTCTTACAGCAAGGAACCCAAAAGTGTGACCATTTTTAATTATAATTCACATTCTTTCGCGCGCGCAGACTATCCAATCAGAAGCCGAGGGAAGCTACACGGATAGTCTGCGCGCACGAAAGAAAGTGGATTAATTAAAAGTGGTCCTTGCTGTAATTTTTCCGCTTCCAATCCAAAACGGTTCTCTCGTTTCCAAAGTCTTCTCAGCGTTCAAATTCGAGATGGCGACAGGTCCTGGGGATGAATCACAGTGACGTCACGGTGACGTCACGGTGTACTTACCCTCATCATGTTGTTTCATGGTTTCCATAACTTCCTTTCTCCTGTACTCTTTTGTAGTTACATGGAATCTATGTCTGATCTCATCTTCTGTCAACACTCCATCTTTGTTCAATCCACTTCATCTTTTATCAGCTGCGCCAATTTGGGTTTTGCCTCCTCTGGAGAAAGTCCTTTGAATTCAGTGTAGTTATCCCCTGAGAAGAGTAGGAAAAAATATTACAGTAAGAAAATTAGATGATAAATTTTTTTGTCTCTGTTTCAAAACGAGTCCTGGTACACAATCGCTCGTATGGAAATGAGTTTTACTTGTATGTTCATTGTCCATTCTCGACCCCAGACCTTCGCTGCTTTTCTTGACTGCGCAAAAGAGAAGAGCTCTGGGTCGAGATCGGTTCATTGTCTTGCAAATCGAACTCATTTTCATATGAAGGTTGCGCATCGGGACTCGTTTTGAAACAGAGGCAAAAAGGCAACTGGGAAATGGCTTAATTTAGGCCTATGCCTGATTTTCCCTTCCCTACCCCTGGTGATGCTATCCCTTCTCCTCTCCTAGTGATATTTTGCTAGATCTTTTCTAACACTTGAATCACCTGTAACATAACACATTCTCTTGAAACACCTGCTTTGTTGTAAAACAGTTTTGTAACATTTAAAGCTTTTAATTATTAATTGCAGACGAGACAAAATACAGCTAAAAAGATCTTCCGTAAGTCTCCGCCTTCTCGGCAGCAATCTCCTTAATTTCTCTCTGTTTTGATATACACTTAAAATTTCAGCACTATTAATTGACACCTTCGTAAAGAAACTGCAAATTTAGTTCTGGACGTCATCAAATCTGCCTTTGGTAAATTGAAAAGTTAATTTAAAAACGTTTCCTTGTACGAATTCAAGAAATCAGTAAAAACTTTTACATCGTCAAACATTTTCCTATAGAACTCAAAGCTTATACATTTAAAGCCTCTTTTTTCGTCAATATACCTCTCGTGGTAGACCTAAAAGAAACGTTAGCACAACTTGAACTCGCTATAAATTGCGCCACGCGTAATTAGTTTCTGAAAAGGTTTTCTTGTAGGCGCTGAGAGTTCAATTGAAATTTATATCAACGTATTTCAGCGCACAAGTTTATTAGTTGTATAATAAAGCTGGAGCCGAAGTTGATGACTCACCCAAAAACGCGTCGTGTTCCAAGTGACTTTGATCGTTGTCGTCGTCTTCGTCATCTCCTTGACTTTCGTCTTCGTCTTCATCATCCTCGTCTTTTTCGTCGTCTTTCTCGTCGTCTTTCTCATCGTCTTCTGTTTCATCTTCATCAGGATGCTGTTCATCTGCCTGGTCTTCCGCGTCTTCATCGTGTTCGTCTTCGGAGTGTCCTGGCGGTAGATTATCGTGACCATCGTTCGATGACACTACACTCAGAGCAATGCCTAAAAGCAACAGCGACAACCACCATGATCGAAACATCTTAAAAAAGCTTAAATGAGAATTTAGTGAGAGCTTTGCACTACAAGAGGCTCTTGTGATTTGGAACGAGTAGCAGCAGTCCTTTGTTCTTGATACTGAGGGGCTTGAAGATAAACAGCGAAGTTCAAAATGTATGACACGTGTGTTTGTGATTTTGAAGCAGTGCGTGCCGTTATTAGAGTGGTACGTTAAGCAAAACATTACCAGCTTCCCTCCCTCGTGAAGGAATATTTTGGTTTTATTAGACATCAAATAAAACAATTACCCTTGTATACATATTTGGCAGCATTTTATTGGACGTGTAAAGAAAATTATTACTATTTTAACCTGAAAACAAACCACTTTTAAAAATTTGAATGCCTTTTAAAAAAACTAACATTATATGGAGCCGGATGCGTTTAAAATCAGACGCTGAGGCGCATTTTGGAATATATATTATTTCTGGTGTTTGAAAACTTGAAAATGCCATTAAGAACAAAAGCGCGTCGTTAATGGCTTGTGCAGGTAGTACTAGAATTAAATTGAATAATAACGCAATTAACAATTAGCAGCTATGTCATCTGTCAACTGGTAACTCAGCTTTAGAAATATGCTATTGAATTGACGGCAAGGCTAATCGCGAACTGAATAATAATTCTAATCAGAGGTCTATATAATTTCTCCTCCTGCGTGATTGGCTACTGGTTTCGTGGGAAAATGATCTAAAAATAGCCTAGACACGAATCTGATGTCCCGCGCGCAGTGATAGATGGAAACCTCTATTTATAGACCTCTGTTGTAATCTGTGATTTGTGTAATTGTTCCTATTAAAATCACTCAGTTGTAATTTATTGTGGAAAGTTTTTATGCTTTTAGCGGTAAACATTTTGTGCTATTTGTTTTTATTTAATTCAGCAGGTCTGCCCGTTCTAGCATTTAATTTCCATTTTACAGGCCTTTATTAGTCAGTAGCTCTAACATGTCACGTACTCGACTGACTAATCAGTCCCATGTTTCCAGCAAAACCCTTCTCACTTCGCCCCTGATGTACAGGAGATACAGAGTTAACTTTTCATGACATTATAAGTGAGCTTTGGTGCCCAGGGCCCATATGGTCAGGCGATGACCGTATGGGTGCTGGGGCTCTGGGGAGAAGGAGTCGGTCCAAGCCGCAGACATCTCCTTATTGATGATTTTCTTTATTCTCATCACATGTCTGCTTAAATGTCGTGATATTGTAAGGAGAAATTAGATATTGATCCCTCGGCTTCGAACTGAAAGGATTAGAACGATAACCCACTCAAAAACAAATGTTTGTTTCTATTTTATTTCCAATACGAAGAACGTAAGAACTGGATGGACAATCACATGCGCAAAATTGCGCCGCCTTTGTTAGAAGCAGTTTAAAGTTAAACGCGTCAGTTTTTATCGGTCCACATCTATAAACAAAACAATGTTATAAAAGGTCAATCTGAGAGTACTAAGAGAGAAGCACTCCCTTATATGGGTCTCTTCCAATGATAATGTTTTCGAAATCTATTTTTAATTTTCATTCCATAGCTGAGCTTTGTAAGAGCGCTACCTGATTGGTCAGTTTGAGTAACGTGATATCGGAGCCTCGATCAGAAAAAAATAAAAATAACTTTCACAGCATGGCGCGAAACTATTAATAGATTTCAAAAAATTATCATGGGACACGAGGAATCCTTTTCTCTTAGATCATCGTCTCTTGGTACCAAATAAAACGATGTCGCCATATCGAACATTATAAAATAATTCCGCTTACTGGTATTCGGTGCAGAGAGGAGTAATGGGCTCCTGGTGCAGACCATAATATTCAAGATTAGCGCTCTAAATTTTATGCGAGGGATCCCCTCTGTCAAATGTATTGGAACACATTCCTGAATAGTGAATTTTACAACAAGCAAAGAAATTATTTAGTAACATATTAAAATAAAGGGCAACAAAAAATAATAAAATAATAATAATAAGTTGAAAGGGGCAATCATTTTTGAAGAATTTGAATTCACTTGTGCAGTCAGCTCAAACAGTATAGGCCCAATTTTATAACGCCAAGGAACATTAAGTTCAAAAGACGCTCGAAAATAATTGTTAGATGACAGAAAGGTCTTGAGGTCGTTTTGACAATTTTCCTAACCGTTGTTCCAAGTATTTGCTTGGGCTAATTTCGCGCATCACTGTACTCTATTACAATTAACACTTCTCTACAACGGCTACTCAGGGACATTATTAACTGGGCCCCAGAACTGGCCGTTGTAGGGAGGTTTCAATAATTAAAGGGGAAGTATCACGGGGATTTTGACCGTTTTTTGGTCAAGACTGTGCTACAATACCTTTACTTATTTACAAAATAATTCTAGAACACTAAGAGAAAGAAATCAACGAATTCGTGACAGTGGAACAAATCATGTTCTATTCTGGCGCATTTGGAAACGAAAATGCGAGAACTTGAAAAAAATTAGCCAATTTTTTCAAGTTGAAATCCATTTTGACCAGTCTGTCTATGGCCAGAGACACTCAGCTACAGTTTTACTTCATTAGAGTGGTAATTTATAACAAAATTGAGCATTATTTTTAGGTTACTCTTAATACAAAAACGTTTTTTAGTTTTTGAAATGACACTAAATCCCCGTGATACTTCCCCTTTAAGAGTAAAGTATATGGATCGGCGCACGGTTGGGACGTAGCATCGCCATTGTAGAGAGGTGCATGGCCGTTGTAGAAGAGGCTCGATTGCCTTATCTAAAATCCTTCTGTAAAGATTTCTGATCTCTTGTCAAGATCCTTAGTGATGCAGGTTGGATTAGCTGGATAGTCATCCTCATCAATAAAGTACTCGACTTCATCCTTGCTATGCGACTCATCGCACCACTTAGCAAATGACCACGATATGGACTTGTGCATGACCTTTATGGAGTTCCACTGGGCATTGATCACTTGGCCATGATCCATACATGAATCCGCGAACAGTGCGATGTTTGGTGACCCCAACACCACACGCTTCAAGGCTTTCATGGTGGTTTTTCGGAATTTCTTGATCTGCTTTACTTCCTTCTTTGTACATGAGTACGGCTTAGAAGCGCATGGGATTTCCCAGATGTGTCCAAGCTGCCATGAGTCGTACAAAGGATTCACAATGAACAGAGGACTCTTAACATAGTTTAGAAAGTATTGTGGAAAGATGCATTTCCAAAGCTTTTTGCCGGACTTGTCGTCGACGCAACTTTTTGGAACCCCATCCGTGCAGTCGTGCAGCTTAAAAACATTCTGCATCGTCTTCCTGAATTTACGATCCCGTTGTCCTTTCGTTTTCCGTGAAGCTGTATCGAGAAAAAATCCTGAATCAGCCAGGGCTCGGAAGTGAACTGTATTGGGTAGTTTAGAACGGACAAAGTCGGCATGAAGCATAACCGCTAGTCCTCCTGCTGAGGTACCAGAAAAGACAACACGTTCGGCTTGCTGTAAACCCATGTCCGATAATAATTCCGATATGGTAGTGTCCAAAATTCTAAATCCTCTAAAATAGAGTAAGGTGCCTTCAACCTCCACTGGGTCAGATCTGTTGCCCGAAAATGACGAACCGTCACAATAGGGAAGGTAAGCAACATTCCAGTTGTGGAATTTGGGATTCAGTTTAATGTTGTTTGATAAAATTCCACCAGGATTTCCAAGAGGCTTGTAGAAGAGTGAAGAACCCAAATGCATGCGACTTCTACCCAAACAAGTTTCCTTACTATCACACCATGCTCCACCTTGCAGGTAAATAATCCACTTATTGCTTCCTTCACCGGATCCTTTCCTCAAATAGTAGCCAGGAGTGGAGCCATCAAGGCAAACGGCCCCTACGCTGTCAGCGTATTTCACCGCATGGTACTCATAACCATTTGTGGGTTGCTGGTAAATCTGATAAAGTGACATTTCCTCTGGGTAGGGCTGGATCTGTGATGCTTCCGCGTTTACAACAGGGCCAGACGAAGGAAAAGGATAAGACGCGTCGGAGTGGTTCTGGAGATGCTCTTCTGGGATTACGTTTTCACTGATATTGTCCTTGTGTGCCTCGATGTCAATTTGATGTTGATGACGATGATGATGGTGATGATGGTGATGATGATAATGTTTTTGCTTATGATGTTGTTGTTGCTTTACCTTTTGTGCTTCCAGTGTCACGTTGCTAACACTGCCATTAAAGATTCCATCGTCGGCGTGGTGACTGAGTGCCCGTGATGTGTCCGCATTGGTTGTTTCATTATTATTGGTTGTTTCATTATTATTATTATTATGTTGTTGTTGATGATGATGATGTTTATGATAATCTCGATGTTTTTTACTGTGGTGCTGTACATGCTCTTTGCTGTGTTTTCCTCTGAAAATATCACTATCAAGCTTGGAGAGGATCTCTTTCATTTTGGAGCCGTGAATGTTTTTCTTGAGCTTCGTCAGTTTAACATCTCGAGATTCGTCTTCTGATGGCGGGCTGTTGTTACTATCATCAGAGAAATCTTGAAACATCGAAGACAAATTTTCTCCTTCTTTGCCATGGCGAGTTATCGCACTCTTACTCCTTCCTGGTTCCTCTTTGTTTCCTTCAGAGACCAACTGCTTTGTTTCCTCGTCACTGAGGTTGTCATTAAAGTCGCCATCATCATCATCTTGCAGCCCCAAATCCCCATCGTTTTTGAAATCTTTGAAGAGCTTATCATACTCACTTTCGCTATTTCCCTTAGTATCCTTGCTTTTCTTAGAAATGCCACTTCTTCTATGTGCAGGGCTTGCCACATGTTCTGCCACAGCAGGTGACACAATTTTCACCTTTTCATTCCTGTCTGTATCCTCATCATTTTCATCTTCTTGTTCGACATTACCGCTGCCACTGTTATCTTGTGCTTTCACTTGCTCTGAATTTTCGGCTTCTTTTCCTGCATCTTCATCTTTGTTCTCTCCTGAAAAATCGGCATTTTCCTCTTCTTGTTTGTCTTGTCCAGAAGTTGCCAGGTCCTCGGTTGGTGTATCGCTGTCAGGCTCAACAGGATTGTTTGTGCCAGTTTCAGCGTCAATATCCACCATGTAACTAGTTGGATAGCTTCCACTGCCCGACATGTATTCTTCATTAGGTTCTCCACTTCCACTAAGATCTTTCTCCTCGTAATTGGGAATAGCACCACTATTTAACTCTTGATCTTCATCAGAATCAACTGTGGGCTGTTTATCTACCTTGTCGTGTGCGGATACTTTAGCTATGAAACTCTTTGCAACTTTTCGTTCGGTTTGTGGTTTCGACCCAGTCTTGTACCATAAATACTCGCCTGGTTTCCCAGACTTTGAAGCATCAGGTTCAGAATTCTGAATATGTCTTGAGGACACGATAACAATCCACGCTAAAGTGCACAACAAACTTAAATTCAACAAGGTGATGTGTGCCATGTTTGAAATGAAAGCGCAGTGTCGCGCCGTCTGCGACAGAAGAAACAAACACAGTGGAACTCGAATTCGAGTTCGTCAGGGCAAGATTCCTTGAACTTTCCTGAGGTAATTTGATGTCACGCGGGTACCTGCGTTCCCTCTTTAGCTCTTATCTTCTTTGTTTTAGGAACAAATCGTTAAATAAAGAAATATCGAGAGGCGGGTAGACTAAGCTGTTATATGTGCGAATCAAAACAACGAGACTGGGATCACGGCTTGATTTCCAAAGTGTTTACAATTAATCTTGAAACAATGAGGCTGGTGGCGGAGTTCAGACAAACAACAAACCACCCGTTAGTTGCCTGTCAAGTGATCTGAGTGCATAGAAAATATACCTTTTTACTGCGATTTCCAAATAAGGCGTTCAACCAACAGTTCATCTGTGTGGCGTGAAATTTATTTGTTTAAAGAACGTTTAATAATCGCTGTTAGCTCGTGTCTTCTCTCGATTGCGAGAGTTCTGTTTTTGAAATCCGGGTCAATTATTTTGAAAGCAGGTCATTTGTTTTGAAGAAACAACACATTAGCAATGTAGTAAATCGGGTGTGTGATTATGTTGCGCTCTTTGGGTGATCTGCTTTACTACAAAGATGAACCCCAGAGTTAACTCTGTCCAAAACAAAATGGAACTGAGGACACCTGATGAAAGTGCTGTACGAAGATACACCAGACGACGGTTTCAGCGTTTTCCTCAGCCTTGCAGTTGTTATGAACACCCAAGGGTTTGCACAAAATGCTCACAATTAACTTTCCGACGTGTTTTATTGATAATTACACAGCTTACATACAATTTATGGACAAAATTATTTTGATACAAAGTAAAATGAGAGCAAAGTCGTCGTTCTTCTGCTCTTCGGACATGTTTTCGTTAATACTGTACTCTTAAAAGGATCCCCTCCCATCATTGCATTGTTTAACAAAAAGGCGACAACCTTTGTCTCAGCACATATTGATTACTTTAGTTAAGGCAAAACATCAATAAGTTTTACAACACTTTTAATGAGAATCGGAAAGATCGGAACTAGTTTTGGCTACAAAACTGGTTCTAACAGTATCTCTGAAACTTTCACCTCTCATTGTATTTTGTAAATAACAAAACTGGTTCTGCACGGTAAGTCACTCTAAACTATCAGTCACCCACGAAACACAGTTTTATATCCTGTATTTAGTCTATACAGCTTTTACTGCATTCAAGGGCAAGATATGAAACAAGCTCGGTGTATATCAAAGCAATAATTCAGACAGCAAAACTGTCAATCTGGATAAAATACGGTATTCTTGAAAACGGTATAGACAGACTATTCCAGTCCACACCATGTGTTTGTGTCATAAAATTCATTGTATAGTTGAGTCATAGATTTCCTTCTCAAAATCTTGAGCTTAATTTAAGGTTTCTCTTTCTAGAATTTCCCTGCTAAGATATCCACTAGAATTGTCTCTCTTTGCAAGATCTAACTATTTTCCTGTACACGTCCAAAAATCCCATTGGACAAGGGTCATGATAAGCCATCAAGCTTATTAACAAGCCTGGCTTCGCGCTCTCTCCTCGCGCCCGAACTCCCCTCCTCCCTAGCCACGCAGGCTAGCCTGGAACTGAACTCGAGATCGTTCAAAATGTCAGCGGCAGCTCACGCGGCTCCGTTTTATGACCGGAAGGCGTTGTAGCCAGGCCTTGAAGCTTCCTTTGGAAGTCTATGGTTTCCACGACGCAGATCCTAGTTATTGAGGTGACACGTTCAAGGTTTAAGCTGATGACGTCTGTACAACTCAAAGCAAACTCTTGACCATGTAGGGACCTTCCAATTCGTAACCAATTTTACGATAATAATTCCGAGTTCCAACTCCTGCGAGAGAAACAATAAGGGGATCTCAGGTTATAGCTTTGGTAAGGGCAAGAGAGGATGATCTAAGAGAAGCATTCCCCCATACATGGGTCTCTTACAATGATATGTTTTTGAAATCTATTTTTAACTTTCAGTCCATTGCTGAGCTATTTTAAGCGTGCTACTTGATTGGTCAGTTCGAGTAAGGTGATGTCGGAGACTCGATCAGAAGGAAATAACAATAACTTTCACTGCATGGCGCGAAACTATTAATAGATTTCAAAACATTATCACGGGACACGGGGAATCCTTCTCTTAGATCATTCTCTCTCGGTAAGGGTTGGTACGATGAATTGGGGAGGGCCAGGAAAAACTTCTTCGCTCGAACACTAACGAAAGGGAAGGCATTTCCTCTCGCCCTTAAATATCGTCCTTATTCGCCACTTTATAAACGAGAAGCAATCTGGAGCGAGTCGCATCTCGCAGTCACTTGTGGGACTATTACTGGCGATGCGTCGTCAAGCTGGTGCCATTTTGTCCCCAGAAACGGTCCACCAAGCGACTGCGAGATGCGACTCGAGAAATCCTTTCTGACCTGAAATAACGGCGATTTTTAGAGATCCATGCTCATCACGGGCGATTCTCTCTGCTTCCTCCATTAACAACATTCCAAAACCCTGAGAAACGCGACAAGAAGTTTATGTTAGCAACACGCACTAACTACAGTCTCTCACTCATACGGGAACTTACTTGATGCTGAAATTTGGATGGATCACGACCGCTGACAGGAACCACACTACCGTAGCTATGGCAACAAGGTCAAGGAAGGTAGAACAAACTTCAGTGAATTACTCGGCAACGTGCTCTGATTGGTCAAAAACAAAATTAGCAATGTTCTAAATTTCTCAGCCAATCAACACGTAGCTACTTTGATTCCGCGTCCTGATTGTTGATTGATCGAGAAATGGGAAACCCAACAAAAGAGAGCCGGTGGAATAAGTACCAGTTGATGACGAAATCCCGCCTCCGAGATGGGAATGAGCCCGCGGTACTTGTGAGTGCTCGCACTAGTTTTTGATTGGATAAAATGATTTGGAAACTCTTCGATTGCTTCAACGAAGATTTGCCGAGAACGGCACTTGTTTCCCCGACTGAGACGTGAAGGTGTCATTTTAGCCCAAAATTCATCACCTGAATAATTAGAACAATAGTGTTAAGTTGAACCAAGTTTAAAGGATACACATGAAGTTCTCTGACAACTGAACAGGCTCCCTTTAGCTCAGGTCTGAAGGTCGCCTCTGAACATTTCCTTAATCTCAATAAACCCACGAGAATATGTACAGATAATTAAGGAAAATGTCTTGATTCACTGTTTAACATCATCATATCCCTCCAGAACGCAAAAATGTTTAAGACGGATTCCGCTCAACGTTCGAGCAATAAGTGCAAAAATTAATTACTAAAAAACTACTCATAGCACGGTAACATTTTGAATACTATTTGAAACATATCACTTTAATTCACTTCTCCAAGTGACCCCGTAATTAAATTCTCAAGCATTCTCGAGAAAAGTAATGTCAAACCTCGTAAAAAACGATAAAAACGCAAGCCATTTTGTTTTGAACTGACATGAAGCGTCTTTTTAATTGAAATATGTAATGACTTCTCTCGCGGGGTCAGCTTGGGAGCTAATTTATCGATAATTTCTTCTTAACTGTATTCAAAATTTTACCGTGCTACGAGTATTTTTTTGGTAACTTAATTTGTTGCACTTTTTGCTCGAACGTCCAGCGGAAATCGTCTTAATAAGGAAAAAAATAAATGACGAAACATTCTCTTTATACACAAATCCATCAGAACCTCAGCTGGGAAAAATGGTCAGCAATACGTGGTCCAATGAATAATTTGACTATCAAATAAAAGCATAAAAAGGAGAAAAGCAACAAGCATTTTGTGGAGTGATGTGATTGCTGTGTACAATGACATAGAAAAAAAGATATCTTGCTCCGGATCTTCATAGGACAGAAACGTTTCCCATCCACCATTTGCCACATAATCACGACGAATGAGTTCAATCTGCACAGGAAACAAACAAACAAAGCCGCAAAAGAGTAAGATGGTTAAACTGAGTAAAAATTACTTACAGTTGAACCCCGCTATCTCGAACTCTCAAAGAAAACGAAAAACAGTTCGAGATAGCGAGGAGTTCGAGATAGCCGATAGTAAATGACTGAAAAAAAGGGTGGGGAATGAGTTTGAGTTCGAGATAGCGGGGTGTTCGAGTTAACCGAGTTCGACATAGCGAGGATCAACTGTAACGTGATTTCTGAGGCCCACAGAAATCACGTTTAGACCATTTTGTATGAGAATGTTGTCTGTAATGCAAATAAACAATCCTAGCGGCAAGAAAGTAAGGCGTGAAGTGTTTAATGAAGACATTTACATTGTTTTTTTTTTTGGAATGTGCGGTTCCAGGAAATATCCATACCCAACCCAAGGAAGGTCATTGGAAATTCCGAGGGGGAGGGGGGTCTCAAAAGCCAAAATTTTAAAGGAAAGTATGAAGGTAAACTGGAAATTCCGGGGGGAGGGTTCAAGCCAAAAAGCCTTCCGTGGGGGGGGGGGGGGTATGGATATATTCTGGAACCACACAATCGCAAACTAGAACTAGACTTGACTTACTTCAAAAGGTCGAACTTTATTGTGAATCTCCTGTATTCCAACCTCACGTGTGCGAACATCACGGCACTAACAAGTCAAATCAATCAGGGATCAATGACTAATTTCTCCTTACAATATCAACACATTGTCAAGCAGTCAGGTGATGAGAATAAAGAAAATCATCAACAAGGGGATACTGTCTTGATGTATCACCAAATTCTCAAAACTGATATTCAAATAAATCTATGGCAATAATAAAGGAGAATTGATGTTTCAATAGTTTCTTACCTGTGTTCCCAGATCCTTCATACGCGCTAGTGCCAGTTCTCTTAAATTACCGTGTTCCACGCCAGAACTCACCAGGGGCATGGGGATATCCCTGAAACACAGAGACAGATAGTTCATCCTATCACTGAAATCGCATGACTTTGCGTGACCTGTTGAGTCATGCAAGTGATGCAAACGCCTGACATGACAAAGGTAGCAACCAAGAAGTTGTGAATTTATTTTTTAGAACAATATTCCTAACAGCCATCATAAAATTGGTCCAAACCCAATTTGTTTATGTTAGACTGACCTTTGAACTCTGTAGACTCGTGTCCAGGGTGGTACTAATGCGAGAATCCTGGCGATCAAATCCACCAATGTATTGGGAGGATAGCTCTTGTAGCGTCCAGTCTTCCACAGTTCATACAAACCTAAATACGCCATAAAACATTGCAACAGAGCGCATATCACAAATTAAAATATAGACTGAAAATTTTGCGCGCTCTGATTGGTTAAAAACCATGTTTTATCAGAGTATAAATCATAGAAAAGCGTGTTTTATCGTTTCGCGCGCGTAAATCTATATTTTAAAGCACATAAAGAAGCCAAAAGCATGTATTATACTGTCATAAAACACTCCGGAATTTGAGAACACTTGAGAAATATAGAAAACACTCGCCTGCGGCTCGTGTTTTCTAAATTTCTCTCGTGTTCTCAAATTCCCGTCGTGTTTTATGACAGTATAATACATGCTTTTGGCTTCTTTATTTGTTAAGTAAAGCACACTACACTAGATTCAGTCGGGGAACAAGTATCAGTTGATGATGAAATCCCGTCTCCGAGATAGGACCGAACCCGCGATTTTCGTCCCGAAGTTGCTAAGTAACATGACGTATCCCCATTGCACTATGCTGGCGTGACAATTTTGGATTACTCGCGAGTGCTCGCACTGTTCCTTGATTGGATAATAAGAATTGGAACTGCTTTGAGTGCTTCAATAAAGATTTGCCAAAAAGGCACTTGCTCCCCCGACTAAGAGACTACAGGACAGGCAGAATTGCAAGTTTCTATGTAGATCATGTGGTGTGCAGGCACACACAAAAAGCATTGCTAATCACTACATGGTCAAATTTTGAAGGGTCAGATCAACACAGAAAGACTTCTTGACATAAGGCCAAATTCTCCCAACATGAATAATAGAAAATGTTTGAAAACAGTATTGAGAATTCAGCTGTTGATCTTGGAGTGACTGAGAGAGGATTTAAGATATTTATAATCACTAACCTGTACCACGGATTACCAAGGTTGGGTAAATTTTTAAACCATCTGCACGAAACGCAGGATTTTCAAAGAATTCCTATAATGATAAAATTGCAAGAAATTTAGTGTGACAAAGAAAGGTGCCATGATGTTCAGAAAGATAGACAATTTGAACATTAAACTCATCACCAATAGATGAGCTTGGGAAGGTGCCTTGATATGGTGGAGCCACGCGTGATTCGAGATGAGTGTGCAGGTATCCATGGCAAACCTGAGAGCGGAAATCACCAGGCACCGTCACACTGATAGAAAAGATAGAATCAGATTTACTTACAATGAACGATTCAATGTCTCTTTCTAATCCCACATTTGGTAGATCGGGCATCAGATGTGATACAACCTGTATAACAAGCAAAATGAGTTTAAAATTTAGGTTTCTAAAACTGATATCGGATGGTGGTTACTGAGTACTGACCTCAATTTTAATTTTACAGCAACCGTTAGTCGCCTGCTCTATCATGCATAATCTCTAATAATACTCGACCTTGAAGCCTGCATCTTTGGACATCTGGAATGACTCACACACTGCTCTGACCGTGTGGCCTCTGAGAACAAAAACATCAATAATACAGGAAATGTCATGTAATTGTTTTATTATTGCATACGGTCTGGGAGATTTTTTATACAGAATACAGACCTAATATACCCAAAATGCAGAGATTGAAGAATGATATTCACAAAGCAACAGTTTGCCCTGCAAAACAGTTTTATCTCCACAAAAAACTGATGTTTTGATGTGATAACGTTTGGAGTTCTTGTACTACAGTGAACTCTCTCTCTAAAACGGACACCATCGGGACCGGCACAAACTGTCCGTCTTAGAGAGGTGTCCACTTATAGAGAGTTTAGATACAGTAACATGACTGAAAAATGGCGCGCAGGGACCAACACCGAGTGTCCGTCTTACAGAGGTGTCCGTTAAGAGAGCGTTGATTGTATTTTGATCATTGAGTTTAGAGCTGATGTCTACCAAAAATAATGTAACAAAAAATGTGTAGCTCCAAAAAATGGTTGTTTTGGTTTGAAACCCGCCACCCCTCATGACCTCCCTTGGGGTGGGTATGGATATAATTATAAGTGTCCATCTTACAGAGGTGTCCGTTAAGAGAGAGTTGACTGTATTCAAGACCGAAACTCTTCAGTTACTTGTATGGAAATTTGCTAATAAATGACACTTATTGTGCCAACTGTTTCTTGTTAGTAACTGGTTGGCAGGCAGATTCTGAGGAGAAAATGGGGCTGGATTGGCCACACCCTCCCTGACTTGGAACCCCCAGGGAAATAGGAAAAGAGGGCCTCCCAAAACAGCTGACAATGGGACACTGATGCTGAGAAGATGAGAAGATGGGGGAAGTCAATCGGACAGCCCAAGCTCGAGTTTACTGGCGAGGTGTTGTCAATGGCCTAATACATTGTGTAAAGCTGCCCATGCTCCACTTGAGCGACGGAGCTACATTAGTTAGTAAAGTAAGTTTCTTGTTAGTGATGCGTATTGTTCACCTGTTAGTATCTCTCGCAACATCTTCATACACACTTTGTACACCAATCTCCAGACGAGTACAGCCATACATCAGCATGGAACTGAAAAACAACAAACGACAAGTTTAAACTTAGTACAACTGGTCAAGCCACATGCAGTCTTGTTCAAGACTATTGCGTTGAATGCTAAAGATATACAGAGGACTATCAGATAATAATTTTGATAGAGAGAGCGACAGTAATTTAGGATAAAACAACTTTAGCAAATCTGAACTAGATTCAGGATATGTCATGTTGCTTTATGTTAGCACTTAATTTGAGAGCCCTCGTGAAAATCATCTCTGATGAGTGTGGTACCCTCCGTAAAAATTAATGGCTTCTGACTCTTGTTGGTTGTCCCACATATCATACCTTATCTTGTTTAACAAATATCAAATTAAATTCATGCTGAGCATCCATTCACCTTAAATGTCTTCTCAGACAGTAGTCTGGTCGAGTTTCAATGGTGATTCCAATACACTTTGTCTTGCTTCTCTCCGAGTATCTGCAACATAACAATAAAAAATTATATAAGCTGCAAATTACTTGCAATAACTTTACTCATCCAAACAATAATCACTCATTTTTACGCTTTTTGACTTTTTCTCAATGGCTATCAATCCTTGTTTCAGCACGGCAGTCATCTACTTACTTAACAGCTTCATCCACATTGTTACTTGTGTGACCCGAGAGTGCGTCATGAAGATTCCTGATGAAGAAATCCCTGTAGCTTTCATCGAGACACATGAATGTGCCTCCCATTACGATGAACTCAACCTTGAAGGATCAAAGACATGAATGTCAATATTATCAACAAAAATTACCAGATTGTAACAATGTCAGCGTGATTAGAATGTGAGTTATACAAGATAATTCGCCTGGGGAGACTCCCACATAAAAGTGACAGGGGTGATCGTTGGAAACTTTGAAAGGAGCCCCAAAAAGGTACCAGAACCTCGTTTTGTGGGCATGGCTCCAAATATCCATTTTCACCCCTAAGAAGTACCAATTCTAAAAGGTACCAGGAAAACTCTACAGTGGTCATTTTAGTACCACACCACAAATTTTAAACCCTAAAACTTACAACGCCCATCACTTTTATATATGGAAGTCTCCCCGGGCTAATTCATACATATAGACATCCTTACCTTATCCACACTGTGGCCCAGCTGCTTAAGCTACAGGAAATAATGGGGTAACGTTACTGGTTAGCAATAATAAAATATAAATGAGTGAAGTACAGAAATATAACCATTTTCCAAGTGTGTACTAGGGGAGTCTGTGTACATGGTCCCCTGGAAATCCCTTCAGATTTGATTCTATAAAACATCAATTCCTGACTTCTTGAGGCTAACAATCAGTTTGTTTGATAGAAAATGTTTGTCACATAACGTTTTGATTGTCACATGCGCAATATCCCGCTACGAACTCGGGAGTTTTATTCTTTACTCTTTCATTCCCTACAAAAAAGAAATCTGACCAATTTCTGTAAAACGTTGGAAACCGTAACTGGATCAGCACCTGATCTGATGAATTGAATCAATGCTAGAAACACACAATTTTTACCTGATCAACCCTATGCCTTGTTTGTAAATAAGGATTGTATCTTGCTCGGATGGCTCTCATTGATGTGGGCTGAAACAGTTCAATCAAACAACATTGTTATGGGAACCTAATATTATATAGTAACCTGATTGTGAGCGTAATATCAGGAACTTACTTCATATCCAGTGTAGGACTGGGTGGAGTATTCAAAATCCGAGTCTGGACCTCCTGGGCAATACCTAAGTCAAATTAACATCGTCATTTTAAATAGAGATCATTAAAAATAAAGACGTTTAAATTCTCAAGGTCTTAATTCTACATGCACATGTATGTGTAGGCGAGGCATGCAGCCTATGGGAACCTCCTTTAAGGGGACACAAACTTTGTCCCGGCAAAATAAACACTCATATAATCTTTGTATCTAAACCTCTATTAACATAATTCTCTATTAAGGGGACACTTCTTTTTGCCTCAAGGGTGTCCCTTTAATGGAGTGTATTAAAAAGAAACTTACACACAAATATTGCCAGTCATGTTAATATGTGGACATCTGTGAGGTTTGCACATAACAGCAACAACTGCAATCTATAATAAACAACAAAAGAGAACATACACCAAAATATATACCTCCATTTTTTTACACAGAAGAGAACATTAAATTTTACTTCAGTTTTATCAACAAAGAATGCCAGAAGGGTTGAAGGGGAAGGTGTCGCACGCAGTGGAGGGATGCTATGGAGAGGATCATGTAAAGCTGGCTGGAATGGTGCAAGATCTGGAGTCTGTAGCATCAGACAGGTCATAGAGGCGGAACGTGCTTACACAATTGGTGTCCTGACACCATGTTGCCATGATGATATCAACAAAGAAAACTAAAGACAATATGATACTCACTCCAGAAGCTGTCCTCACTGGTTTGGCTTTTAACTTTGGCAGTAATACCTGGAAAGATAAATCAAAATATTATACAAAAAAATGAACAACAGTACACAGTGTGGGTAGTCTGTCCACAGCTGTTTTTTTTTTTGCGAGCATGTGACAGTGAGAGTGGAGCGTGACAGCGACCGCGACTGCGACTGCGGAGCGAGAGTTAAAAAAAGTCTCTTTCCCCACCCCCCACCCCCTTGTGTTCAAGTTCGTCAAATACCCTATGGCTCTTATTTCACTTACACTCTGGACGATCTTTAAAATAAATAATATTAGAAGGTCTGTGAACAGACTACAGTGTGGGAGATGCGGTGGCCTAAGGGTTTACATGTTGGACTCTGGCTGGGTTCACTGTGTTGTGTTCTTGGGCAAGACACTTAACTCTCACAGTGCCTCTCTCCACCCAGGAGTATAAATGGGTACCAGCGACAAAATGCTGGAGAGTAACGTGCAATGGACTAACATCCCATCCAGGGGGAGTAGCAATACACCTAGTTGCTTCATGCTATGGAAACTGGGATAAGCTCTGTGGGGCAGTTTGGCCAGAGTGCAGCTTTACCTTTTTACAACGACACAATGGCGGACACATCAGGAACTAACCTTTTTATAGGCATGAGGTACAGCGGCAATGATATCAACCAGTCTTGGTTGTGATGCCAGTCCATATTTACTGGCTGCTTGTCCTTTTATTCTTACGAGGATGAAAGAAAAAACAATGTTAATACTGACTGCAGCATATCCTTTATAGCATAATTTCTTACACTAATTTTAGCTATACCATAAACCCTATATAACCATGTTTGGGAAAATGACGAAAAATACAGGATGAGAATAAGGAGTTTAGATTGAAGGAGTTTAGATTGAAATGATTTTTTTTCAATATTTGAGAATCTACATGTCAATCCGAGACTATGGCCAAATCCTGATCGTAACTATGGCCAAATCCTTTTGAATGATAGTTTGATGCAAAAAAATTGCTAGGTGCATGAAAACAAGTCCGTTTGCCAAAAATAAAGTGATACTGAGAAAAAGTAAAAAATCAACAAAATATTCACACGGTATGCCCCTCTTGAATTACCTTTCAACTCCAGGATGACGCATGCACACACATACATGCATGTAATGTATGAAACATACTTACTTGTTGAGATTAACATCATTCCCTTTCTCATGTGCTGTAATCAACTGACTCACAATATCTGACACTGTCATCATCATCAACTCAGCTCTAGAAGCATTGGGATTCACTACAAAAGAAACATGTTATTCAAATAAAGTATCTAACTCAATATCTGGGAGATTTAGCATCCAATTCAAGAAAGTTGGTCTGTATTCTGGTGACTCCCACATTAAGGTTACCGTATACCTTCAAAGGACAGAATTGGTCCAAAAACACGTTTCCACTTAGATATGTAGTTTACATGATGACCTTTCATATAAAGAAAATTCTATGGAAATCCCATAATTATTAACGGAGAAATACAGTGCGGGAGACTTAACCGGAAGTGAGGTGTGAGTGGAATGTGAATACTTCTCCCGCTGTTTTCTCGAAATCTATTTCGGGCCGATAGAGGCGTCTTTAAAGAGTTACAACTCAAAGGGAATTGAGCGATTGACCTCAAATTTGGACAGTATCTAGATTAACATATAAACAACAAAAACGTGTCGGGGAATTTTTTATTTCGGAAAACTTTTTCGTTGGGAGCCGTTTCTGCGCGATCACTACATATTTTTTTCGCCCTATTTAGAAAATGCTCTCTATCTTTTCACTGCAATTGAATATGGGGAATCCCCGACACATTTTTTTAGCGCTTTGGGTCCGGAAACCCGAGAACAAATCAAATTAGCGAAATATATAATTCGCGCAGAGTTGTAGCTTTCAAAAGCTGATTCGGACCCTTGTATTTAGACATCGCGAAAAATTCGACAATTCATTTTATTACATAATGGTTAGTATATTTAGATAGCCAGCTCTATAAGCTTTAATTTGATATAGGGTTTTAGGTATCTGGAGTTTAATCCGGACGCGCTACATTTTTTAGACTTGAGACACCCCTGAAGGTACACGGTAACCTTAATCCAGGAGAGTTGGTAGGTCTGCACTCCCCTCTGCCTGGAATGTTATGCTGGAACTTTGGTCTTTTTTTTTGTAAGGGGTAAAGGCGCTGTTACACTAGACATCCATTTACCAGGGGTGGCGAATGGTAAATTCGAGACATTGCGAGATGGCGAGACCAGCGTTTTTCTCTGCAAGACCGAGACTTTTTGAATTTTTAGATTGCAAGATTGAGATCGAGACTCCAAAATGGCTTTGTGAAAAAAACGAGACTGCGAGACATACAGAACCGCTCAAAAACAAGACTGCGAGTCCCGTGAAATTTGACTAAAATTTTGCGAGACCCGTCTTTTTTTAAGACCATTCGCCACCCCTATTTACCAAGTGTAACAATGCCTAAAATGTTGAATAACCTGGATATAAATAAAATAGAATGGCCCTGATCTAGAGAACAGGGATGGTACAGTGGTGGGTTGAAATAATTATTGGTTTGTTGTTGTTGTTGTTTTCGGCTATTCCGGTTTTCCTACCTCCACAAAAACCACTACTCCACATAAAGCGTGTAATTGATAACAAAATCATCAAGTTCAACTATTTTAAAGCTTATTGTCGGTTTTATACTAACGTACCGGGAATTTAAAATACACGTGAACAGATGGAGAATAAACATGTGAACATAAGCTTAAATAGAAGAATTTATGCAAACGAAATATCTACATTTTCTGTTCGTAAAAGTAAATGGAGGATATAAATGGTTTGTTTTGCTAAATTACTTCTTTGAAAGCGCCTACAATGGCATAAAACCACTATCAATGAATGACGCTGGTTTCGCCAGACATTTTAAAATTGGCTGTGAAGGACGAAAGTCGTCATTTATTTTAAAGACCGTCGTTAGTGTCTATAAGTACACTTCATTCACAGCCGAGCGATTGTAAATCGGTTCTATTAGAACATAGTTAGAAGGACAACCGACAGTAAATAATGTACCTATCCGCACTCCGTAAATCCATACTATGAAGAAATGTTACCTTGGTATATTCATAGATGTACATACCGTAGAATCCCGGTTATAAAAAAAATGCTGATTTTTATTCCCGCTAAGTGCGGTACTATTAGTTTCACAACGACTATACATCCATTATACAGGACGCCGGTTAAATCTTACAACCGCGAGAATGGTTTAAAACTGTTATAAGGGAAGGTTAAGTTACACGTAGCGGCGTGTTACATATAGGGGCGCCAGTGAAAAAATCATGATTTTTAACTCCGCTTATTGTAATATTACTTTAACGGCGACTATAAATCCATTATAAAGGACGCTAGTGCACATCTTACAACCGCGAGAATGGTTTACAACCGTTATAAGGGAAGGTTAAGTTACATATAGCGGCGTGTTACATATAAAGGCGCCAGTGAAAAATGCTGATTTTTATTCCCGCTAAGTGTACTAATAGTTTCACAACGACTATAAATCCATTATACAGGACGCCGGTTAAATCTTACAACCGCGAGAATGGTTTAAAACCGTTATAAGTGAAGGTAAAGTTACATATAGCGGCGTGTTACATATAGGGGCGCCAGTGAAAAATGCTGATTTTTATTCCCGCTAAGTGTACTAATAGTTTCACAACGACTATAAATCCATTATACAGGACGCCGGTTAAATCTTACAACCGCGAGAATGGTTTAAAAACCGTTATAAGGGAAGGTAAAGTTACATATAGCGGCGTGTTACATATAGGGGCGTGTTACATATAGGGGCGCCAGTGCAAAAATGCTGATTTTTATTCCCGCTAAGTGTACTATTAGTTTCACAACGACTATAAATCCATTATAAAGGACGCCGGTTAAATCTTACAACCGCGAAAATGGTTTAAAAACCGTTACAAGGGAAGGTTAAGTTACATATAGCGGCGTGTTACATATAGGGGCGTGTTACATATAGGGGCGTGTTACATATAGGGGCGTGTTATATATAGGGGCGTGTTACATATAGGGGCGTGTTACATATAGGGGCGCCAGTGCAAAATCCTGATTTTTATTCCCGCTAAGTGTACTATTAGTTTCACGGCGGCTATAGATCTATTACAAAGGACGCCAGTGTACATCTTACGACAGTGAGATGGCTTAAAAACACTTTAGGGAAGGTTAACTTGCACATACATAGCGGCGTGTTACATATAGGGGCGTGTTACATATAGGGGCGCCAGTGCAAAATGCTGATTTTTATTCCCGCTAAGTGTACTATTAGTTTCACAACGACTATAAATCCATTATAAAGGATGCCAGTTGAAATCTTATAACCGAGATTAGCTCACACATAGCGGGGCGTGTTACACATATCGGCGAAATATTTGTAAATTAACAACACTTGCAACTAGTCGTGGTTTTTTTTCATTTATAGATATACCTATTTCAATTAACGTTGTCGGATAGAAATGTTTTTAAAAGCCCGCAAGACAAGACCGAAAGGTAGCATGGATAAAAGTAGAAAACTGCTGCACGTACTATACGGGGAGGCTCCACCAGAAAGGCATGAAAAAAGAAAGCAGAATGGAGCAAATGCGGAGAATTTAAATCCTGAGCTTTGTGTCCGCCTCGCAATAAAATACATTAGAAACGTCTCGTTATAATATTTCCACAAGCAATAACCTTGTTGTTCATATCGATAGATAACATTTCCTCTGTTCCATTTTTTCCAGTTGTTTTGGTTAGCCACTATTACAATGACTGAACAGCACAGCAACTTCCAAAATTATTTTTTGGCGTGCTATGGAGGAGCGATTACTGACTGTTCTGTAGTGAAAAAACACCAACACCGCACACTATGTAACAAAGTTTTCGACACTCCATTCCATTGTAAGCGACATTTTACGCAAAGTCACGCGTCCCGAGCAGTGTTATTCAAAGGTATTCCATGTTTTCCTTGCAAACGGAAACACAGCAATGTAGTACATAATGAGAGATCTCACTTTCATTGTCCCGTGTGTGCAAAGACAATTTTGCAAGTGGTACGTTTTGAGAAACATCTCAAAATGCACGATTCCCAACTGGCTCATTCACCAGCAGGCGAAGACGGGGACAATGTCCACGGGAAGGAAAGGACGACGGTTGAAGATGAAGGTGAAAATGAAAATGAAAATGAAGATGAATATGAAGTTGACGATGAAGTCGTAGATGGAGCTGAAGATGAAGACGAGGGGTGAAGAAGTGGACGACGATGCAGATGAAGATAATCTTGGAACCGCACAAGATTCGGGCGCCTGAGCATGGGAACGGTGAGAAGGGAAATCAAACAGTGTAAGAGAAGCATCCCCGCTTTTAAAAAAATGCCCGGTTTGTGACCAGTCCATTGCATCCAAACAGCATTGCTAGGCATTGCAGGCAAATGCATCAGCTGGAAACAGTCAATATGGCAAACCTCCGTAGACGAAGATCTGGGCTTGTTTCTAATTAGAAATAGTTCTCACGGTGGTGTTGCATACCCAATACATGTGAAACGTGTCATGGGAAGCGAAAATGTTGGCGTCCAATGCGAAGTGTCAATTTGCATGGACAATATGCGAGTCGCGTGGAAAAGTGGTTTTTAAAAACAGCCGAGTGTAGACCTCTGCAACAGTTGGAAAAAATCCCATTTTCGCGGTTGTAAGATTTAACCGCGTCCTGTATAATGGATTTATAGTCGTTGTGAAACTAATAGTACACTTAGCGGGAATAAAAATGAGCATTTTTGCACTGGCGCCCCTATATGTAACACGCCCCTATATATAACACGCCCCTATATATAACACGCCCCTATATGTAACACGCCGCTATATGTAACTTTACCTTCCCTTGTAACGGTTTTAAACCATTTTCGCGGTTGTAAGATTTAACCGGCGTCCTTTATAATGGATTTATAGTCGTTGTGAAACTAATAGTACACTTAGCGGGAATAAAAATCAGCATTTTTGCACTGGCGCCCCTATATGTAACACGCCCCTATATATAACACGCCCCTATATATAACACGCCCCTATATGTAACACGCCGCTATATGTAACTTTACCTTCCCTTATAACGGTTTTAAACCATTCTCGCGGTTGTAAGATTTAACCGGCGTCCTGTATAATGGATGTATAGTCGTTGTGAAACTAATAGTACACTTAGCGGGAATAAAAATCAGCATTTTGCACTGGCGCCCCTATATGTAACACGCCGCTATGTATGTGCAAGTTAACCTTCCCTAAAGTGTTTTTAAGCCATCTCACTGTCGTAAGATGTACACTGGCGTCCTTTGTAATCGATTTATAGCCGCCGTGAAACTATTAGTACACTTAGCGGAAATAAAAATCAGCATTTTTTCTCTGGCGCCCCTATATGTAACACGCCCCTATATGTAACACCCCGCTATATGTAACTTTACCTTCTCTTATAACGGTTTTAAACCATTCTCGCGGTTGTAAGATTTAACCGGCGTCCTTTATAATGGATTTATAGTCGTTGTGAAACTAATAGTACACTTAGCGGGAATAAAAATCGTCTTTTCTCACTGGCGCCCCTATATGTAACACGCCCCTATATGTAACACACCGCTATATATGTATATGTGTAAGTTAACATTCCCTTAAAGACGGTTTTTAAGCCATTCTCGCGGTTATAGGATGTAAACTGGCGTCCTTTATAATCGATTTATAGTCGCCGTGAAACTATTAGTACACTTAGCGGAAATAAAAATCATTATTTCTCACTGGCGCCCCTACATGTAACACGCCGCTATATATATCACAGGCGTGACTCGGGCTCGTGTATTCAGAAGGCAGGCAGAAATACTATAGTCTGAGCGTCTAATCTATGGAAGTCCGGAGGCATTTTCCCCCGCCAAAGTCTTTAGATTTTCACTCTCTAAAATTACATTTCCCAAGATTTTGAGTCAGTTGGAAAATATGACTGATTTACGTAGAACGGTGGTAACCCGTTTGTGGGAAGGAAACGGCAAGCGTTCTGTTTAGAAACTAAGACCATCGTGACAGTTAACGGAGAAATTGTTTTGGTTATGTTTGCATATTTACGGTGAATATAGCCGCTTTAAATAGCCCGTTTTACGACAAGAAGATGTTGTCTATTATGTTTGTAAAATGTATCAATGTCGAGAAACAACAGAGAAACATGATTGTATGGTTGCATATTGTTATATGTACAGAAAATATGTACAGAAAACATGCATATGTACGGTAAAATATTCGCTTTTGCGTTGTTTAAATAGTGTAGCTCAGTACGTATTCCTGATTTTTGAAATTATCGGGTGTACGATATCACTTGATCGCTTTGTTGTTTTGCGAAATCATATGACGCAATGATGCGTTACAGACGGTATCTGTGATATCGCCCCTATATGTAACATGCCCCTATATGTTACACGCCCCTATATGTAACGTAACGTTACCAACACTGGTGGGTTGAAATAATTATTGGTTTGTTGTTGTTGTTGTTTTCGGCTATTCCGGTTTTCCTACCTCCACAAAAACCACTACTCCACATAAAGCGTGTAATTGATAACAAAATCATCAAGTTCAACTATTTTAAAGCTTATTGTCGGTTTTATACTAACGTACCGGGAATTTAAAATACACGTGAACAGATGGAGAATAAACATGTGAACATAAGCTTAAATAGAATGTGTGATCGTACGACTACATATATACATGAAAGCTTATCATGATGTGATGATCAACAGCACAAATACAAGTAGATCAGCATCTTCTTACCTTTCTTTCGGTTCTTTCCCATGATGATTTCCACTCTAGATGAAAAGAAACACTGCTTATGCAATTTACAATATGGCGGCGAAATTATTGAGTTGATGCTTCATGTAAGGGCTTCTTTTGTGTCCTTTCTAAGTACCAGTCCTCTCCTGTTTTCGCACGCTGCACGTGCACGTGCAGAAGGACGTATGTAAAACAAACTCAGAACTGGTGTTTTGTCAGGGTGATTTCCCGGAGTGATTTCGAAGCAAATCATTCAGTCTTTGCTCGTAGGGGGATCGAATACGTTCGGTTAATCCATTCACCGCCTGCGCGCCTCTATCGTGTCGCCCCATTATCCGAACGCCTGGAACAGGCTAGGAGGCAAGTTTGGTTTAGTCTTTATAGTGGGGAGTAACCTGCTATCAGGCGTTCTTTTCCTTTTCTTTCTTTTCGCGGAGAGAACGAGACCCGGGGGGGGGGGGGTACTCCCTATAATGGACTATACGGGGAGGCTCCGCCCGAAAGGGGTCCTTTTTTAGGCTCGAGGTATGTGAAAGGGTAGGGATTTCACGAGTTGAAGTATATGAAAGGGTAGGGATTTCACGAGTTGAAGTATATGAAAGGGTAGTGATTTCACGAGTAAATGATATTATTGTTTGGTTAACATCTGGTAATGCTTGATGATTTCTGGTGATATATATTGTTCATTAAGTCCATTCCAAGGGTATAGAAAAGGGATGTAGTGCTTCTACTGTAGGTATGTGAAAGGGGTACCATTTTCATAATTTCTATGGAAGGTATATGAAAGGGGTACCATTTTCTATGGAAGGTATATGAAAGGGATACCTTTTCTGTGAAAAATGGTATATGAAAGGGTAAGGGGTTGGACCTCTGGGCGGAGCCTCCCCGTATAAAACTTTTTTGAGTACCCCCCCCCCCCCCCCCGGGGAACGAGAGCGCGGGAGGAGGGCCTGATCGCAGGTTAAGTGGGTTAAGTGGGGAGTGGCGCGAAGAATAGCGAGTTGAACAACCTCGATTCCATGCAGGGGGCGAGGTTGTGAGTTGAAACAGAGGACTCTATAAACGGAACACCTGGAACCAGGGAACAGTGTTCCTGATGTCTGCTTCGCTCTGTTCGTTCGATCCAATTCCGGAGAAGCTCCGGGAACCAGAGTTATAGACCTCTAGCTCTGCGGAAACTGAATATAAAAGGTCAAGTGATGCAATTTCAGGGATCTCGATCTGATTTGGTGGTTGCACGCGTCGGAATGCGTCGGAATCGGCCGGACTCCGACGAAATGAGCTGTGGAGCCGCGACAAAAAATACAGGTTTTTCGCGCGGGTCAAAATGAAGACTAAAATCGCGCATTTTCTTCTGGCTGAAGAAAACTGGACACAATCCAAAATGTATGATGTATGAATGTGTTACGTTATCGTTTACGTTATCGTTCGAATTATTGAACATATTGGATATGTTTTATTTTAGCTGTAATGAAATGATCTAGTGAGTTCGATACTGCCCAAATATCCTTGATCATACTGAATAACAATATTGCGAGTTTCAGCGCATGTAATGAGAAATTCTTTGTTGTCATTGTGGCCAAATATTATAAATAATAGATCACAGGCCTCACCTCAATGTAGTTTGAAATTTTTATTCAAGAAAAAAATTATCTATTCCAGACAAGTCAGTAAGTAAATATTATTTTAATAAGACGGAAATTCTTTAATAACATTATTTCTCTTATTTGACTTTATTTTGCCTACAAGAAGGTGTTTTAAATGCAGCCAGCCAATCGTATACCATTAATCACCATAAAACCGACAACCCTTCGACAAGACAATAACATTATGCCAACTAACTAAACGTAATATGTCATACCCCACAGAGCAAAATACGCAATTAGACGTAAATGTGGGTTTACAATGCGGCATTTTATTTATCCAAATGTGTTCTATAAAAATATTAAACAAAGGAAAGATTACAAAGCAAGTAATGAGAATTAACGCATGTGTTTTATTTTTGAGCAGGAACTCGCGTCAATTGTCGAAACACGAGTACACTTGCGATATTGCCCCCGGAAGTATCAATTAACGTAATACGTAAAACAGAACTTTCCTTTTATAAATTGCTTTGCATTTTTGATTCCCACTGTCATTTTCGATTAAATTTGCGGCAAAGTTCTATTAGTCTGTTGTGTCTTCAAGCAGCACGCCATAATTCATCACAGCGGATCTGCCCCTGGAAACGATATGGCTGGGAAAATTAATCCACTTTCCAAATTTTCCTCTTGAAAGCGAAAATCTTGTTAATATTGCTCGCTGAATTCTAGACGCCTTCCCAGAATTCCTTTGTAGTTGGTCCACATCTTCTTCTGATAAACTGGTGTATGAAAAATTTGTGTTTTTGTCTCTTTGTAGCCCATGCTTTCTTCTGAAGCGATGCTTTTTAATTCTGAGCGGCGAAGCTGCGCTACTTGTGGAATTATCCCAAATATTTTGCACAGCACGCGAAATAGCTTCAATCCACTTATCACAACTTGATTTACAGTCTGTTTTCAAAAGATGAACACCTCTTTTAGCATGTAACTTAAATTTACAAGTTCCATCATCGTTGTCTTGCTTGCGTTCAGATATCAGTTTCTGGCGATGGTCAGTTGCGCTATGTTGACATGACGTTGTTCTCCCCAAAACTTTACACGTTGTCTCTTCCGTCAGTGTAATAATTCCAGCAATTTTGCTCTCATTCTCGCTGATAAACACAAGTCGATCTTCGCGCAAGACTACCCAGTATTCTCTCCATGTATTTTTCTTCGTTTTCTTTCGTAACAATTGTCCTTGAAGCAAGTCCGTTGCATCTGCATTCACCATGACAATATGCCGGCCGGTCAAAACGTAAGCCTTGTTTACGTTCAAATGTAAAGTGGATTCAAGGAAAATTCCGGGTGAATTCTAAATCTCCAAGCAGCAGAATATAGTTCGGGATCAAATCAGGATTCTCTTGAGCGCGAATGGATGACAATATTATTGTTAACTGCGTACCAAGTCTGTTACGAAACTTGACTCGCTTGCACTGACGAGCGAAGATGAATGTTGCAATAAGAAATTTATAAGAAATTTATTTCAAGCATCGATTGACCAATTAACGCCCAGCTTGATGACCTCACCCCAGCAGTAACATACACGGTTGGTTTCCATTTGATAATTGAAAAATGTGAGTTATTCCAGTCATTCAATATTTGGGTGCAATAAACAATTGATGTATTTTACAGAAGAATCCTTTCATTGTTTCATTCACTTATCAAAAAGCTCATTTATCACAGTGCTTTTTCAATTTGGATTAAGCACATAACGCAGGCATCGACTTCATACACAAAGGTGTTTAAAAAATCCATTTACTCTGGTGGTCATGGTCCAGAGTCCGCTTCAAAAATATGTAAACACCGTCTTGGATTAAAATAATTGTAGGCCCCCCATTGTGTGTTATCTTTCTAGTAAAAATAGAACAGACTATAAAACTAACGAGCTGAATTAGCTCAATACAATAATACTAGAGCAGTCAACAGATCAACGATTGATGGAGTTCTCGACTTCTCGTTCAGATAACCTCACTTGAGGTTATCTGACAATATTTCAGCAAGCTATTTATAGTATGCAGATAACAGCTTTCGTGTGCGTGCAAATTTTTTCCCTTGCAGATTTGCGCCACTGCCCGACCGGAAAAACTAAATTATCCAATCGGATTTTGTGTTAAATATTTTCACACCAAGTCACTCACCAGAGCTCAAAGACAAGTAGTCACTTATAAGGCTGGATAAATGATTTTAAAAAATCGCATTTTAGTAAATGGCATCACACCATATGAACTTGTTCAGATCTCCAGTGGTCCTCAGTGTAAAATGCGGCGTTCAGTCTAATTTCCCATCCAACCCCATTCCACACCTTTTCTTCTGGTCTCCGCCCAGTATTTTTGGCGGTTGGTGGAAAACTTGCCCATGAACGTGATTTCCTTTGAAATTGTCCCGGTCACGCATCGTACAGCGGATTTTCGTTGATGTCACGTAAACCCAAAATACATTAGTGGACCACAACAAATATTAAAAGTTTCGGTCAACCAATATGCACTATGATCGAGTTGTTCGACTGTCTTACTTGCGGCAGTCTTTACGGACTTTACGTGACCTCCGTAAACGTAAAACCCTTGACACTTTCCGGTGGAGAGTTGAGGATATTAGGCTATGGTATGATATGGACATGATTGCACTTCTTTTTATTCACGGAAGTCTTGTTTTTCCTACTCTTCCAGGTAAAATCAAAATGCAAAAGAAGAAGATAAAACTATCATCATTTCGTTGACAATTTTATTTATGATAAACTAATCGTCCAGAGGTGTGTCTAAACAGAAGAAGAAATGGCTCATTGTACACTCGGTCCTTTTGCAGCCTTGACGTGCGCTTAACCAAGAAAGAATGGCTCCAACATCCCTGGAATTCGAAGGAGGAAACACCCGAAAGAAACTTAGACTGTTCACAGCCTCTCTCTTTTCTCAGATCGTTGTAGCCGCGAGCAAACTGGAACTGAGCGCAAAGCGCGAGCGTTCGCCCGCTCCCCACCCACCACCCCCTCGCGCTCCGCGCTCGCTTCCGCTCGCTCGCGCTTCGCGCTCCCTGTTAGCGTCGAGAAAATAGGTCAAATAGAGAGGCTGTGAACAGTCTAAAAGAAACTACGAGACAACGTTAAAAGAAAAGCGCTCTAATGAAAGAGTTTATAATAGGAGAAGGTCAGAGCGAGACGCATGCGGAAAAAAGCTTTTTCATTGACAAAATTTGGATATTTAACAATTATTCCAGGAAATCGAGTCGTACATTAATTCATAGCCAACGAGGCAGGATATTGCAATTAAAAATTACTGGGGAAAAAACAGAGGAAAAATGGGATATTTATTATTTTGAAAAACATAAACTCGTAATGTAATATGATTTTTAGAATATAAATAAACTAAAGAGAGAAATGTATGTAAAAATGTGTTAACTGCCCTGAGTGGAAGGAACTTGTGCCGCTATAGTCGCTATATGCGCACCTTTTAAGGATGAGAACTATTTGCTCTCTTTTTTCATTGGCGGGAGGTGAAAATCTATGTATTTTAACCCAAGACTTAATAAAGCTTGCTTGTTGTTGTTGTTGTTGTTGTTGCCTTTTGCCTCTGTTTCAAAACGAGTCCTGGTGCCCAACCTTTCATATGGAAATGAGTCAGTTACCTGCACGTTCATTGTCTTCAATTGCAAATTAAACTAATTTTAACATTTCCATATGAAAGGTTGTGCACCAGGACTTTCAAACAGAGACAAAAGGAAACTCGGAAATGATACCTACAGTGCATGACATAAACGCAATGATTTTTTTTTTGATTCGCGAGATAGGCTGAGAGAAAAAAAGATAAAACGACGAGGAAGGTATTTTCGGCCAAACAAAAAAAAAATAAAGGAAAAAAAAATCCTTGGTCCGTGAGAGGCTTGAACTCTCGACCTCAGCGTAGCCATAGGACCAGAAGTCCTGCGTATTAGCACCGCGCTCTGCCGACTGAGCTAACGGACCACTGGATAGTTAATTGGAAGTTTTTTAAATTTAAGAACATTACACAGAATTAAGTGAAATTTCTTCTGATATAATTTACTGTGTAAAACTCGCGCTGACTAACCGACTAACCGAGTATTTTTTTGACGAAAACAGCACTAAACCCAACGCTACAGAAAACGGACACTCCTTTCCGTAACAAAAGTACTTGGAACCCTCCCATCGACAGAGAACGAGCTCTTAACACTTTTTTAGACGCTGTTAAACTTGACATAACTACATGTACACCTAACAAAATTCGTGATAACCTTACCGCTAATGAACGACAGGCCATAAACCAACTTAAACAACGACAGGACATAATTATAAAATCCGCTGACAAAGGTTCCGGTACTGTTGTTATGGACAAGACTTGGTACATCGACGAATGCAATAGACAACTTAATGACGCCAAATTTTACCGACGCTTGGACGAAGACATAACTGCTGACATACAAACACGTATCACTATTTATGTTAACAGAATGCACAGTTACAACTATATCAATGACAAAACCAAACAATACCTTATACAGACTGACGTTAAACCAGGACGTTTTTACATTTTACCTAAAATACACAAGCCCGGTAATCCAGGACGTCCCATTGTTTCCTCTAACAGCCATCCTACTGAACGCATATCCCATTTTGTTGACTACCACCTTCAACCTTTAGTTCATCAACTACCATCTTTTGTTAAAGACACTAATGACTTCCTTAACAAACTCCTTAATATCAGTAATTTACCCGCTAATTCATTATTAGTTACACTTGATGTTTCATCTTTATACACTAACATTCCACATAATGAAGGCATTAACGCTTGCGATCATTTTTTACGTACTCGCCCTGATAAAATCATTCCTACTACCACACTCTGTGACCTCATTCGCATGATCCTTACCATGAATAACTTTTCTTTTAATGATAACCACTATCTTCAGATTCACGGCACAGCCATGGGTACTAGAATGGCCCCCCTCTTTTGCTAACCTTTTTCTGGGTTATTTCGAAGCCAACGCTTTGGAAAAAGCCCCATTTCATCCCCACACCTGGCTAAGATATATCGATGATATTTTTATGATCTGGACAGAAGGTCTGGATAACCTCAACATTTTCATCGATTATCTTAACAACATTCACCCTACCATTAAATTCACCAGCTCATACTCTTCTACTAACGTACCTTTCCTTGATGTTAATGTATCTTTAAACAACGGTAACATTTGTACTGACCTTTACACTAAACCTACAGACAAACACCAACATCTACTCTTTTCATCTTGTCATCCCTTGCATACTAAAAAAGCCATTCCTTTCAGTCTAGCCCTACGGTTACGACGTATTTGTTCTACCGACGAAACATTCCAGACTCGCGCTGCTCAATTAAGAACATACCTCCTCAAACGAGGATATAACCGAAACTTCCTTACTAGACAAATACAACGCGCTACCGACATTCCCCGCGGACTTACTTTACAAACCAAAGACACCAACAAACCTAAACGTATACCTTTTATAACTACTTTCAATCCATCACTTCCTAGACTGCAAAACAGTCTCTCCTTTTCTCGAGATATTGTGCGCGACGCGCGAATTGAGAGGCGCGAAGCGCCGATAATCCACGCGCGAGCCTGATAATCCACGCGCGAGCCTCGTCTCTCCCCAATCCCACTCGTAATTTCATGCTCGTTCCACTCGTAATTTCATGCTCGTTCCAGATCCTTCGGCCGCGTTCAGCCCGACACTCTCGCGCGAAAATACGGACTGTTTTGCAGTCTAATCACTTCCACACATCTCTAACATCATAAAAAAACATTATAATTTGCTCCTCTCTTCTGACCGCTGTAAAAAAACTTTTCAACACATGCCTCTTGTAGCCTTTAGACGTTCCTCTAACCTACGTGACTTACTAGTTACAGCTAAACTCCCTTCTAACTCGACTAATACCCATCTACAACTCCCTTCCGGTTCTTTCCGTTGTGGAAAGAATTGCGCTACTTGTCCTTACATTTCTGATGGACTTACTAACTATACTTTCTTCTCTACTGGACAAACTCACTCTATCAAATCTAACCTTACCTGTAACACCAAAAATCTAATTTACATGATTCAATGTAACCGCTGCAATTTACAATACATAGGAGAGACTAAACGACGCTTAAAAGACAGATTTAATGAACACCGCCGTACCATAGATAACCCTAATACCAAATCTAAACCTACTACCAAATCTAAACCTACTACAGTCGCTGAACACTTTCTCTCCTCTCCTAATCACACTGCTAACGACATGCAATTAATCCCCATTGAAAAAATATTTTCTAACAGAGACTCAATACGTAAGGCCAGGGAAGCTTTTTAATCACAAAAGCTAGAACACTTGAACCCCATGGCCTTAACATCCGCGAAGAAAGATATTAGATATTTAGTTTCCCTACATTATTTTATTCTATTGTTTTACTGTCAATCTTTGTTATCTCTCTGACGTATTTCCGTTATTACGCAAAAACTGTTAGTAGCTACTATATAACACGTATATCAATGTAAAATTTCCTCATTGTACCTGAAGAAGACTGGTTTGGCCAGTCGAAATATAGTACTTAAAAAACTTAAAAATCTACGTTGTATCGGTCTCTGCTTCTACAGTATATTTTCACTTGTTTTAGCCGATTAGATCACTTGTTGATCCAACGTACACCAGCAGGATTGTCGTCCACGGTTGCTTGCTTGAAAATTTTATTGGTTTAGAACCCTCCTCTATTAGAGTACAGACGGACGAATGACGTCACGTGTGGCGGGAAAACACGCGCGCCCTGCCACAACACGAATTCTTCGCATCGCCGTTTCATAACAGAGAAAACTTTTCATCAAACTGGAAATATTCCGTAGGAAATTCAATGTAGATCAATTGATACGAATTTTAAATCGGCTGTTCAAGCTTGGCTAGAGCTTGGAGGCAAATATGATGGTCTTTTAGCTCATAATTTGTGAACAGAATCCGAGAAATTTAGCGGGATTATCGTTCGCCGTTTATAAGCGACTTGCAACGGGATTTGGACTGGAATAATTCAGATTGTTTTTCCTCATATCAAAACGGAAGAGAGGTTAGTCTCTAAATATTTTGCTTTTCGAAACATTTGCTGAGTTGAGCTGTAGTATATTTTAAGCCGTTTAGTTTTCACAAAGTTTTATTTTGAGTGCATGGAAACACTGGCCTAAACTCGATGTTTGTTGACATTAATTTTTATCGGCTTATTTAGCGTACAATCAAGTGAAAATCCGAAGCGAATATCTCCAAAATTATATAAAACAAATAGATTCCATGTTGCCGTGGGTCTGTTCAGTAATAGATCACAGAAGACGTCAAAATGTGGTAAGAACATCAGTGACCAACTCGCCGCAGCGGCTCGTTGGCCACTTTTTGTTCTTACCACATTTTGACGTCATCTGTGATCTATTACTGAACAGACGCACGGCAACATGGAATCTATTTGTTAATTATATAATTTACTGTGTAAAACTCGCGTTGTGATTGGTTTAGAACCGTCCTCTATTAGAGTACAGACGGACGAATGACGTCACGTGTGGCGGGAAAACACGCGCGCCCTGCCACAACACGAATTCCAACGACAACGACAAGGGAGGAAAAGGAGAGAGAGCCTGGAATCGAGGTTGCACGAATTCTTCACATCGCCGTCTCAAAACAGAGAAAACTTTTCATCAAACTGGAAATATTCCGTAGGAAATTCAATGTAGATCAAAAAATAAATCAGCTGTTCAAGCTTGGCTAGAACTTGGAGGAAAATATGATGGACTTTTAGATCATTGTGAACAGAATCCGAGAAATGTAGCGGGATTATCGCTCGCCGTGAAGCGACTTGCAACGGGATTTGGACTGGAATAATTCAGATTGTTTTTCCTCATATCAGGTTTATAGTCTCTAAATATTTGTTTTTCGAAACATTTGCTGAGTTGAGCTGTAGTTTATTTTAAGCCGTTTAGTTTTCACAAAGTTTTATTTGAGTGCATGAAAACACTGTGGCCTAAACTCGATGTTTGTTGACATAATTTTTATCGGCTTATTTAGCGTACATTCAAGTGAAAATCCGAAGCGAATATCTCCAAAATTATATAAAAGGGCGTCGATAAAGTCCGGAACACGGAACATCCCGGAACATTCCGGAACATTCCGGAACATCCCGGAACATAAAAAGAAATGAAAAAATAAAAATAAAGAAATAACTTAATTAAATAATTAAAATTAAATTAAGACTAAACAAGAAAGAAAAGAAAAACAAGAAGAAAAAAAATGGTCCAATCTCCGAATTTAAAAATATAATTAGTGGGAAGTTGTGCGAGGTAGGGGGTGTTGGATATGTAGTGAACAAAATACAATTTATACAACTGACCGTAATGATTGAAGGCTCACCTTTATAAAATCCTAAACCTTTATTATTTTTTTCAAGAAGACGTTGGAAGGGGGTGGGGATGGGGGGGGGGGGGGGGGCTGTTCTAACTATCACCCGGCCACCCCTGCCAGTTGTTTGCCACGACGTCAATCAGGTGACGGTCATGATTGTGAGACTGAAGAACTTAATCAAGCTGTGTGTTTTGGTCGACGAGATTAGGCTGTGAACAGGCTCCTAAGTGGGGTATAGGGCGAAGAGGAAATCGGGGAAAAAATTGACTGGGGACTGGGGAGGAGAACGAAGGCGTCGCCTTCCCACTCTCCCCTGGGCCCTGGCTCGCCCTTTTCTTTTCACGCCTTCCTTACCGCGGACCTACCGCGGACGGAGCCATAGGCTACGACGAAATTCACGTTTACGGTACGTTTCTCACAATCACAGAGCCAGAGATTTCATGACCGTCACATGATTGACCCCATGGCGAACAACTGGCAGGGGTGGCCCGGTGGGGTAGTTTAGAACAGCCCTGTAAGTTTGTTTACCTTGAATATTCATGATTTTAAAAAAGGTGAGCCTGCAGTCATTGCGGTCAGTTGTCACTATATCCAACACCGACTCCAACACCCCCTCCCCCACCCAACTTCCCACTAAATATATTTTCATATTCGGAGACGAGACCATTTTTTCCTTTCTTGTTTTTATATTTATTTATTTATTTATTGTTTAATTTTAATTTGTTTTCTTTCTTGTTTAGTTTTAATTAATTAATTAATTAGTTAATTTTTATTTTTCATTTTTTTTTATGTTCCGGGATGTTCCGGAATGTTCCGGAATGTTCCGGGATGTTCCGGGATGTTCCGTGTTCCGGACTTTATCGACGCCCTATATAAAACGAATAGATTCTATTTGGCCGTGGATCTGTACTCTAATAGAGTACAGAAGACGTCAAAACGTGACAAGAACAACAGTGACCCACTCGACTGCGTCTCGTGGGCCACTTTAGAGTACAGACGCACGGCCAAATAGAATCTATTTGTTAAATATAAGAAGCAACAAAAATCCTTTATATGGGTATTGTGGATGAGGCGAGAACATTTTTTTAACCCTTAACATACCAAAATTCGCACTGAAAAACGCATTTTTGGGTCACGAAGCCCGTTTTCTTGGTGCTGTCACCCGAAATTTGGCTAACCGTTGCTAAAAACGCAGTTTGGAGAACTAGGGGAAGATTTTGAAAAGGATTTAGGGCAAAAACGTTCAATTTTATCGTTGGCCAAAGTGCATAGCCAAAAAAGTTTTTTCTTCTGATTTTTCCCCTTGCCTCTTTCCTTTCCTATTACTCCCCCTTTCTTTTCTTTCTATCTTCGGCGCTTGATACACACTTCCTATCAGCTGGTAAAGTTTTGACCTAACCTTTTAAGGGAGCTGAAAAATGAACCTGGAAATATGTTGGGTGTGAGAGCCAATTTGCCACTGATTTTTCAACAAAAATTGAACAGGTTTTTCCAGCATAACTCTGGAAGAATTTGTTAGATTCCAAAATTAATGCACGGTTTATACAAAGATCCATCCTTTCTGCATCATAAGCGTGTCAAACTATATATACTACATATATGTCCAGTTGGCATGTTTAGGGTTAAGCAACAAGTCAGGCGTCAGATTGAAAAGCGCGAAGCAGAGTGTTTGCGAGTGTTTTAAACGGACATCGGTACGTTCGCATTTGCCTGTAATCGGATTATTTTTTCGAGATTTTCTCGGCAACAGCTGAATTCCCTAGCCTTCATTCGCCTTTTCTCCTTTTCTACTCGCGCGTTTATTTTGCTCATCCTCGGAGACCCAGTGGCAGTTTGTCGAGCGAGCCTTGAAACGAAGTTAATCGGGCAAAATCGGCGCGGCGAAAGTTCTTTTCGTCGCGCCCGACCGTTGGAACGGCTGTGTCGGGCAAACAAGTGTCGTTTACGGCGAGTCTGTGTCATCCATCAGAAAATAGCGAGAGTACTCGCAAGTGTTCAAAGAAAATTGGGATTAGCCTGTGTGGCAGGCGTAGAAAGGGGAGGGAGGAGGGAAATTCGGACGTTGATAAATAGAGCTAGTAAATAGAGTTAGTCCTTAATTCGCCCTTCGTCGCTTTGCTCGACGAAGGGCTAACGCTCGAAACGTCAAAGTTCCCAAATTCGCTACGGCGGTTTATTTACCTTTATCAATTTTGAGTTGATAATCAACTAAGTATTTTACCTAACAGTTTCAATAGAAACTAATCACTTTGTGTTTGGTCTCTGGCTGTCCAGGTTGGGGGTTTAGCGGGGGGCTAGCCTCTCTATTTTCTCAGTTCGTTGTAGCTGCGAGCGAACTGGAACTGAGCGCGAAGCGCGAGCGTGGGGGTAGGGGGCCTCTCCCCACCCCCTCGCTGTTAGCGTCGAGAAAATAGAGAGGCTGTGAACAGTCTAAGTCGTCCATCTTTATCTCACCTTTGACGCGAATCAAAGATGAGACAAAGTCAACTTTATATAAACGTAGAAGGGGAATTGAAGGAACTCCAGCTGTCTGAGTGGAAATAACTTGTTGCCGCCTCATGTGCCACTAGGCATGTATAAAGGATCAGAACTATTTTTACATTGTCCAAGAGCCCCCCCCCCCCATCCCCCCTGGGGGGTACTCCCTATGATGGACTATACGGGGGCTTCTTTTTAAGGCTGGAGGTACTGATAAAAGGGTAGGGATTTCATGAGTTGAAGTATAGAAAGGGAAACTGTCATTTAAGGGTATAAAAGGGTTACCTTTTATGTCAAAAACAGTATATAAAAGGGTAAGGTGTTGAACCCTCCCCGTATAAGACTTTGTTGAGTAACCCCATCCCCCGGCCAAGAGCAAATACAGCAGTAAACAGCACGGCAGGGTAATTTGCAGTTATTCAGTCATGTTACTGTAACTGTACTCTCTTTAATGGACACCTCTCTAGAGAAGTCATTTCCGAGTTGCCTTTTTCCTCTTTTTCAAAACTGTGTAATTGTGTTGTGTTCTTGAGCAAGACACTTTACTCTCAGTGCCTCTCTTCACCCTGGAGATAAATGGCTACCGGTGACCTGTTAGGGCAACCTGACAAAAATTGATGCTGGGGGTCTACCTGCAATGGACTAGCATCCCATCCAGGGGGTAGTTATACCCCTTCATGCTATGGAAACAGGAATGTGGACATTATACAGCCAGGAATAGGGGCAATTATTCATATAGAACTATTATTCAAGGGAAGGTCATACAACCTTTGATATTTCCGGACCATTTTAGATCAAAAGACAAGAGATCTCTTCACTGCACAGAAGAGTTTATTTATTTAATGAGCATGAATGATTCTCTTTAAATCACTTCAAGAGTCATAGTTCCTGTTAAATGAAATAGAAAAAGAAATATATAAATATAAGAACATTAAATGCAATTATTGCTTACTCAAATTGCTTATATGACAACGTAATCACATCAAGACGATAATAAACATGTGTTTGAATGTTTTTATCAGTCGTCAACTTCTATTTCGGACTCTTATCTGTCAGCTTTTTCAAAACAAGGCCAAACTATGTGTATTAAATTCTTGGTGGCTGCTTAATGGGGGTAAAAACAAAAGAACCCTCATCGGGACGGCGAAAAGGTGCCTGTGGCCGCTCAATAGAGGTGGCCACTTAGTAGGGGTTGTATTTACAGTATTTTACTGACAATAGTTTTGGGACTTTGATAACTGGCCGCTTAACAAGGGTAGCTGCTTAATAGGTGGATGCTTAAACACGGAGCGAGCCTATAAAAGGCAAGGACACGCCCCCTCTGAAGTGCTTTGTTGGCTATTTTTATCATTAATGGCATGTGGCGAAGCCGAAACGTCGCACAACAATGGTCGTAGCTACAACGGTCGAGAAAAATTGGGGTTGGTTTATCCAAACAACTAATTGATTTATGTCAAATAAAACAAGCTAAATAATAAATATTGAGCACAAACAAATGTATCTATTCACCGTTTGGAAGAACTGAATGCAAACAATGAATTCCCTTTGCCCGTTTCGACATGTACAGTACAGTCCAAGTCACTGATAATTCAAATTTTGCGGCTAGTTAAAATTGCTGCAAAGCTCAAGCCTACGATCAAAGAGCCACTCATTCCATTTATCCGAGTTTGCCGAGAACTACAACGAGTCTCGTGAAGGTGACTTTGGCGGGATTTTCAAAATTATTCAGATTTACAAGCTTTGTGATTGTGCAAACAACTTGAACAATACTGAATAATGCACATAATTAGATGTGGGTGAATTAACCAATCAAATGAGACCATTGGTTGTCCGTTGGGATTTGTGATTGGCAGGCTGGACACCTAAGCCTCGACTTATAGCAAGGCTGCTGCCTAACGGGCGCCCGGTCGCCTGGGGCGCCTAGGTTACTAGCTCGGGCGACTAAATTTCTGTGCAGGGAGCCCGCACGGGCGCCTAACATTTCCACAGTAATGGCCGCAGTTTGAACTTTCCCCTGCAAGTTTGGTTCCATTCCTTGGGCTGTAAGTTAATATGGAACCATGCATCGATTCGCCGAGAAGCCAAATACAATCATTTTCCACATTTGAAGCATCAAAACATCCTGTAGTTTATCGTGAAATTCAAAACATTTTCGATATTTGCGATGTTATGTTACCGTAAGCAGTTGGGGACTGGGTCAAAGATGAATCTCCCAAATATGGAAAAGCAAAATTATGGGATGTTGCTCTTGTGTTGTTTGGTTCGAAGACGTTGGAATGTTCTGTGTTAGTAAATGTGGTCGTGAGTTGCGAGGTAAATGTTTGACGCGGATGGGAAGCAGTTCAACACAATCGACTGACCTCAAGGACGTGCTTGATGATAGATCAACACTGCAATATTTTTTTTAACTGCAAAGTTTGCTTCAGAAATGTCAGAGGATTGAAACTTGGTCATGGGTTTGTGTGTTTTACTTCTTGCTTTAAATAAAGCTGCATTGTTTTATAATATATTGCAAGTGTTTGTTGCATTCTTTGCCGCTCGTTTCCACGCGTGCACAGCGCTTTTTCCCGCTAAATTGTCAATGGTTTGGCGAGGTTTGTCTGATTTTTGGCCGACGACTTTTTCAACCCAAACTGCAGTGCCTTCATTTGACTGTATTAGCGATGATGTTGAAACGAATCCAGTAAGCTTACTGGTCCCGGGCTTATCGAATTTCAGTTTGTAAATTAACTAGCTAGCGCTCCGGCAGTTTTGCGATATTTCAGTGCCTCTGAACAAAACATTGTAACGTCATTCTTCATTTGGTGTTTGTTTTGTAAAGCAACAATGAGTGAAATCTACATGTATGGCTAAGCTTCACTGCGAGAGGTCCACAATAAAACTGAAATAAATTAGCTTACAAATAAAATGAGTGTTCCGAAACCAAAGAGTCAAAGAACAGTCCACCTGCAACAATTTAAACTTGTTCCTAGTTATAAAAAAGTAATGTATTATTATGACATACATGTATTTATTATATGGCAAACTGGTCCACGACGAAAAGGAACATTCTGATTGGTTCCCTGAGCGGTCCGTATTTTGCAATACGGACCGATATTTTGGTCATACGGACCGTATTTTGCAAAATTGTTTTCTATTAAGTAGAAACATGTTTCCTCGTGTCTGGCGGACAATTTCGGTTAAACTTTTCGCAAAGTGGCCTGAAAAATGCAAGACTATGCTTAGCTTTGGCGCGCGCGTGTTAGCCGAGAATGGTTGCATTAATTTATCAGCAAGTTTTAAAAAAAGCCATTATAATAAAAACTTTATTGAACTAGCTTGTTCGGTCCGTATTGGGAAATATTGGTCTCGTTCTTTTTTTGCAAGTTTATGGACCTCGCCTTCGGCTCGGTCCATAAACTTGCAAAAAAAGAACTCGACCAATATTTTCCCAATACGGACCTCACGCTAGTTCAATAACATCTATGTATTGTCATTTTGAGTAAATTGTTATTCTCATTAACATGGTTTATGAAAACCCAGAAATGGAGATCATTAAGGTACAAGATCCAACATTACAGGATAGTGACAAATGGACAATGTTTTGTGACAGGATTTAAATTGAAGGGGTTAAGTTCCGGAAAAATTTTTTTGGGCTCCTAAAAATGTGACTCGGGCTCCTAACTTTTCATTTTGGGAGCCCAAAGGGCTCCCTAAAATTTCTCTTAGGCAGCAGCCTTGTATAGGCTCGCTCCGTGTTTAATAGAGGTTCGACTGTATTACCATTACATGTAGGGTTCTCAGTAGACTAGTGTTTTGATGACGAAATAAATGACTGTGGTAAGACCTTCAAAATTTGTGTGAGTATGGCAAGCAATCTCGTTCCCAGAGGCCGCGATCCTTTTGGTCAGCACCAAGGAACCTCAGACTCTGGCGGGGACTGGTAGAACAAATTTTTTGATTGGCTGTTAAAAAATACAAGAGAAAACAAGTACTCTGCGCAAGCTCAGAAAATCGGTACCAGCCAGAGGTCGTGATTTCTTGGTGCTGACCAAAAAGATCGCGGACTCTGGGGACGAGAATGGCAACATGCTAGCACTGGAATAGGTGAACAGTATAATATGACAATAAAAATAACCCTTATGGAGGCAAACTTACTTGTTTATAATGTCATCTCGTATACAAAGCTTTGTTAGAGAATCATCACCCTCGCCCTACAGAATATAAACAAGCAAATTTGATTTACTAACCGCCCCTAGCAAAAACATTTGATTCCAATGTACAAACTCCAAATAGACTGTAATATTACTTGACATTGACATTTATTAGCTTTTATGGCATCATAGCCAGGTGACGCCCAGGTCAGTTTTACAGAATGCAAAATTACTGCTCATTAATTTTAATCTTACTAATAAATTAAATAGGAAAAATAACTCATCATAAAAGCAACATCCTCTAAGTTCAACAGGAACTACACATATTGAAGCATTCTGATGTGATATTTTTCCATTTCTAATAATGATTCATCTTGGTATCAAGGTGGAAGGACAGTGCCAAGTTACATGTAACAACCCAGGAATGGACACTCCTGAGTGATGTATTTAACCTGGTTAAATTGTAGTGTTTTATTAAGATGATTATTACCTGCTGCCTCAGGTTTCCACACAAAGCATATGTCTTGAAATTGCCAGTGAATCGTCCAGTATCATCAATCTACAATGAGTAAAAGACAATACCGACGGTCAATTTATTTGTCTCTTGTCAGTACATACTATTTTCAAATACAGTTGAAGCTCTCGTACGCGACCAGCACAACAAGTGGTCGCTTATGAGAGCTTAAAAACAAAGGAAACGACCATGTTGGTATTTCCCAAAAGTGGATGTGGTCGCTTACGGATGCCGGGATGGGGAGCGGTTTGCTACGAGAGCTTTTAATTACAGAGTTTGAGTGGCAATTCAAATGGGGTTTCACAATGGTGGTCGTAACAGTAACTAGAACTTGGTTGCTTACAAGAGTGGTCTCAATGAGAGCTTTGACGGTATATAATAATAATCATAATAATAATCTTTATTTATATAGCGCCATTTCTACTAAAAACCAACAGCGCTTAACAAAACTACTTAAACAAATAAACATTACTTATAACATCCATGTGCCACTTTGGGTGCTATGAGAAGCACACTGGGCTAGTAAATCTACTACGTTTGTTGCCATTCATTGAGACTCAAGTTGCATGAAACGTTGCAATTAGTGCAACACATCATGGAAATGAACGGAAGCAGGAGGTTTCGCCCCATTCAAGATCGCACCATACGAGTTCGCCCCACACTTTTCGAGTTCGCACCGATGTATATTCTTTGTTCTATAAGTGTGAGGCCACAAACAAATGGTGCGAACTCAAAAAATGTGATGCGAACTTGGACGGTGCGAACTCGAATGGGGGCGAAACCTCCGCAATTCAAATGAACATGTGCAACATTTTCATTGCTGCTTTCGTTGAAATATTTACATCATGATTGTGTACTATTTTACTTTTAATAGTTTCACAGATGTCTAAGAAATATATATTTTCAATGTGTAAGTATAAACCTGACACAAAACAGCATTTTTTTCTACCTCTCCAATGTTCAACTGGACGGAAGCATGATCCTTTGCCGCTATCACACGGTTGGTGACAGAGCTATCAAAAGAATATAAGAACGAATTTATGAGCATGTGCATTAGTTTTTAAACCTAGGAAACAAATTCTGCAAAAAATTGCAACAAAAATCTTAAAGGGGAAGTATCACGGGGATTTAGTGTCATTTCAAAAACTAAAATATATTAACAGCAACCTAAAAATAATGGTTAGTTTTGTTATAAATTACCACCCTAATGAACTAAAACTGTGGATGAGTGTCTCTGGCCATAGATGGACTGGTCAAAATGGATTTCAACTTGAAAAATTGGGCTAATTTTTTTCAAGTTCTCGCATTTTCGATTCCAACATGCGCCAGAAAAGAACATGATTTGTTCCTCTGTCACGAATTCGGTTGATTTATTTCTCTTGGTGTTCTAGAATTATTTTGTAAATAGGTATTGTAGCAGTTTTGACCAAAACAGGTCAAAATCCCGTGATACTTCCCCTTTGAGGGTTAAGTCGAACTGAAAAAAGGATATAAGCTTAAAGAGACTACAATGATTCCAAAACTCTTCACTCACCATTTTCTCGGAGTGTACATGTCCACATAATCTCCTGCTTCGTTCTGCATTTTATTTTATGATCTAAATGAATCAGATAATAAGTACGCTTTCAGTTAACAGATCTGTCGACTTCAGCACAGATCAGAAGGAAAGAAATGGGGTTTTTACCTCGCTACCACAACTCTACAACTCTTGTAAAACAAAGATGGCGGAAAAGAGGACGAAACGTGCGCAGTCCCGGCATTCATAGTACGCGCTACTTGTTTCCAGGCTTCCATCGGCCACCAAAGTCGGGGAGCGAGGAACGGAGGCAACACTTGTTTATGTGATATAAACGCAATGATTTTTTTTTGATTCGCGAGATAGGCTGAGAAAAAAAAAGATAAAACGACGAGGAAGGTATTTTCGGCCAAACAAAAAAAAATAAAGGAAAAAAAATCCTTGGTCCGTGAGAGGCTTGAACTCTCGACCTCAGCGTAGCCATAGGACCAGAAGTCCTGCGTATTAGCACCGCGCTCTGCCGACTGAGCTAACGGACCATTGGATGATTAGTTGGAAGTTTTTTAAATATAAGAACATTACATTAAATGAATAGAAGGAGAAAGGGACACGTAAAATTATAAGAAGCAACAAAATCCTTTATATGTCAGGCTATTGCCTTGACTCCTTGCCAGATCGAAAAGCGCGAAGCCGAGAGCTTTACCAGCACCAGTACGTCAGGTAATATTGTTTGGGCTCCTGGTACGTTCGTATTTGCCCGTAATCGAATTTTTTTTTTTCGAGATTCTCGGCAACAGCGAAATTCCGCGAAATTTCATTCGCGCCCGACCGATGAACGGCTAAGTCGGACAAACAAGTGTCGTTTACGGCAAGCCTTCGTTGAAGCACTCGAAGAGTTTCCGAGTCTATATCATCCAATCAGAAAATAGCAAGGGTGCTCGAGTTCCCTGCTGTTCATAGCCTGCGTAGCCTGGCGGTTTTGTTGGCGCGCGACGTAAAAACTCGAACTCCCGCCCCAGACTCTCGCGGCTGCGCCACTCGCTTTCGCGGCTTCGTCGCTTATGAATAGAGAGAGAGCAATCTCGTTCCCAGAGTCCTCGTTACCCTTGTCCAGCGGATTGTTCTTGTTTTTGGTACACTTTTACCCCCCACCAATGAGTTGGAAAGCCCTCGTTTTAGTATTTAGAACTTGACGTTACGGACAAAAAGTCGATAATACGCGCCAAAGAAGAGAACATTCGACTTCCGGCTGCCGTCCGTGGCTCAAAAACGTCTGTGCTTAAGCTATTACTTCGTGCGCCAGTCGCCAGCTACGCAGGCTAGAAGACAGGCTAGAGTCCATAGTCTGAAGTGTCAGCTTGTCGCAGCAGGAATTTGACCCGTTTTGCCGGGCACGTGTTCTCCCGACTGGCTACGGGACATGCTAAAATCTCGTAAAATAATCCACCTGAAATAAGAAGGGAACGTTTGTTAAGTTGTGTCACTTGGTTGTCCTGTGCCACTTTTTATCTCCTCTCCTCCTCAGATTTGCGTACAGGTGCGCGTGGAAGCTGCAGAGGAGAGAGATTTCTCTCTCGAAATCAGGAGAGACCGAGCCAATAAAACATTTATCGCGACTCGGTTTTCACAAAATATCGTGATGTCTCTTAAATATTTCCGTCGGTATTGGCAAATACATAGCTTATTATCACCTATCACTGATTAAATTGGAGATTGTTGAGCGGTGTGAGTCCGTCCTCTCACCCAAAGGAATACAGTCAACTCTTTCTAAACGGACACCTCTATAATACGGACGCCTCTCTAAGACGGACAGTTGGTGCCGGTCACGATGGTGTCCGTCTTAGAGAGAGTTGACTATAATGGTATTAAAAAATCAAATACATTTAGTCCCCGGCCGAAAAAAAAAACCCGACAACTGTCGCGAACCAAATCTGTGTCGCGGTAACAATTCATTGAATAGCGTTTCAGAACTGAGCTGTTCTGAGTGTTCACTTCCAGGAGAGGGATTAGTCAAAAATGTGCTGATTCAGTTCGAGCGCGCCTATTGCGTGAGGCTTGGCTATTCATATTCAATTCAAGGAAATACGGGATTTCCGTAATTTATATCATTATCTTTTTAAAACCCCTCAGAAAACAGTAATTTTATCAGCCAAAACAGACTTTATTTCCAATAAGCCACAAAGCTAACACAATCCTGCTTATTACGGAAGTTTTAGCGTATTTAGTTCCGACGGTGTATTTTGAAAAGCTTAACACCTATGCTTACTTTCTCACGGCTCTCATTTACCCTCACCTTACTATTTTTAGCGAATGTTTTTTTTAATTATCAGAATTTAACACTGACTTTTTAATAATTTAGCAATTTATTCGATTCGATACCTTGAAATTCGTTCTTAAAATTAATTTTCAAAAGTTTTGATTTTAGGTTAGTCGTTTCAATTCAGATCGTTCTTGATTTCCATGTCGCATAATCCACAAGATAGCAGTGTATCAATACATTCTGACTCTTGTCCTCAAACTGGTACTGAAGTGAATGGAAGACATGGATGGTCCCCGAATTTTTAAGAGCTCGTAAAATTGGGCTTCTGCTCGAATTGCTCGCAAAATTTTAGTAGGTGCTCGTTTGCTCGTGCTCGCATATTTTTTCAAGTGCTCACATGCTCGGTTTTTAGTGAAGGTAGTCATTTAGCGAAGTGCTCATTGCTCGCAAGGCTAACTTTTATAAATGCGCGCAAAGAAAAACGCTGTGCTCGCATCTCGCAAAGACCACTCGATACCTCTAATGGAGACAGGTCCAGCTTTTATTAAACATTTACATCTGTAACTATCAAGTTATTTTTTTTAGCGTGTTAATGGTCGCTAATCGAAAATTTAACGAGTACTCGAGTTAACTATATATTTTAACCTGTTTAACGAAATCGCTAAACAATTTAAATAAAGAGGCACTAAAAATAGTAACCTTGAGGAAGCTTTAATTTGACCTCCAAAGACATTGCTTTCCGTTTCAGTTTGTTTGGAAAGCTGTACGTCCGAGATTTAAGAAGATCATGAGTTAAATCCCGAGAGCGATGAATAGATGAATAAAAAGTCACGAAATAGGGGAATACATACAGTCACCTGGTGTGGGTCTCTACGCGCCGTTTTTCGGTCATTTTACTGTATCTAACGAAACCGAATGATTTCCTGACTGTTCGCACTTTACACCTGTTGTGAATAATTGATTTTTTGTACAAGTTATTCATGTACAGAAAAATCATTCTTGTTTCACGACGCTCGGTGTTTTGATCAGTGCGATCTGTCTGACCAGCAGCTAGAATTCTCCCCACCCACCCTACATAGGGGCTGAACTCAGACCAGGAGAGAGTACTAGAGTCCAGCCGAACTGGGTTCAGCCCCTGTGTAGGGAGGGTGGCCGGGGGAGAGTTCAGGGAACCAGTAACTAGCACACACACCACACACGCAAGTTTCATTCTATGGAGTAGGTCCCCGGAAATGCTAGATACAGTGTCACTTAATTCTAAACTTGTCAGTGATTATCTAGCTAGGCGTATTTTTCTGCGGAAGGTAAATGAGCATTGCGCTATATTTAGTATCGTTCTCGCATATTATTCTCCGTCAAAAACAACTTCCACGGATTATTTTAGGTTAGAATGTTTTTCCCGCGTATTATGTTTCCACTTCGAATCATGTTTAAAAATAAAAACTGTCTATAATATGATGAACAGCTTTTGCCAATCCGTAAGCTCACTCGGAGAGAAGAGAAGTTTCAACCATGGCTCGATTTATAAAGGCCAGCCAAACATTTTAGAATACCGTAGAGTGACCCTGTTGAGGCATCAAATTGCCAGTACAAAATATGAGAAATACGTGTATTGCCGTAAAGACAGTGATCTTGAGATTGACGATCCATTTACCAACGTTTTTTGACACTAATTTTATCGAGTCTCAAAACAGAAGAGCCTGCAACCTCGTTCCCAGGGTCTCTCATGGTCTCCATGGTTTCTGGTATAAAATGGAATTGTTTAAAATGGCCGTCTGATTTCCATACTATAACGGTTACCTCGTTACTGGTCTGGAAATGGGTGAAGCTTCAGCAGCTAGCCTCTGCAGTACAGTGTGTTACCGACGCCAATTTTCTCGATTAAACGTTTATTTGAACCCAACCTTATGGAACTGATTCTCATCAGTCTCAATAGGGACTGTACTTCTCCATGACTTGTTTAGCAGAGACGAAATTTAGTAGAGACGCAATGGATGACATTTTATTCTTCTTGTGTTGACGATTTTGTAATTTAGTGAACTGGTAGTAAAAAAGAACGCGAAAACCAGCTTTCAAAATATAACTCACGCGCGCGCCTCACCAGATATGATATTAAGGGAACACCCTCGGGACAAACCCTTTCGCTTCCAGGGTCAAACCTTGAGTCAATAATGTGGCTCAGTGTATCTTGAGTCTGTGGATGAAACCCTTGTGTGTGACCATTCAATTGAAAGCTATTGAGCAGTACTATCAATATTTTTCCCCTCAGTTTTGAACTTAGCACTCTTGGGAGTGAAAGGGTTCCTCAGGCCCAAAGTAGTGATTCCACTGTAGCCTGTTTTTAAATCTCCGGGGTCTACAACGGCCGAGTTTTAAATAAACGCCCATTATAAGAGAAAATAATATGGTAATTAATAAGGACTGGGAACAAGTGACTATTGTAGATTTGCGCCGAATTAAAGCTGCGTGGGTGCAGACATTCAGTCTTGACCTGATCAGACGTACAAGCCTAATTCTGTCAGCAAGCGTGAGCTAAACTGTAATAACGCCTCTTTAGAAGTCACGAACCTCGCACGTACAGTGAAGATCCGCTAGCGTCAGGTATCCCGGATCAAGTGCTCCAGTTCCCTTTGTGGTTTTGCAATACTGTAGAACATCGATTTTTGTGGTTTAGAAGGTGTCAGATAAACATTCTTATCTGTCCGGTTTGAATGTTTATTTCTGTGTGATTAAATTTGAATTGAAACTCCAAACTTTCCGCTCCGCCTGCATGACCTGTATGAAGGCATCAGCTCCGGCGAAGGCGTCATCGTTAATTTTCGAACGAATACGTTTAATAGTGTTGCCTATTTATCCTAATAAGACTGCTGTTCTAACCTAATTAAAGAGCACTGGGTGGGAAAACAATCTCAAATTACGACACGTTAGGTGAATAGAGCCAATTATTTATAGCCTTCAGAGGGTTGTGCACATGTTGCGAGCCCGGGGGTACTCAAAAAAGTTTTATACGGGGAGGCTCCGCCCAGAGGTCCAACCCCTTACCCTTTTATATACCATTTTTGACAGAAAAGGTACCCCTTTCACAATACCTTCCACGGAAAATGGTACCCCTTTCATATATCTTCCATATAAATTATGAACATGGTACCCCTTTCACATACCTACAGTAGAAACACGGCATCCCTTTTCTACACCCTTGGAGTGAACTTAATGAACAATATATATCCCCAGAAGGAAGTGGAAGGAAGCTGTCTTACGATGGCTAAGAACTTCAACCTGCAGTCCACCTCATACCTAAATGACAGTTTTCCCTACACTTTTCTATACTTAAACTCGTGAAATTCCTACCCTTTTCTATACTCCAACTCGTGAAATCCCTACCCTTTTATATAACTCCAGTCTGAAAAGGTACCCCTTTCGGGCGGATGGACTGGCATGCATCCCATTATAGGGAGTACCCCCCCCCCCGGGGGTTGCGAGCTTCAGCTATACATGATTTGTTTCAGTGAACTCGGGAAAGATTAACGAATGCTATACAATGCGCTACTAAGAGCCGATAAGCTGATTGGAGCCTTCTTGATCTTAAAATGCCATTCTCGACTACAATTACATCACGTTTTTTAGGCTATGGATAACAGACATTCTTAGCTTGGAAAAAAAATAAATCGAGAGTATGGTTTAAAATTGTAAAATCGTTCTTTTGGTGAATTTAACCAGAACATCTGTCAGAATTTGTTGGTGTGTTTTGTTGGAGCAAGGTCACGTTATTTTAGGAAATTCCGTTGTTTTTAAAAAATCGCAAGCCTCTGAACTGTAATTTATTAAAACTGTAGAAAAGCATGCAAACTTTTCATAAGGAAAATCAAATTAAACCGCGCACAGAGGAAAGCGGAAGGACGAGATTGATTACGACATAAATGAGACCTGATGCAATTTGTATGAAGACGTGTTCTGTACAAATGCTAACAAATCCTCTTTGATTCCTACGCAAATTCCATCATTCAGAATGAATATTACGTTTTCAACTTACGTAGTCTAGAGCTTGTATGGCTTTTGACGCAAGAACTGAGTATTAGTTTTACACGTAACGTCAGTTTCAGCACCTCATGACTTGAGCTTTTTAAACTGATTAAATTTAATAAAATAAGTTGAAGCAGTAAAGGGTCAAATATTGAGTCCTCTTCTGAAGTAAAGAATCGGAAACGACTCCTGGTTTGGCCTAAACTGCACGTTTCGTGACAAACAAAGATTATCGTGGAAATACTAAACCTTATCACCTCTGTGGGCAGGAAATAAGTCTCGTATCAGACTGATGAGTATTTTTATGGCAAGAATCTCAAACTTTTCGACCAGTTTCACGTCAACAGCCTTGCGTGCAAGCGACCTTATTTTTCGGTTGATGAGTTGTTTTTCTTTGAAGTCTGTAAACAAGGTTCAAATTAGATAAACGCTAATAAGGGTAATAGTTAACCCTCTTAATACCAAAAAAGGCGTCTTTGTTTACATTAATCAAGATACAACGCATTTAAAAGGGGGCAACGATCCAACACAGAGTCAGTTGAACTCACTACAGTGATCAGATGGAGAAAGACTTGCACAGAAGCAGAACAAGATGAAAACAAACAAGGAAAACAGCGGAGGAAAAGATATCCAAGAACTCGCTAAAAGAAGAAGAAGAAGTAGAAATCTTAGACAAACAGAGCTCACAGTGGATTCCGCGTCTAATAAGTCTGCTACGAAACTGGATAAAAGAAAAAACGCTGCTTGCGAGCAGGGAGACATTCGCCGAGAAAACAAGACGAACAATCGAAACGCCGATCAGAGCCGTCGGTATGGAATGATTGTAGAAGACATCTACATTGACATGGACGATATTGTTTATGACATTCAAAATGGCAAACTCTCGTTGGAGGCTCTGCCTAAGTTGGGACTATTTCCTTTACACGAGGCAGTCGCTCGTGGTCTTATAAAATGCGCTGAAAGTCTGATAGGACTTGGACTACAACTCACAAGCGAGACCCCTGATGGACTTACACCTTTAGAGGTAGCGGTAATGGCGGGAAATTTTGACGCGGCCGCGTTATTGATTCAGTATGGTGCTCCTATTGATCGGATACGTGATGGAATTCCTCAATTTGCTCATTAATGATTCTTTCTCTTGGAATTCACCACAAGCAAACTGAACGTAGTTACATGTTTATAGAGGTAGTAATACCATCACTGTACGTAATAACACTCAAGGAATTCATTTGTATAGTAGTACTTTTATTGTACATTTTTTACGCAGACAAATTTAATTAAATTAATATCACAGACAAGGCGGACTTGTTTTAGAGAGTAAGCAGCAATTACTGGCACATCACAGCAAAGGGTGCTTTACACTGATGCTTTCGTGTATTTTCACAGCAAAGGGTGCTTTACACTGATGCTTTCGTGTATTTTGTATTTATTGAAATAATAAAAATACATTTTACGATAACGTTTGTTGTTGTTTTATAAAAGGAAAATTACAATAGTGTCAGACAAATAGTCTACTTATCATTAAATAAACCATCATGCACTGACAGCAGAGATAACGATCAGAAGAGACCATAAATAAGGCCAGTTTATGTATGGCGTCATTGTTGCCTAACAAGTTAGTTAACTTTTATTCATATTGTACGTCACTGAAGAATCTGACAGACCTTTATTATCACTTTTAACCGCAATGCGGAGGTTTACATGCTGAATAGATTTTTTGTACCTTTTTTTTAGAAAGTTAAGAAATAATATCTGAGTTGACGCTTTTTGTCCTTCATGTATTTTCAATGTCTTTATATGACGTACACGAGGTTTACCGAAGCTACAAACTCGACGAGATTCCTTCATAATCAGCTTCTCCCTCACATAAATAAACACTGTCAAACATAAATATTCTTCCTGTTTTCTCACGTAGATCCCATTTCAGATAGTGATATAAAGCGTCGCCTACTCCTCGGAAGCATTTGTCTTCCATTTATAGAATATTTATATTACGATTTCCGCTTTCCCGATCTCCGCTCCTCCCCAATCCCTCCCTTCTTGTTAATAACGCGGGCTCATGATCAGTAAATGACTAATTTGTTTCCGATTAGATTTTCCATGTCCTAAATGAAACAAGCAATAATGAAACACTGGGCATCTCCAATGCGAAAATAGCGACAATAATCTTTTTAATAACAGCAGTGTTTGCGTGTCGTGTTTGGTAAAGTTCATGAACGATTGTGCAAAGGAAATGAGCCAGCGGTCTTCCCCTTGAAAACTAATCGGAAATTTCGGGCATGCGACACGACATAGCAGATACAAGTTATACCATGTTTTATATAAACTAGTTTGGTTCTCTACGTGAACAAAACTTCAGAACAATGATTTGTAATCCAAAAAATAAAAGCTAAGAACTCGTTGCTTATACGGATGTTGATTAATTAATCAATTAAATTTGAAACGGATTATAAGAATCATTGTAAATTAATTGAATTCGGTCATTACAACCGTGAGAAATCAAGTGTAAGTCAATTTAAAGTACACCTTGGTCTGTAAATCCTCTTACGTAGGTACGTAACTAACATTTCAAAATTGAATGAATATTTCTTTTTCAAATTATAAACTTTGACGAAGACGGCAGAAAGATAAAAAAGACGATTTTTGTATAGTAGACTCCCGCTATCTCGAACTCTCAGGGGGAACGAAAAACAGTTCGAGATAGCGAGGAGTTCGAGATAGCCGATATCATAGTCTCTTGCCGATAGTAAATGACTGAAAAACAAGGGCAAGGAGAATTGGTTTGAGTTCGAGATAGCGGGGTTTTCGAGATAACCGAGTTCGAGATAGCGGGAGTCTACTGTATTTATGGGACTATTACAAGCCCCATGATCGAAAGCGAAAACAATAACGAAATATAACAATAGCGAAATATCACGTTCTTTCAAAACTTTCCAGGCCGATATATAGTGAACAAAATAAGAGTGCGGCTTCTAAATAGCTTTCCTAGGCCAAAAATTCCAGAGTTATACAAAAAGACTAATATGCGGCTTATGCATCCCACCAAACCACATTTCCCAATAAAGGTGTCAACTAACGATGATAAAAGGTTCCGTAAGTATTAGAATAGAACACGTAAACAATAGTTTTAATTCCTCGCGTAGTCACGAAACAAGGTCACGAAATGATCTTGGACACTAATCCTGCCAGGAATTTAGCATGGATGTTTGCTTTTCAAAGAATGTATCAATTCTAAATTTGCAAGCGTTATTTTTATACCAGGCATACTTGAAGTTAGAAATCATCTTAACTGATTTCGTGCGGAAAATCGTTGATGTAATTTCTGTGTCACCTATGACCGGATAACTCGTGTCTGATCTGAACGTGACCGAGAAGATAATCCTAAAATTCATCACTTGAGCTGATCCAGTACAGATCCTGACCGACTTGCCCCTCATTCACATCCGTTTGTTGATCGGCACTTCGCCTTTATAAGAAGATATTTCCATAGTATAAACAGATGGAATATCACTTTTTTAAAACCCTTTCACTTCCAAGAGTGCTAAGTTCAAAATTGAGGGAAAAATCTTGAATTTCATTTTGCAAAAATTGTCAAAAACATACATCACCACCTGAAAGTACTACTCAATAGCTTTCATTTGAATGGCCACACACTAGGGTTTCATCCACAGACTCAAAAGGTACAACTATATTTATTGACTCAAGATTTGACAATAGGAGTGAATGGGTTAATTCACCAAGTACTATCCTCCTTTGCCTGAAAATATTATTTCGTCCAACAACAACAACATATTCGAAACATAAATAAACATTGACGTAGATGAGCACGAGTTGACGAGAGGTGTCATCCTGTCACTCACCAAATCACGCGAATGCAATAAACATATAAAGTGGTTAAAAGTTCATCAATTAGCTGGTATGTTACATATTTGGAAAAGGAAGTTTGTAGCCCTTGGAATGAAGAAGACAAACAAACAAAAAACAGCAAAGTGAACTATTTTTAACATTTGCGTGGCTTGTCAAAATTCCAGTGCCATCTTAAAAATTAGCCTAACATTTTCAAGTTCGTCGTTTGCAATCCGTCTTAATCTTCTCCATCCTCAACCATCCTTGTTCCTGTTTGGCTTATTATTACCTCTTGGGTGTTTTTCTACCTTAGTAAACTATTATTTTGAGGCTTTCCTCAATTTGAAGGTGATTTTGCACTTCGAAAAAATGACTTAAAATATCGTAACATAGCTCCTTTAACTTCCCAGGCCAGAGTAATCAACATGTAATTTCTCCTTACAATATCAATACATTGTCAAGCAGACAGGTGATGAGAATAAAGACAATCATCAGCTATGGGATGCTGTCTTGATTTACCACCAAATTCTCATAAGTAACATTGAAAAGAATGTATGGAAATCAGTAGGGAGAGTTACTATTTTGATCTCGAAGATGAACGAGTTAAAGGAGCTATGTCATTGAAGAAAGCCTCAAAATAAGAGTTTACTAAGGTAGAAAAACACCAAAGGGGTAATAATAAACCAAACAGGAACAAGGATGGTTAAGGATGGAGAAGATTAAGACGGATTGCGAATGACGAACTTGAAAAAAATGGCCGATTTTTTCAAGATGCGCCATCCATGACGTAGCCCCTTTAAGCAGCTCTTATTATAAATAACAAACACCAAACCTTATGCATATCATACTGAAATGTCCAATAATCTAATCAGGCTAAGTATGATCTGTAATAGGATCACTCACTCGCGTACGAATGGTAAGAAAGAAGTCTTATCATAAAGTTCATTCATTCATTCATCTACAACTACAGCTGTGTCACGATATATTTAATAGTCATTTTTTAGAGGTACAAAATCACCTTCAAATCGAAAGAAACTTTAAAATAAGAGTATAATAAGATAGTAAAACACCAAAGAGGTAATCATAAACCAAAACGAAACAAGGATGGTTAAGATTGGGGAAGATTGAGGCGGATTGCAAATAACAAACTTGAGACATTTATGCTTAATTTTCAGTGATGTAGCTCCTTTTAATAAAAGGGAACCAAGAGACAACGCAACAACGCCCATCTTTTTATAAACTTTTATTCAATTTATTGCAGGAATTCTAATAAATACTATGATGACTGCTATTTTATACATAGCCATCTTTTGGGACATTAATAGTTGATAATTCCACAACTCTCAAAATACGTTAATTAATTCAGGTACGAGTCGAGATGTTATCTGCTATAAGCTTCCACCATTTAGATGTTTGGTGACATTAAGAAGTCCAGAGTTGGCATCAGTCAGACTTGAAGGATATCCAGCCTTGCAAACCTACAAACAGACAGGAAAGAGCAATATCATTAACTCTCAAGTACATATAGTCCAAGCTGTCTGAGCGGACAGCTCTACTTACGACCGCCTTGACAAAACCCCGTTTGAACTCTAGCTCATACAAACTCTGTATTTACGCCTTCCCGTAAGCGGCCAGTTCCAGTTGCGGACACTTTTTCTGCTTCCCGAGGGTGTCCGCTTACGGGAGTCTTCGGTTGTACGTGATGTAGTCGATTTTTTTTCATCAAACAAGTCCAACAATTTGACACTATGCGATGGTGACTTTTCTGATAACATCCGTTGAATACCACTGTATATTCATTAATTAAACTGATTGTTTTGTAAGCCGATATAAGCTCACCAATTTATACTGCGGTTTGGCTAACACCTTTTGGTCGCATTCTTATACAAATAATTTGGACTTTGTCCCAAAAAGTATCTGAAGTATCTAAATACATTCCAAGCAAGGATAAGTAAAGCTTACACGAATACAACAGGGGCACACAACAAGTAAATTTTTCTTTTATCTGCTTTCGTTTTTCTGCTTTCCAAGACCGTTCAGTGCCTTTTAAAGGGATATTTCTGTAACCGTCAGTGCCGGTTTTGGCAAATCTTCGTGAAAGCACTCGAAGAGTTTCCGAATCTTTTTATCCAATCAGTAACTAGTGCGAGCACTCACGAGTACTCTGAAAGCAATCGTGCTAGCAAATACGTCATGTTGCTTAGCAACTTCGGGGACGAACACCGCGGGCTCAGTCCCGTATCGGAGGCGGGATTTCGCCATCAACTGGTACTTATTCCCCCGACTGGTAAACTAACACGGTTTGATTTGTTTAGATTCTTTAGCTGAATATTAATTATGTGCAGAATTGTTTAGGCAACGAAATCTTATTACCCGAATTTATGAGCTGTTCACGCCTTTCCGAAAATCCCAGCTGGCCTCAGTGTTTTTGTACCCAAAACGACATTTCTCTCACTCCGAAAACAACAGGCACTAAGTTTTCCACATTACAAAGATCAAGGTGACGTTTCACAACAGAAAACTCCAGCTTTACATCACACTTTATCCGAATATATGAGGCGATTATAGACCGTTGGGTGCCCTAATACACGCAGTAAACAAATAAAGCCCTATTAGATAATTTCACCTTTTCTGCCCCCTGTGTTTTCGTTAATTTCCTGCTCTGTTCCACAGTAAGCATTTGGTCATTTTCTTCTGTTTTCCTTTTCTTGCCAACTCTACAATCGTCGTCTGCAAAGGAAACAAGGTTACACTCGCGAGTTGCTTGATGTACTATAAGCAACTCGCGAGTGTGTCGCGCGCGCTTCTCGCGAGGAAATAATAACAAGACAATGTGTGCTTGTCGACTAGGCAAGCAAACATGGCTTCTAAAAGAGCTATGCATCAAACATAAGCTTAACGTACCGTTTTCTGACCGCGACTCTTCTCTCTTTCTAATTTTAAGACTAGCGGTAAGGTGTGTTGGCACTTCTGGAAAAGAACACACAAAATGAGGTCTTACATGACATAGCTAGTGGAAGATATGGCATGCAGACATACGATCCTTTGTTACCTGAGCCCGTGACATCAGTGTACGCTTCAAAAAATCGCATTTTGTCTGCTAGGTCCCGGATATAACTTGAAAAACCTGACAAGCAAGAATATTAAGGAATTAACAAGACGTTCAAAGCTATTTACCGCCTTGTGGGAGATGCGTTGGATTCCGGATCGAGCGATCTGGGTTCGAGCCCTGGCCTGGGTCACTGTGTTGTGTTCTTGGGCAAGACACTTTACTCTCATAGTGTCTCTCTCCACCCAGGAGTATAAATGGGTACCGGCAACAAAATGCTGGGGTGACTTGGCATTGGACTAGCATCCCACTCAGGGGGAGTAGCAATACTCCTAGTCAGCTTCATGCTATGGTAACCGGGATAAGCTCCGGCAGAACATTGAAGTCAGCACCAGTCCACTCACCGAGCATTAACGGATACTGCGCTTCATTCCTTGTGAACAGCGGTTTAAGTCCATCAATGAGAGAATCCAAATCATGGTTCTAAACAAGAAAGCAGTGCAAACATGATTTAAAGTAACAAAACCTAAATATAATCAAGCCATTTATTAATGTTTTTTACTAAGGAGCAAATAAAAAACAAGGCCTTAGTTACCACACAAACGTGCGTCAATATTCGTGGCTGTTTTCGTAGCAGTTCAACATGTTTTATTACAAACCTGTTTGTAGTCATTCAGAATAAGCGAGAATTGTCTGTAGTGTTCGTCACTGAGCGCTTGTTTCACCTGCAGAAAAGTAAATTGTTTTGTTATTTTCCTTTGGTTAGAAAGCTTGTCAGATTTAAATGAACTACAAGTAATGTACTTTTTCATGTGTTTTTTTTCTGAGCAAATCTCATTTAATGCCGAGTGAGCCTGCGTTACAGCCCCAGCTGCTACCGTTGGATGCAATAATAAGTCAAAACATTTCTGATAGGTGATTTACCTTCGTTATATACATCTTAGCTTCATTAAGTCTCTGAGCCTTGGAGGAGATTTGCTGATCTCCACTCTGAAATAAAATAAAGCTGACTGAGCGTCAAATTCCCCAAAGGATAATTAGAGAAGATGTATAATGGACAGTTAGGAGAGTTTTGCTATTGATCAAGGGACTTGGACTTGATTAGCGATATATACTCTCGGCCGAAACAAAGTTGAACAAGGAAAGACTCTCAAGTCATCTGCCGGCGTTTTTGCCTGGAACAGTTTACACGATACAACGAAAAATTGACAGACACATCCTAAACTAAAGGGCTTGAAGAAGTGTCGTTCATTGGTAAATTCACTGAACAGAACAAAATAAACACAGAATTAGAAAATTCGACCGACCTGTCTTGGCATCTCTTCTTTAACTTTGACCACCTGAAGAGAATCAATATACAGCACACGATCGTTAAACTACACTTTACTCTTGGTTGTATATTACCACAAGCACACGTCAACTCATGCACCGATCGAAATTTGCATAACTAGTAGTTTCGAATAAATTTGCATGTCACTGCGCTGTAACGTGACGGTTAAGTCTACTGGGAAAAGGATTCAGAATGAATGAATAAAAAGAGACTGAATGTGTTAGAAAGTAGTGATGGAATTTCTACAAAACTATATCGACATGCTAACAGTCAACTCTCTCTTAACGGACACCTCTATAAGACGGACACCTCTGCAAGACGGACACTTGGTACTCTAATCACAAAGCGATGGGCTGATCGTTTAGTAGTGGAACTCATTAGATAAAAAAAACTCCAGTACCAATCACCTTTATAACTTTCTTGGGCTTGGAAGGTTTATTTGTTTCCTTTCTTTTCATAATTGCTTCAGAAAGCGTTCTTTCCTGCAACGAGGGATAAAATATGTATATGTGAACAAACTGCTGACGACAAAAACAGTACGAAATGAACAAACACAAGCAACTATGCGCGTGATAGGAAACAAGGTATTTACTTATCTGTAATGAAACCAACTATACTGAAGTAAATTACAGTGCGACTACTGTAACCGGGGCCACCTAGGCAATGAAAACTAATCACATATTGTAGAGCGGAATAGAGAAATTCAACTTAATTCCACGTTGAAAGGTTGTATTGAAAAGAAAACTTATAAGCTCAAACAACTGAAGTTGAAATTCTTCGTTTCCATTCTGTAAGATGGTTTGGTTTTCTTTGTCTAAGTGGCCCCGGTTAAAGTAGTCGCACTGTAAATGTCAAAAGTATTATAACGGTGTACATGTCACCTTTGGTTCAGGACTGTCTGTGTGTACATCAACTTCCTTGACAGTCTGAAATTAATCAACAACAAAACGTTTTATGATTTATGAAATTTCACTCCTTTTTACAGTCTGCAGAATGATCAGCAGAACTTGTCATGTATTTTGCTAAGTAATAATAGAAATCGACCCGTACTACTTCTGGGGAGAGGGTTCTTTACACACCATAACCCCAACAGGAGATAACTTACATTGTGCTTTGCAACGATTCCCCCTCTCCCTCTCCTCCCTAACGAACATCATGATTGCTATTTTACCTCTGAATTTGTTAGCGACTCAATCAAACTTGCTTGTTTTGTTGCGTTCGCTGTATCCCTGACGCCAGCTGACTTGTAAACATACTTGAGACGGACCGAGGAGACTGGTGCTAAAAAGGGAAAAAAACAATAAACATATAAAATAACAAACAGTAACTAAATACAACTGGTAAAAAGCATAGTCACGATAAACGTTGCTTTAATTATCCAGATCTACATGTGGATAGCCATGCAATGCAGCGGCGGGTCCAGACTTACATACAAGGTGGACAAGGTGGACTCGAGCTCCACCTTGTATGTACGAGGCCCAGAGTAAACTGAGAAGTAGGGACCCGGAGTAAAATTGTGGAGGTGTAAGCGGACACAAAGAACTTCACTACAAGGCCTTAAAGGTTCAGAAATGCTTGGTGGAAAAAAAATCGAAAGAAAAAAATCCGTCTAAATACTCTGCCTGTTACCTTCTCTCGTCTGGTTTGTCACTGCAGTTGCGGCGACTTCCTTTCTTCTACTCAGATTCTGAGAGATCAGTTCTTCTGTTAATGTATTTGATGATGTATCGTCAGAAACTGTAGATGTCGACGTATTTTCTGCTGTCCGGGTGGAATTTTTTTTCATCGTTTTGACCTTCATCGAGGACTTGTCGACCTAAAATACATGTACAAGGATTGATAACAGGGAGAATCATTTGCTATATTACCTTGATTAACAGAATAATTGTCAGTTAGAGCAATAGAAGAAAGAATTTGGCAAAAAATAACCCGACTAATGTACAAAGCAGGACAAACAGCATGGGATGTAGGTCGGGGGGGGGGGGGGGGGGGGATAAAGGGGGCGGGGGAGAAAACGGGAGGTGGGAGAAAAGAGGGTGGGAAGTGGGATTCCCAAGGATGCGGGAACCGGGAGAACGGGACAAGACGAATTGCAAAATTTCCACCCCCGGCCACAAGGCTGACTGACTGCTCGGGGGGGGGGTAGGGAATTTTTTTTTGTTGTTGCAACATTGCGTAATATTTTGCAATAGAAAAATCACAAAGAGGTGGGAACGGGAGTACAAAGTAGGGGAAGCAGGATGTTCAGACCTCCCTGTCCCCCTTCCCCCCCCCCCCCCCCCCCCCCCCCCCCCCCCCCCCCCCCCCCCCCCCCCCCCCCCCCCCCCCCCCCCACAGGCACATGTCACAACAAGGCTCAATTCCCAACAATGTTGGAAGATGTTGAATCAAATTGTTTGGGACTGTTTGAACTAAATTTTCCCACAATGGAACACGTACCATTTTATCAGCAGTGCGAAAGAATTGTATAAGATCTCTCTGAACTAAACCAAACTCCTTATAAACTTTCACATAACCCTTCATCCAAGAAGGTAACTGCTGAATCGCATCCGGGTATGTGAACCGAATGTCGCACAGTAAAATGGCGCCAAAATCCTGCTTGTGACGTATGACGCGCCCTACTGCTTGATTGACAGCTCTGGAAGCCTGTTGACGGTACCACTGCCGGCCGCTTAAACCCTGTGTGATATAACAGAATCAAAATTATTCCTGTGTTTAGTTTTAAGATAATCAACGATATAAGGTGAATACCTTAGAAGAACTTTTCACTTTCTGTAGAGTTTCGTCCAAGAAGCTCATCTTTAGCCGAACCTGAAGAGAATGTGAAGATCAAATTATACCTTGTATAACAAAACACGAAATTAGGCCTTCCTTGAACATACAGTGGGATACGCGGTGGCCTAACGGTTAGTGCGTTGGACTCCGGATTGAGCGGTCCTGGTTCAAGCGCCGGCCGGGGTCATTGAGTTGTGTTCTTGGGCAAGACACTTTATTCTCACAGTGCCTCTCCACCCAGGAGTATAAATGGGTACCAGCGACAAGAAATCTGTGGGGGGAGGATAACCTAGCGATGGACTAGCATCCCATCTAGTCGCTTCATGCTACAGAAACCGGGATAAGCTCCAGCAGCTGTGGGCCACTGGGCTCGTGAAGACTTTGCCTTGAATATTCAGTGCTACATTGCATATATAAGAATGTGTTACCTTGGCATCCATTTTTGGCGGGAAAGGAAGACCTGTTATTACCACCGCGCGGCCGTTTATGTCAGCAAAGTCCAGTCCCTCGCTGACCTGAAACCATGCACAAGGAATTCTTAGAGAGGCTCAAAAGAAAACGATGGAAAAGTACTCCTCTTTGAGCCAAGAAATTGGTTGGATTAGTGTGCCTAGCAATAGAGCGGTTTTCAATTGAGTGTCGAAAGTAATCCCGATATTGCTTTGGTTTTGCTTTACTACGCTCTCTGATTGGTTTAAAAAACTCGCGCCACCTTCTCAACCAATCAGATGCAAAACCAAAACCAATCGCGACTTGGTCACACGCGTTTTCCCGCGCTTGTCGCCGGTTGCGTGTATTTGCTTCGAGTTCTCATTGGTTCATTTTGTTTACGTTTCTTGTGCTGGCCGCTGTAACATGCTGTAATTGGTTTGGATTTGGTTTTACGACACTCAGTTGAAAACCGCGCAATAACTTGTTTAGAGTACTGTATTTAAATTTTGTACCTTTCCACGACATACAGCAAAAAATGTGGCAGCATTGTAGTTCGGATCGTTGATCTTTTCATAGAACCGCTCCATGGTCTGTGAAATGAAAATACACAATGCAAGCGTTCGTAAAAATTAAACCCCTGAAAATTATTTACCCGCCTATACAAACTCTGATCTCGGGACGATAGTAATTATAACAGCCGTTTTTGAGCCACAGACGGCGCCCGTAAATCGAATGTTCTCTTCTTTGGACCGTATTATCGACTTTTTGTTCGTAACGTCAAGTTGTAAATGCTAAAATGAGAGCTTTCCAACTCATTGGTGACAGTGAATACTGAAAGCGCGCCAAAAAACAAGAACATTCGCCTTCCGGTTGCCGTCCGTAGCTCAAAAACGTCTGTGCCACAAACCTCAATAAAGTCTCCTTTTCCTCTTGGCTCAGCAAAAAGAGGTTTGTGTTGTTCTAATCTTGACCACGTACCACAATTCTGTGAAATGAAAATAGCTCAATAACCATAATGTTTCTCCCTCTCTCAATTGTTGCTCATAGAAAGTCGCATTAGGCAAATTGGTTCTCTAATTCACTGACGAAAAAAACTTCAACTTTCTCATCAAGGAAACACTTATTTTCTGTTCTGTCAGTTCAGTTTGAAGGAAAAAACAACATGACTTACTTGCCAGTGTTCCAAACACTTGTTCATCACAGGATAAGAAGGAAAAAACACCAAAAGACCATTTGGTACAGTCCTGGCAAAATTAACTATTGAAAACACAAAGTCAAGCTGGGATCAAAGGAAAGTTAAAATTATTTTCTCGGAGAAGAAGATAGGGACCTTTTGAATGGCTAGCACTGAAGAAAAACATTGATTTGTTAAAAAAAAAACGCAACAAGACAATTTCCTTCTTATTGTTTGTGCTAATCTTAGTCTATCAAATGCTGTTCCTCTTCAGATTATTTGATTCTAGACAACAACAAAAACAAGCCTCTATAAGTACTACACAAGTGGCACGGGTGTCAAGTTAACCTACCTATTGCATTGCCTAGACCTGTCATGTACTCTGTAGTAAACCTGAGGAAAAAAATCATCAGCTTCAGTGGAATGGTCGCAAAATCTGTAGACAATACTCTGGAAAATGACATTGGTAGACCAAGAAGATGATAAGCATCACGATTCTATTGGGAGTCTGGACTCCAAGCCAAGTGTGCAGGCAGTGAGGTGCAGTGGCAAAGTGGGTAGTGACAATAGCAGTTATTACAGATGTCAGCGGTTTGACATGCAAAGCAAACAAGGCGAAAGGGTCAATCTGGTATTGTTAGCCGTTTGACATGCAAACGAGGCGAAAGGGTCAATCTGGCATTGTATTGGCCCATTAGCCTCATTTGTAGGCTCGATTACTAGCCGCTGTTCGGGAAAATGAGCCAGAACGAAGACCGGACTCGAGAGAGCGGCGGAAATCGAGCCTAACTCGTTTGCATACTTTTTAAAAACAAAAAGAATATTTGACTGCGGGCTCAACTGTAATAACAGCTATTTACTCTCTAATCCCCTAGATATAATAACTCATCCACAACTTTATCCTCTACACACCTTGTTTGATAAGAGGAATTTAAGGTGGCCCCATCGGGTGCTTTGGTAACCACGCCAACCATCATCTGATGCTGTTCAATAACATGGGGGTTTTCTAGTTGAATTGGGAAGGAACTGCAAGATAACGCAAGAAAATTACTAAAACCTACAGTTTGTAAATCCAAAGTTGCCTTATTTGCAATTACATTTCTAGGGTTTAGCAATGCCCGCACTAAAATACTTTGTCAACACGACTGTTAGAAGATAATCAGAGTTGCTCTAAAGGCCCGGATACACTGTGCAACATTGCGCGCAATGGCTAAATTGCATCGTGTGTCACCCCTGAAATTGTTGCGTGCAAAATCGCAGAAGTAGAATCTCGTTCTACTTTACAACATTGCGGCAAACAAATTTCATCGTGTCCAAAACTAAAAACCACTGCTCTTCTCTTCAACATATTTACCTGTTTTAGGCTTGGCTAGTTATGCAATATCTTGATTAATAGGGAAAAGCCAGCAAATGTTGCAGCGTGTAGCCACATGGAGTGAAAAATGTTGCGCGCAATGTTGCCACCGTGTGTCTGGGCCTTAACTTACATTGCATTTCAGCTCTAAGGAGTTGATTGGTGATAGAGTTCCACTTGTTAACACAACTGAACGCACTCCGTATGACATCAGATCTTTCATAGCATGTCCTGGACTGAAACACCAGTAGCTTAATGTCCGACCTGTTGGTTACAACAATAATAAAATAATAATTATTATAATATTTTACACTTCAATAATTTGTACAATTTACTTTGAATCAAGATCAAAATTCAAAAAATCCATAAAATATCCATACCTACCCCAAGGAAGGTCAGTGCAACTTCCGAGGGGAGGGGGGTCTCAAAAGCCAAAATTTGTAAAGGAAAGTATGAAGCTAAATTAGAAATTCCAGGGTGGTGTTCAAACCAAAAAACCTTCGGGGGTATGGATATTTTCTGGAACGGACACAATAGAACCAAGAATCTTCTGCATTCGTTCTTTACATGACTTGTTTGAAAATTCACAGCATCAATATGTCACAAGCGAGGAGACTCTAAATTGTCATTATAGTCAACTCTCGTTACAGCGGACACCCTCGGGACATAGTTTGGAGTCATTTTCAATCAAACCTCTATAGCTTCCGTGGGGGGGCTGGATTTTGTCCGTAATAGCAGGTGTCCGTAATAACGGGGTGTCCACAAGGCGAGAGTTGACTGTGTATCCCACCAAAATACAGTTGAACATGATCTACAGTAATATTCAAACCTTGTTTGGAAATCTTTGATCCAGATGTCCACACATCCAGATTTTTCTTTTTCTTATTACTGTCTGCCTCAAGTTGAATATGAACCTATTATAAAACAAAATCATTTGACACAATAATGTACAGCAAGTAATATAACATAACTGAACATAAATATTCCAACCTGTTCTTCTTGTATAATGTCCATGGAGATTATAATGGTACTTTGTTCATTGGAATGTGCGGTTCCAGAAAATATCTATACCACCCCAAGGAAGGTCAATGGAAGTTCCGAGGGGAAGGGGGGGGGGGGGGGGGGGGGGGTCTCAAAAGCCAATAATTATTATGAAGCTAAGCTGGAAATTTGAGGGGAGTGGGGGTGGGGGTCAAACCAAAAAACCCTTCATGGGCGGGGGGGGGGGGGGGGGGGGGGGTAAGGATATTTTCTGTAACCACACAATTACAGTTAACATGTACCAAGCCATTAAATAAACTGCAGAACACTATGGGTTGATTATAAAATATGAAAAAATTACCTTGAAAAATTTTGCTGGATCTACACTGAAGAATGATGTGTTGCGTCTTTACTGAAAACAACCTGGACAAAACATGGCAAGAAATGTTTCTGATGATTTCACTTTAATTAATACTAGATCGTCCATGTCAGTACATAGTTAATAGAGGGAAATGGTTATGAAGCCCGGAAAAGTTCTTTGTTAATGTTTTTGTTCGCTATTTTGGGGGTTGGACCGTGCACAAAACCTGACAAAATACAATAGGTGGTTACGTGTGTTCAAGCAACTAACCAATAAAACGTTGCGATTACGTAATTCATGCATAGTGTATGAGCGCAAAACAAAAGATGTGCACGGTCATGGATCTTCCAACATAAATATTGGCCTCTTTGTTTGCTCCTTTGAAGTTTGCCGGGCTTCATAACCATTTCCCTCTATTAACTATGGTCAGTACCATTATCAACAATCTTGACATGAAAATGCCTCAAGGAAAAAGAAAGGAAATAAAAACAATGGTGTTATTGATATGTTGATCATCAAACTAAACAAATTGATTTTCTGTCACCTGTAAATATCAGTCAATCTAACTACAAGAATATGTTAAACTATTAAAATACCTGCATAGCATCAGAAAATTTTTGCAAAGCAAAATGTTTTCCCTTGAACTTCTTTGTGTCTGGATTAAACAAAATTAATAATGAAAAATACATTATTTCCTCTTCTTTACTGTTACCAGAACATAAACTAAAATTTAAAGGCATATAAATTATATCATTGCAAAATTATCAACATTCTTGGGTATTTCAGTATATCTTTAGGAGTCCTTCATTTATTGGGAACAGGGATTGAAACTAAATTTTGTAGTACTCGCTATCTGGGCAAGTGTGGTGTGTGACATTTGCAGACTGCACGGTTAGCTTTAAGGTTAGTGTTAGTATTAGGGTTAATTTTTAGGGTTAAGGTAGTTTTTCTAGGGTTATGTTAAGGTTAAAGTTATCTACAACTTATCATTACCTGATAGGACTGATAATCAGCTGTGCTAGTGCTAATTTCCACCCTGCAGGGGGTGACTTATTATTGGAAGAATTGTGCAACTTGACAATTGGTTTACATGTTTACATGTTGGTATTTCTACCTGGGGATTATAATCAGGGGAAATAATATAATTGTTTTAGAGCCAAATTTTAGGTCCATGCATGAGCTTAATATGTTTGATGCCCAGGGCTTACAATCAGTAAGATGTTTTGTGTCTAAAAATGTCTTTCCCTTTCCCTTGGGGAAGAAGATAATATTTTTAAGGGTGGTCTTATTTTCAGAATTTTATGCTATAAAAGATCAATATACTGTCATGTACTGCCACCTTACCTCCAACTAACAGAGTAGTACACTTATCCATAACCTCTAAAACTTGATCTTTTGTGGAATAAGTGATATTCAGTTTGGAAAGAAGTTCAAACATAAAACTGCAATTTAAGCAGAAAAAGCAGAGATCAGTAAATTTATCACCATCATCATTGTCGCCATAATCACTTACCTCCACATTGATTAGTCAAAACAAACAAAAATGGAAAAAAGCAAACCTGCCAGGCTTTGTTAAACCATCTCCATTCTTTGGCAATTCTTGCACATCAATCAACTTCTCAAGTTCAATAAAAAGAGCTGCAAAATAGAGATCATAAAACACATTGGTTACTTTAAGTCCTGAGCAAATACAAGTCTTACCACCCTGTCATTCTACAAGTTAAACTAACCATCAGATGATTGGAAGTAAGTTGTGAACTCCAATCAGAAAATACAAAGTACAAAAACCAACATTTCTAAATTCCAATTTGATCTGGAAACAGTGGAAGAGAAGAGCCAATCTGTGGATTTCCACTGAAATTCCCATTTTTATTTTATCTTAAATATTTGTACACTGTACTACCAATGATCATTCTTTGAAAGCATGTCACAATAGTATGACATGTAACAGGGGAATTCTGCGATCAGCAACTTCCAAAAATGCATGTAATTTCACTCATATTTTAGACGGTTTTCCAGTCCGCTCTTCATTTGTGAGTATTTGTTTGCTCTAATCCTTTAAGCCCTAATGTCAACAGACAAATTCTCCTTACTGGTCTCCATACATTTCTCATAGAACTTGTTGGGAGAACTTGTTTAAATATCATCTTTGGTGATCATTTGCTAAATTCTCATGACCTGTATGCTTGATCATGCAATGATATCATAAGGAGAAACTTGATGCTGATCAATATTGGGGCTTTACAGGTTAACCCTAATTGTTGATTAGTAAGCATAGATCAACATATTAGTTTCTCCTTACAATATCAATACATTGTCAAGCAGACAGGTGATGAGAATAAAGAAAATCATCAACAAGGGCATTGTGTTTATTTAGTTAAGGGTACTGCCAGTACCTATTTAACAACTATTTACTAAAAACAATCACTTACATTTAAGACGGGCAAGATCTTCCTTGTCAACATCTACATCAGCTTGACAATGAAAAAATAAAAAACATTCAAGGAAGATTAATTTAACACTTTCAATCCCAAGAGTGCTCAGCTTCAAAAACTGTGGAAAAAATCTTGAATTTAATCTAGCAAAATTGTCAAAAACAAACAGTTTCACTTGAAAGGACTGCTCAATAGCTTTCATAATTGTAACGGTCACACACTAGGGATTCATCATCGCGGGGAGGGGTACTCCTATAATGGACTATATAGGGAGGCTCTGCCCAAAAGGGGTGCCTTTTTCAGGCTGGAAGTATATAAAAGGGTAGGGATTTTATGAGTTTAAATCTAGAAAACTCAAAAGGTAAAAAAACTGTCATTTAGGTGTTTAAATGGGCCTTATAAATTATCTCAAACAGATGCAACCTAATGGCCGATTCATCCAAGTATTTTAGGGGTTACTCAAGTGAAAAGTATAGAAAAGGGATGTAGTGTTTCTATTGTACCATTTTCTATGGAAGGCATATAAAAGGGTTACCTTTTATGTCAAAAATGGTATATAAAAGGGTACGGGTTTGGTCCTCAAGGTGGAGCCTATCCTCCACCCGTATGAAACTTTGTTACCGTATGAAATTCCCCCCACCTTTCCAGGATTCATCCACAAGGTTTGACTAAAGATGGGAGTGACTGTGTTATTGTGCATTGCAATTTTTACAACAAATGTTGAAATGCATTTGTAACTTGTATTAATATTTTGTACTGTGAATACCTGCTGCCTCATTAGTATCCAGTTCATTATGTTCACGACATTCAATAAACTCAATGCACTGTGCCACGTCTTCTATACACGATGCTATATCAAATGATGTCAAGTCAAAAGAGGCAGTTTCTTCACAAGTTTTTTCCTAAAATGATTTAAATATTCAAAATGTTAATACTATTAAATATAATGATCAATACTTCTAAAATACAGTGGGGTGTTGTCAAACTTTTGTGAAAATTGTCATAACCCTGGAACTGTCGAAATTTTCATGACCCAGACCTGTCAATATTTTGGAAAATTTTCATGACCGCAGACCTGTGGATATTTTTAGAAAATTTTCATGACCGCGGACCTGTGGATATTTTTGGAAAATTTTCATGACCGCGGACCTGTCGATATTTTGGAAAATTTTCATCACCCCGGACCTGTGGATATTTTTGGAAAATTTTCATCACCCCGGACCTGTGGATATTTTTGAAAATTTTCATCACCCCGGACCTGTGGATATTTTGGGAAAATTTTCATGACCGCGGACCTGTGGATATTTTTGGAAATTTTCATGACCGCGGACCTGTCGATATTTTTGGAAAATTTTCATCACCCCGGACCTGTGGATATTTTGGGAAAATTTCATGACCGCGGACCTGTCGATATTTTTGGAAAATTTTCATCACCCCGGACCTGTGGATATTTTTGGAAAATTTTCATGACCGCGGACCTGTGGATATTTTTGGAAAATTTTCATCACCCGGACCTGTGGATATTTTTTGAAAATTTTCATGACCGCGGACCTGTCGATATTTTTGAAAATTTTCATGACCGAGACCTGTGGATATTTTTGAAAATTTTCATCACCCCGGACCTGTCGATATTTTGGAAAATTTTCATGACCGCGGACCTGTCGATATTTTTTGAAAATTTTCATGACCGCGGACCTGTGGATATTTTTGGAAAATTTTCATCACCGCGGACCTGTGGATATTTTGGGAAAATTTTCATCACCCGGACCTGTGGATATTTTTTGAAAATTTTCATGACCGCGGACCTGTCGATATTTTTGGAAAATTTTCATCACCCCGGACCTGTGGATATTTTTTGAAAATTTTCATCACCCCGGACCTGTCGATATTTTTTGAAAATTTTCATGACCGCGGACCTGTCGATATTTTTGAAAATTTTCATCACCCCGGACCTGTGGATATTTTGGGAAAATTTTCATGACCGCGGACCTGTGGATATTTTTTGAAATTTTCATCACCCCGGACCTGTGGATATTTTTGGAAAATTTTCATGACCGCGGACCTGTGGATATTTTTTGAAAATTTTCATCACCCCGGACCTGTGGATATTTTGGAAAATTTTCATGACCGCGGACCTGTGGATATTTTTTTGAAAATTTTCATCACCCCGGACCTGTGGATATTTTGGGAAAATTTTCATGACCGCGGACCTGTGGATATTTTTGAAAATTTTCATCACCCCGGACCTGTGGATATTTTGGGAAAATTTTCATGACCCCGGACCTGTGGATATTTTTTGAAAATTTTCATGACCGCGGACCTGTGGATATTTTTGGGAAAATTTTCATCACCCCGGACCTGTGGATATTTTTGGGAAAATTTTCATCACCCCGGACCTGTGGATATTTTTGGAAAATTTTCATGACCGCGGACCTGTGGATATTTTTGGAAAATTTTCATCACCCCGGACCTGTGGATATTTTTGGGAAAATTTTCATCACCGCCGACCTGTGGATATTTTTGAAAATTTTCATCACCCCGGACCTGTGGATATTTTTGGAAAATTTTCATGACCGCGGACCTGTGGATATTTTTTGAAATTTTCATCACCCCGGACCTGTGGATATTTTGGAAAATTTTCATCACCCCGGACCTGTAGATATTTTTGAAAATTTTCATGACCGCAGACCTATGGATATTTTTGGAAAATTTTCATCACCCGGACCTGTGGATATTTTTGGAAAATTTTCATGACCGCGGACCTGTGGATATTTTTTGAAAATAAATTTTCATCACCCGGACCTGTGGATATTTTTGGGAAAATTTCATGACCGCGGACCTGTGGATATTTTGGGAAATTTTCATCACCCCGGACCTGTAGATATTTTTGGAAAATTTTCATGACCGCGGACCTGTGGATATTTTTTGAAAATTTTCATGACCGCAGACCTGTGGATATTTTTGGAAAATTTTCATCACCGCGGACCTGTGGATATTTTGGGAAAATTTTCATCACCCCGGACCTGTAGATATTTTTGGAAAATTTTCATCACCCCGGACCTGTGGATATTTTTTGAAAATTTTCATGACCGCGGACCTGTGGATATTTTTTGAAAATTTTTCATCACCCCGGACCTGTGGATATTTTGGGAAAATTTTCATGACCGCGGACCTGTGGATATTTTTTGAAAATTTTCATGACCGCGGACCTGTGGATATTTTGGGAAAATTTTCATGACCACGGACCTGTGGATATTTTTTGAAAATTTTCATCACCCCGGACCTGTGGATATTTTGGGAAAATTTTCATGACCGCGGACCTGTGGATATTTTTTGAAAATTTTCATGACCCCGGACCTGTGGATATTTTTTGAAAATTTTCATGACCGCGGACCTGTCGATATTTTTGGAAAATTTTCATCACCCCAGACCAGTGGATATTTTGGGAAAATTTTAATCACCGAGGACCTGCCAGATATTTTTTGAAAATTTTCATCACCCCGGACCTGTGGATATTTTTGGAAAATTTTCATGACCGCGGACCTGTGGATATTTTTTGAAAATTTTCATGACCGCGGACCTGTCGATATTTTTTTGAAAATTTTCATCACCGCGGACCAGTGGATATTTTTGGAAAATTTTCATCACCCCGGACCTGTAGATATTTTTGAAAATTTTCATCACCCCGGACCTGTGGATATTTTTGGAAAATTTTCATGACCGCGGACCTGTGGATATTTTTTAAATTTTCATCACCCCGGACCTGTGGATATTTTTTGAAAATTTTCATGACCGCGGACCTGTCGATATTTTTGGAAAATTTTCATCACCCCGGACCTGTAGATATTTTTGGAAAATTTTCATGACCGCGGACCTGTGGATATTTTTTGAAAATTTTCATCACCCCGGACCTGTGGATATTTTTGGAAAATTTTCATGACCGCGGACCTGTGGATATTTTTTGAAAATTTTCATGACCGCGGACCTGTCGATATTTTTGGAAAATTTTCATCACCCCGGACCAGTGGATATTTTGGAAAATTTTAATCACCCGGACCTGCAGATATTTTTTGAAAATTTTCATCACCCCGGACCTGTAGATATTTTTGGAAAATTTTCATGACCGCGGACCTGTGGATATTTTTGGAAAATTTTCATCACCCCGGACCTGTGGATATTTTGGGAAAATTTTCATCACCCCGACCTGTGGATATTTTTTGAAAATTTTCATGACCGCGGACCTGTGGATATTTTTGAAAATTTTCATTACCGCGGACCTGTGGATATTTTTGGAAAATTTTCATCACCCCGGACCTGTGGATATTTTTGAAAATTTTCATCACCCCGGACCTGTCGATATTTTTGGAAAATTTTCATCACCCCGGACCTGTGGATATTTTTGGAAAATTTTCATGACCGCGGACCTGTGGATATTTTTGGAAAATTTTCATCACCCGGACCTGTGGATATTTTTGGAAAATTTTCATGACCGCGGACCTGTCGATATTTTTTGGAAAATTTTCATCACCCCGGACCTGTGGATATTTTGGGAAAATTTTCATGACCGCGGACCTGTGGATATTTTTTTGAAAATTTTCATGACCCCGGACCTGTGGATATTTTTGGAAAATTTTCATGACCGCGGACCTGTGGATATTTTGGACGTCTGCATACAGGCTAATTTTTATTTATTGCATGTTTTCTTACCAAGTTGTGAGCCTCGTCAAAGAGTATTATGCTTCCAGAAATATCCACATTGTTTGCTTTCTTGACTGGTAAAGTAAAACCAAAAAGGGAATTATTAGAGATGAAATTTCTTAAAGGGACACTGTCCCGGCGTATTTGCTCAAAACTGTTATAAATGCATGAAATGGTCGCTAAATCTATGGAATAAGAACTTTTAAAATAAACTCTAGCTAAATGATAAAAAGCAATTTCTTGAAAAAATTCCATACTGCAACAAAATGTTTGCAAAATTTAAAAGATTTCCGAGTCAAACATGAATTTTGAAAAACTGACAGTCTGTCATTTTTTTCAAAAATCCATATTGTAATCCATTTCCATCCTCCCTGTCGTTAGTCTTCCTCACTTCCTAATGGGTTTCTGTCATTTGTCAAGTACTATTCTACAGAATCAAACATTAATTGTTCAACTTCCTATGATCTAGATATGTTTCTGAGCTTCCCAAAATCATGCTAAAAATGAAGGGCAGTGTCCCTTTAAGAAGTTATTACAACTGAAAACTGAAAACCAAACTAGCATTTTATTTTTGGTGACTGGAATGTTATATTGATCATTGCATATACTACATGGGTTCAATTCCTGTCGGGGACTCAGATTTTTTTCTTTGTCCCATGCTCGTGACAAACTGAATACAGTTACTTAATATACCCATACATGTAGGTGTAGAAATATATTTAAACTTACTTTGAGGTCCAGCAGATAATTGTAAGGCATGAATATAATGTCTGCACTAGTCTTTAATTCTCTAGCCATATAATAAGGGCATGCCCTGAAGAAAAACAGAATATAGTTAAAAATATCATCAATTATTAACCAGACATTAAATTATCAGTCAAACTCTTGCTAAAAGAATTGGCTGGCTGGGATCACTGTTGTTGTGTTCTTGGGCGAGACACTTTACTCTCACAGTGTCTCTCTCCACCCAGGAGTATAAATGGGTAGTGGGCGACAAGATACTGGGTGGGGGTAACTTGTGATGGGACTAGCTAGCATCCCATCCAGTGGAAGTAGGGATACTTCTAGTCGGCTTCATGCTACTGAAACCAGGATAATTTCCTGCAGTATGGGCCAAACAACAACACAACAACAACAACAACAACAACAACAACAAACTTTATTTTACCCCACAAGTTACTAAAAGTATTTACAATAATTGGACAGAAAAAAATAATAGGGGTACTGGCTACCCAAAATAACCTTGAAGTTAAAAATGCCAGGCAGCCAGTTAATATAAATAATAATTTACATGTTAAGGTCGGGCACACAAACAAACAAAGACACACACGCGCACACGCAAAAATAGGAATAAAACAGAGTTACCGCTAACTACCAGTAGACTAATATAATAAAATAATAGATAAGAATAATAAATTATTGTGTTGCAAAACAGCATTTTTATCCAAGAGGAGCGATGTACAGAAAGCTAGTAATCTTTGATTAAGTGTGTGTTATCATTTTCTTTTTAAATAAAGACAAGGAAGAAGATTTCATTTCTTCGCGGCCAGGTAGTTTGGACCTAGTGCTGTGCACCTTTACCTTTTACTGTTATGTGAAAGTTGACAAGTTTATGTGGTTGAGTTCATGTTTTAATTATCCAGAGTTGCAGCAGTAAATGTCCTCACTGTTGTTTAAACCCATTCATAATTCACCTGTGGCTTTTGTCCAAGTCCCACCAGATCTTCGACTGTCCAGGATACCCTTGAGTGTAAAATCTTTGTTCGCCTTGTTAGCTGTTTTGAAATGATAAATACCTGTCCTCAAAATGAGTGCATTATTATTAGTAACAAAAAAGCCCAAGTTTGTAATGAGCCGATAATCGATGAGGGAGCAAGTTGAAATATTACTCATTGAAAAACATGAGCAAGAAGTCTGAGAGAGTACCTCTGTTCCATTCAAGTCAGAAAATACAATTTTTTTCAGTGGTATAACAAGGAAAGTTTTCACTTAAAAAATGCCTCTTCTGTTAGTCTCTGAATGTGATCAGGATGACAACATGCGCATGCGTTGCATTGACTGTTGGCAAAATTATGTAAATACCAGGGTGGGACTCCCATGTGAAAGGGGCGTGGATGCTTGTCGAAAAAAATTTTTTGGGAATTAAACCCCTAAAGGAGGACCAATCTGGGTATGGCTGAAGTTTTATTTGATCCCTAAAAAGATACCATTTTAAAACAGGGGACAGAACCAAATAAGTCTTAGCTATAGTAAGATGTTGTCATTGATGGTTGTGAAGAAATTTTTAAAAACTATTATCATGCCTGATCTGTGTTAACCACCAACACAGTGTGATCATGGCATTTTTTATTTCTTCACGTGAAACCCTAAAACAATATGTCCGATGGCTAAAAATATTGGCATTCTGTACTGAACACCCCAAGTGATACCAAAATCTCATAATTTACACACCTAAAAGAGATGACGAGTATCCCTACCACTTTCACATTGGAGTCCCCCCCCCCCCCCCCCCCCTCCCCCCAGGGTTTAATAGCCAAGACAATGGCATCATAGGCCCAAATTTATTGATTCTCAATAGACCACGGCTAGTTTCCACAAGGGAGACCATCCATCGCATGAACATTTTTGATATTAATCAATTCTACTATACTGTTGCAGGCACCTACATTCATGCTGGCCCTAATAAGTCTGGGAGGTTACAAGCTTGCTAACATTATATGCCAAAACATAGTCTGTTAGCTTTATAGTTATTTCGACAGTAAGAATAGTATAGTGTAAAACTGTTACCTTCCAGGTTGTTGTAAAAATGGCATGTTCTAGCCTGAACTTTTGCTCTGCACATATGAACCTGTTATCAGTAACAACAGAACACACATCTCATATTGCTATCATGATTTTACATTGTGATTATTATTTGGTGCTGATGTTTTTAATTTAAATTATAAAAAAAATTATTCTTTTTTTTTTTTTGAGACAATCAACCAACAAAATGACCAAATTCAAAATTCAAGTAAGTGGCTATGTTTAACAATATTTCATAAACCATTTTGCTTATTAAACCAAGTCAATTGAAAACACTAATCAGTGAGGGGGGGGACAGGGGGCAGGAGCCCAGGATTAAAGGGGGGCGGAAAGTCTACAGGAGATGGGAGAAGAGATGGTGGAAAGCGGTTTTTCAAGGTGGCAGGAATCAGGAGATAAAGGAAAAAAATTTGCAACAATATTTTTCAATAGGCACAACAGAAGGGGAGGGGACCGGGAGTACAAGGTACAGGAAGCGGGAAATTCAGACCCCCCCCCCCCCCCCCCCCTCACTAATCACATACACCTGTCCAATAACATAATGGTTTTGGTAGCCTGTGAATGCAGATGGATTGCCAGTTGTTTTGCTCCGACGGCTAAGGTTTGACAGCCTACACAGAAAACTCTCCACTCTTACACAGATTTGTACCCAGTCGCTATTTTATATCCAGTTAGAAAACAGAAAAATATTTATAAGACAATTTTAGCCAAGGGGATCTGGAGTGAGATTAATTACGGAATGCCCCATGCGCCCCGTAATTAATCTTGCTCCAGATCCGCTCTTGTCAGATTATAAAATTATTCTGTTTCCCATAAAGACATGTGCACTACAGTAGTAGTAAAACTTTATTTAAACACGGTGTCAATTCACAATACATGCTCTTCCATCGAGCCGTGTATTAAATTAATTACAATAATAAATGATTACAAATTCATGTAAGCTGACAGTTGGGATCAAAGGATCTCTTTTCTCACCTTAGCTGAGTTAGTGTCCTGCTTTAGTACTTCATTGTTGATACCACAGTTGTTCACGAGAGCCAATGATGCTGACTTTAGGCCTTTAAAAAAGTAAGAACCATAAACCATGTACTACTGACAGTGACGGTGATAAAAGCAGCATCCTTGTTAATGGTGAAATTCTTCAAATTAATTAGCCAAAGCATTTCTTCCTAGGTTCACCAATTTCAGACTGACAGACCCTTAAAAATTTCCCCCTTTTCTAACCAAAATATTATTAATAGTATTAATAACCTGTGATGGAAACTGTCGCCCTGTTGGGCTCCAAAAAGGCTTACCTGTATATTGTATTTTTAAGTTCCTGCACTGCTTGTGACAGTTGGGGAATGTGTTCTTGAGGAATACAGAATTCTTGGTGCCTCAAAGAATGATCCTGCATGCAATCCACAAAGAGAAAATAGTAGTCAGCTTTAAATAGGCTAATCAAATATCAACTACTGTTAGTAATATATATGTGAACAGTTAATTGCAATTAAAATGCCAAAGGAGGTGAACAAGAATACAGAGAAAGAGTGATCAACAAAGTCAACCTGGTTTATACAGAAACCAAAACTTACATGTCTGTATTATATATCATGTTTGTGGTAGATTGAAATTTTGAACCAGTTTTATTTTTATTTTCCTTTGTCTTAACTGAAACAAAGGAAAATAAAAATTAAGACGATTTCTGCTGGACGTTCAAAGCAAAAAGTGCAAAAAATTAAGTTACCAAAAAAATACTCATAGCACGGTAACATTTTGAATACAGTTAAGAAGAAATTATCGATAAATTAGCTCCCAAGCTGACCCCGCGAGAGAAGTCATTACATATTTTAATTAAAAAGAACGCTTCATGTCAGTTCAAATCAAATGGCGTGTGTTTTTATCATTTTTTACTAGGTTCAACATTAATTTTCTCGAGAATGCTTGATAATTTAATTTCGGGTCACTTGGAAGAAGCGAATTAAAGTGATATGTTTCAAATAGTATTCAAAATGTTACCGTGCTATGAGTAGTGTTTTAGTAATTAATTTTTGCACTTATTGCTCGAACGTTGAGCGGAATCCATCTTAAACTGGTTTATGAATTTTCAAAGTAAAAACAAATTTCAACCATAACCTAGACACGTTAGGTGTCTATTATATGGAACAGGTGACCTAATGGTTAGTGCATTGAACTCCGGATCGAGCAGTCTGGGTTCCAGCCCTGGCCAGGGTCATTATGTTGTGTTCTGTGCCTCTCTCCACCCAGTAGTATAAATGGGTACCGGTGACAAAATGGTGGGTGGACTATGGACATTAAAAAAAAACCTGCGATCGACTAGCATCCCATCCAGGGGAGTTAAGCGATACTCCTAGTCGGCTACATGTTACAGAAACTGAGATAAGCTCTGGGGCCCAAGTGCAGCTTTTAAATACATGTCAGATGGTTATTATAGAAGTACAGGTAGAGTTTATAAATACCTTTTGTCATTATCTGATGTGCCCCAGCTGGAGTCTCCTTTAGCAGCCTGTTGTAATTCTTCGCCCAGCGCTTGCACATAATTTGAACCACCTTGATCAGTAGTAAGCCTCTTGCTTAAGCTGCAGTTGAGCCACATAAGTTTCTCTCCAGGCTAGTGTCCGCACATAACAAACAAAGAGTTTTCCCTGTACCAGTTTGGACTCTCAAGGATTACCATTTTTTCCCTATGAATATTGAGAGAGATTAATTTACACAAGTCAATGCCACAAAAAATACTTATAATATTTATTGTATATTTAATGGTTTCAATTTGGGATCTATGTTGCAACAATGTAAATTTAGGCCTCCTAGTATAGTTTTTTACTGATTTAGGAGTAATTTATTAAAGCATTAAAGCAACCTTTCTTTCAGCAGTGTATCATCAACATATAAGTTCTCCTTACTATGTCATTTTGTGAGAGATTGTGGTGGCCTAATGGTTAGCGTGTTGGACTTTGAATCGAGCAGTTCCTGGTTCAAGCCCTGGCCGGGGTCATGTGTTGTGTTCTTGGGCAAGACACTTAAATCTCACAGTGCCTTTCCCCACCCAGGAGTATAAAATAGGTACCGGCGAATTGTCAGGGCAATCTGTCAGTGGGGTAACCTGTGATGGACTAGCATCCTATCCAGGGGAGTAGCAATACTCCAGTCACTTCATGCTATGGAAACCAGAGTTAAAGGGAAAACTGTCCTGATTTTAGCATGATTTTGGAAGCTCAGAAACATATCTAGATCATAGGAAGTTGAACAATAATGGTTTGATTCTGTAAGAATAGCACTCGACAAATGACAGGAACCCATTAGAAGTGAGGATGACCAAAACTACAGCCGAGGATGGAAATGGTTGTAATATGGATTTTGAAAAAACGCCCAGGATGTCACTTTTTCAAAGTTTTCAAATTTGGCTCGGAAATCTTTGAAATTTTGCAAAAATTTTGTGGCAGTATGGAATTTCTTGAAGAAATTGCTTTTTATCATTTAGTTAGAGTTTACTAAGTTCTTATTTGATAGATTTAAGGGACTATTCGTGCATTTATAACAGTTTTGAGCAAATACGCCGGGACAGTGTCCCTTTAAGCACAGGTTGATAAGACACTTTTATATACAGTATGCTGCCCAACTTTTCCTAAGTCGACTGCGTGTGATTTTCTATTACCCGAATTTCGAAAAATTTCCGACGACTTCCGAACATTGACAAGATGTTCCGATGACATTCCGAACATTGCCGAAGATTTTCCGAACGACTTCCGAACATTGCCGAAGATTACGAAGATGTTCCCGATGATTCCGACCTACAAGGCTAGTCCGAATGTCGACGGTGCGAAGCTAAAAATCTCGGCCGCCATCTTGCCAAGATCACGCTTATCTCAAACGCGACATTAGCGCCGTTCATTGGACTATTTTGGGTGCGAAATTGAATCCAATTTTTCACGTTAATGGTTAATGAACAAGTTAGTGCCGGCAATTGTGAGTCAGGCGTGTGAAATTGTCATGTATGCGTGTGATCGATGTTCTTCGATCCAGGAGCGCGTGACACACGCATAATGCATGTGAGTTGGCAGGTATATACAGGTTGCTTTGCTATATCAACACTTTATTAATTCGCTATGGGATATGATTGATCGTCTTTTTCTAGTAACGAATCAGTTCATACTTTAAATACCTGGGTAGATTAAACTCTTAGCTTCTGACTGACTTGCTGGCAATCTTTCCTGTCTCCCGCACATTACTTTTATTGAGGATGAAAGTTTAATTTGCATCAACAAGCCAAAATAAAATTGCATAAACTACGAGGCTAACTTCTACGTGTGGACTAGGAGTAAATCATATATTCATGCGGAAACAAGGAAGCTTACGCATGACCTTACATTTTTATCAACTCCGTAAAAACTAAAATCTTAATTTCGCTCTTAACCTCAGAAACCAGAACAATAGCTGAAGATTGACGTCCGCTATTGTTCTGGTTCTGGGATAAGACGAAACGTCTTAAATTAAGATTTTAGTTTTTACGGAGCAGTCAAGATTGAAACAATTTTATATTAGATGATTTAGCTTACCTCTTGCAAACACTGAATAACCTTTTCCATATACGTAACTTGGACAGTCGTATGGTGGAAAAGGAAAATCAATATCCACACCACGAATCTGTAGCTGGACCATATTTTTTTTACAAAATAAAAAATACAAAATACGGACAGGAATAATACGAACAAACTTCCCGCCATCTTGCTACTGCAACCAGGCCTTTCAGCCTCGGTTTCAAACAAAATAAATGCGTGACAGAGCGTGACGTGATCGAGGAAAATCATAGACGGATTTTCAGAAGGCCGATGATCGCTTGCTATCCAAACTGCAAACGTGAGTTTTATTGTCTATAGTTTTTTTTAGTTAGTTTTTTATTATTATACACTGTTTTATCAAAAAGAGAAAATACAGTACAATCAAAATACATAAAGAAAAAGAAGATAAAATCAAAATTGTTACAGAATATTTGCACAGTAACCAAAGTAGCTTTCGCTTTCGAGTTGGCCACTGTCATGTAGAGGTTAATTGGCGACAGGTTGCATAATTATTATATATAGATATATACTGATAGAAATATTTGAAGCGTCAATAGTACATAATAATAAAAAAAATAATAATAGAAAGCGATAATATAAAATACATGAATAGGCAGAATAGGAACTATTGTAGTTTTCGATCTAAAACGGTCACAGGCATACCTCCTTACAAAAACAGTCAAAACGAGCCAGTGTGAGTGAGAAAGGCTGGGAACTAGGCAAAACAAAAAACGTCGCTACTTTCGAAAACCCCCAAAACATAAACAGTGATTTAATAACCTCTGGAAACGCAGAAAACGTATTCTGAGAAACAGACAAGGTATTTTGATTGCCATCTGGGTCCCAAGGGGTTTAGGGCTCCAAGACATAAAATGATCCGAGGCGGGGGGGGGGGGGGGGGGGGGACCAGTCGTTTTTATAAAATTCATGCGTGCTGATTGGTTGTGCAGTCGTTTTGCATGAGACTATGTAACACAGTTAAGCCCCTTCCACACGAGCAAGTTTTTCCTTGACAAGTTTTCCTTGCTCGTGTGGAAAGGGAAATTTGGCAATTTTTTCCTTGACAAGTGTCCTTGTTCAAAAAAAAGCGTGCCAGTTTTTTGAACAAGGACACTTGTCAAGGAAAAATTGCCAAGTTGCGAAACTTGTTCGTGTGGGACGTGCAACAAGGAAAACTTGACAAGGAATCCCTGGTGCCCAGCGACCTTATCTTGTTGCTCGCGACCTGGATCCTATTAAAGACGATAATCTGCTGTACAATATTATTGTTGTTACAAAGAAAAATTGTTTATCGTCCAAACGAGCACATAAAATTTGTCAAGGAAAAACATGTCAAATTAAATTTGTTGTGTATCCACACGAGCAAGCAAAACCTGTCAAGGAAAACTTACTTGTGTGGAAGGGGCTTTAGAGTAGACGTATCATATTGCATTTTGTTAGATTTATTTTATAAAAGAAATAGAAAACGGCCGCTTCTTGTTTACATAGCCTGATGCAAGCACTCAAGAAAGTTTGGGAGAATTTGATAAGCACTCCTGTAAACCCTTGCCTGAGGTTCGGGTTTACATAAACATTCAAATTCTTGTCACTTGTCACTTGTGTTTGCATCAGGCTATGTAAACACGTGCACCATTTTTCAATTTCTAAAGTGGTACCACAAAACATGTTTTTACAGGTTTGGGGAGAGAGCTGCATTTCACACACCATTTTATTTTTGCAATGCAATGGGTTAAGCGATATAAATTTTATATTTTTAAGCTACTGTAGTGCGAAAAGGTGTCACGTCATTGCTAGTTTTACTTTGATGCATCAAGGATGCTTAAGGTGGCTTACTATGATTATCAGTTGAGTAAGGCGCAAGGGAAGTCGGTGACAAAGTTGTCACATTAAAACTACGTTGTTGCCATGAGCAAACTGACTTGGTCATAGCAACAATTTAGTTTTAACGTGAAAACCTTCTCACCAAACTTCCTTACAACTTTATACTCAACTGATAGTCATAAGTACACAGTTTTGAGGGGCTAAAAGAGGTCATCTTTTAACTTTTTATAAAAGATTCAGAAAAGTTTTTTCTTTCTCTAATAATTTTTTTAAAATAAATATCACAGATATAGTCAGTGTGCGAGACACAGTAGTAACAGTAGTAGTAGTAAAAAAACACCAATAATTATTTATTTGGTGTTTTTTTTACTACTGACTAGAAATACGCATCTCGCACACTGACTATAGCTGTGATATTTTGTGTAATCTATAAAGTTACAGGAAGGACGTTAAAACCACTGGTCCCATTCTTTTGGCCTAAGTATGGAAAAGAAAAACATCAAAACAGCTCTCAGCACCCGCTAAAAAAACATTTGTTAGCAAGTTTGGTCTGAAACACAAAACAAAAATAACCCAGCAATTAGCTCCTTTAAGAATAAATTAAAACCATTCAAGCCTTTTTACTAATTTATTTATAGTAAATAAGCACATCACATACTTTTCCAAAAATAATTTATTTCAATAAGGAATTTGGAATACTAAACATTGCACTCAAAACCTTAGAAATTTAAATCATAAACACAACGTTACAATAGTTTTATATTCATCAATTTTCATCATTTCAATCTCTGAATAAAGTTCCATTTTCAAACATAATTTATTTCAATGAGGAATTTGGAATACTAAACACTCCACTCAAAACCTTAGAAATTTAAATCATAAACACAACTTTACAACAATTTTATATTCATCAATTTTCATCATTTCAATCTCTGAATAAAGTTCAAATTTCAACCTAAGTACCATGATAACACTTTTTAACAATATAACATACAATGAACCATGAGAAAACTATACAGGATGCCGTATATCAATCAGCATGGCATTCACGTGGAATGGGGAGTATTTATTCTGATTGGCAAGTTACTAATACCATTGCAGTGTTTTGTTCTCAACCCTGAGCTTTCTCTGATCTCAGTGACTTCACCTGTTGGCACACCTCCTCCACGTGCTTGTCATGGGCCTCAAGCCTTTCCTGCAAAGCTCTGAACCGTGCATTGCGTTTCTCCTCTGATTGTTCCAACTTCAGCTTCAACTTCTCCTGGCAAATTTTGCTTTGCTCCTGCACAAGTGCATCCACAAGCTGCCGTGCTTGCTCGATCTTACGAGACTTGAATTGCAATCTCTCTTGGAGTGAGCGGATCTGAGCCTGGCGATTTTCTGCTGTGGTTTCCATCTTCTGCTGTAAGGTTATCTCGGCCATTTTAGATTGCTTCTCAATGCTCTCCTGCAAAGTAGCCAACACCTCTTGAATGCGCTTTTTCACGAGCTTGCCAACGCTCCATTTGAGCTTTGCGTTGTAATTGAAGAGTCTCCTTGCTGATAGCTTCCTTCTGTTGAATCTTTTCCTCTGCCTTTTTAGCATGAGACGCTCTTATCTCCTGCAACTTTGCCTGCACCTCTTTGATGTGTTGATCCTTTGCATGTAGGCGGTCAATTAGCGCTTTAATCTGAGCTTCCTTGTTCTCAATATGTGAGCTCATCTTTTGTCTGTGCTTTTCTTCTGCCATTCTGCTTTGCTCCTCAACTGTCTGTTGCTTGGTCAACTTAACTTGATTGATGTGCTCATTTTTTATGGCAGCCTTCGCCAATAATTCACCTTCAAAACTCTGCAATAAAGGTAAACATGTTATGCTAGTGTATGACTGATAGAGAAGACTGTGGCTCTCCAGATTATAAAATTTTTTAAGTCCATGGCCATTCATAGGGGCTTACATGTATTATCAAAAGGACTTTTGTGTCTGAATTTTGGGGGCTTGTTTTCAGTGGGTTTATTAATTTTATCTTTTTTGGGGGGGGGGGGTGGGGGGGGGGGCTTATTTATATTGCAATTTTACAGTATTATATACATTATTTATAAATATTTAGCACGAAGGGGGAACCCCATATAAAAGTGACAGAGGGGATCATAGTACATTTTAGGGGTATATTTAACAACTAGACGTCAAGCTCAAGGTTTATATCGGCTGATAGTTGGTGAGGGCAAAGCCCCGAGTCAACTATCAAAAGTCGATAGAAACTAAGAGCGAGCCGTCTAATAATATTGTTTTAGCATAACCAAGAGACCGATCTATTCAACAAAAACGTTCAGTGAAGGTTTATTTCTATTTTTGGCTTGTGATTTCGGCAATTTCGCTTGCGTATAATCCCAGGGCAGTCTATCGATAATTAGCATAACCCAGGGGCTGACTATTGGCAAACTCGCAATCTGATTGGCTACACAGGCACCTTCTATCGATTGATAGACGGCTCTCGGAGCGCGCGCACAGTTTTTCGTGCATTACAGCCAAAAAATATCAATCAAAACTGTCAATAAATCAGTTGATAAAAACCTCGAGCTTGCAGTCTAATTGTAAGTTAGACCGTCCTTGCATAGCCAATCAGATTGTGAGTTTGCCTGATAGTCGGTCACTGGGTTATGCTAAAGATTGTTAGCCTGCAAAACTAGCTAGCACTTCATGTGAAAGTTCCAGTGACATCCAAAAATATTTCTCCCCACAAAATTGCCCACTGGGCACCCAAATGACAGCTGGACGCCCACCTGATTAAAAGGCTCTCTCAAAGAACAGATATAAATTAATTTGTATATTGTACAACTGAACTTGTAAATTATAGAGGGGGACATTGGGGTTTGCGGTGTGCTCAGTTTTTGCCAACGAGGCAGCTGAGCCAGAGCTCAGCTGCCGAGGCGGCCATTCATAAATTGTATTTGGCATGAAATTCTCAAATTCTCTGTGAGTTCGTTTTCCATATTTGGGTGTAAGTAATACCCCATATTTGAGTGTAAGTTAATATTTAATAACAGTGTCGTTTTCGTGAGGACCGCGGGTACAGGTGAGTAAGGTTAATATTTCTTCATTGAAAGGCTAGGGCTTTTAGTCACCTTAATTCACTGTGTAAATTGTAAGCAACAGGTGATCAAGGAATAGGGTTATACGCACAAATTTTGGTCAGTTCCCTCCTCGATTTAGAGCAGCGTGTTCGCTTCTCGATTCCGAATTAGTGTGTTCGCTTCTCAGTGTGTTCTTTCGTCGATTGACACGAACGAAACGAACAGAATACTCTGGAATACTGTACACATTTTATAGCACAAAAATTGTCCTTGAACGCCAGCGTTGCGTAATCAAAAATTACTGACAAAGCGTGTATACAATATTCCTTGATCACTGCGTTCAGTACATTTATTATCTGGTTAATCGGTGTTACAAGCCAAAGCCAAAAAATCCTTAGTTTTCGGCGGGGAAACTCGAGCCGGGAATTACGTCTGCTCTCGCAGGCTACAGAGATTCCCTTTCAGGGTTCATTCAGTGTTGTTATTATTTATTCCTTCATCACTACACGCGCTTGTTTTATATGTAAACATTCATTCGTCTTCAGTTCTGTCATACACGAAACTCTTGGAAAGAAAAATACTTCAGTTATTTATGAAGTTGCAATTCTTGGACTAAAATTATCTACAGTTAAATTATCAAAATAGCTATGAAAATAAAAGGTAAATCTTAATTTTTTGGAATGAGTCATTACAAGATATAAACATCTGACAGTCTGGCCCCGTCACGCAACGCTTCCTTGCTCCGATAATAATTTTAAAATTCTTTCAACTTTCATGCAACTAAAATGACAAAAAATTTCAGCAAACGAAGACACATCTTCGATTTCTAAGCAACTTTAGGATGGGGTATTAATTTTGTTATCTTGTCATCAAATAAACTGGGGCTTTCATGTTATCTGTAATATTTACAATGTAATGCCGGTCAGATTTAATAATTAAGAACGTTATGTTTCATGATCATCTATTTTGAAGCTTTCTATCAATAATTATTATTCGCTCCTCTATGTCGTTGGCACTTTAGTGGTAACTATAACTAGTAAGTAACTTAATATATTGCGGTGTCGGTGTTTCGTCAACTTTTCGTGCGGTGATGCGGTGTTTTTCGATTTTTTTTTGCGGTGTTGCGGTATTCAGAGCCCCCAATGTCCCCCTCATTATACAATGGATAAATTTTATCCACTGGAGCTATTCAGTATTGCCGTGTTTGATCAACAAATGCAATAAGAACTTAAACGAACTGAACAAATTTTATAGTCCTTTTAGGTTGATATCAAGCTTTTTTATAGGTAGTCTTCGACCAACCATATAACTATTCCTACCTTTCTTCTCTCTTCAGCTGCTTTCTGCTTTTCTTCTAATTGCTGCTTGTCCAAATTTTCTTTTATACCTTTTTCGTGGAGTTATTCGTGGCTTTCTGGCATTTTCCACGCTGGGACTCAACAGGACTACGAAGGACACGTTGTTGCTAGCGCAATTTTCCTCTTTTTGAAAGAAAGAAATTACGTTCAGAGTTAGAAGCACAAGACAAAGATACGTTTTAATTTGATGAACAAAATACTCTTGGAAATATAAGCTACAAGTGCTTTCTGTTTAGATTTGGCTTACCTGGAGACTTGACAGCAGACGCCATTTTTGTCAAGTCGAACTAAACTGGACTATAAACGATGACCTAGCACTGTGCTATTGACTTTACACCTTCAACTTGACTTCGAATGAAAGAACTGCTTTCGCTATCGGTTTGAGGATATATAAAGCAAAACTACAGTAACTACTTGCAGCAATAATCAGCTAAACTTCTTGCCGAAGAGACAGTTCAACGATTCAACCGACTGCAACGCCTTCCAGGTTTTGGTCGCGTGTTTCAAATGTGCCACCTTTCTCACGTGACTTGTAGAAGGTATTTGATTGGGCAACCTGTCTCTCGTAAAGCGCGAAAACTACACGTCTTATTCACTGCTAGGTCTGTAAGTAAATTGTCAAAGTTATATTTGAACAACAATAAAATGACGAAGAAAAGAAAGACCTACTAAGAAAGAAAAGGCGTCGTTAACTGGCATTCATATTGACTTTATTTTCGACAAGAGAAGCTTTCTATGATTCTCACTAAAAATTGGAAGTCTAGGAAATACTCACCTCCCTCCCCTTTCTACGCCTTCATGATGATCTATAATACCATGTCTACCATGCGTAACCGTTCCTCCAGTCTATTAAATGTTGCACCGAAGAAATATGCTAACGTCGAAGACCTTTTTTTACCGGGACCTGAGCATTGGAAACCTACCAGTCTCCTGCATAACTGGCCATTTTGACGGGTTCTCGACTTTTCGGCGAAGAGCGTGGCGAGCGCGATGCACGCGTGAGTCTCACGGGATGGTCACACGGGACGAGACTGAGAGAGAGGCACTTCTCTCGTCGTGAGTCAAAAAGAATCTGGAACGAGCGTGACATTCGAGTGGGGAGTGGAGTTGGGAGTCATCGGGTATTGGGGGGGGGGGGGGGGGGTATTAATTTGAAATCCTGTCCACGTCCAAGCCTGGAAATAATTGCAGACCGTATTGTAAACAAGAACAATAATACCGAGGTCAGTTTTTCCTTATCAATTTAGATTTAAATATATGTAATTGTTTAAGCTCTTCGGTGTGAACGTAAACAAGGGATCAACTGGGAAGAACTTTAAAACCAATTTCGATGTATTAAAATTCTAACTTGGCCCCGAGGCTTAGGGAGGAATGAAACAAAATAAATTATTTATTCATCCCTCAACCTCGATGTGATTTCTTTTCGAATTCTTTGTGTAGCGTATTCAGCCAATGAAACAATAATGACTCCTAAACAAAGAAATACAATGGTTATTGCCTTGTTTACCCGCACAGGACAGTACAGATTCTCATGGGACTCGGCCGCATAATTACGACCCCGGCAAAAATTATGCCAAACGGCTAACGTAAACGCAACCTTACACGGCTTGTCACGGTGTTGTTTACCTGTTATAGCGATATTTCTCGTTACGTCACCTATTGTTATTAATGTGCCAACCTGCAGAGAACTATTGGCTGTTTGAAACAAAGAGTTATTTTGTTTAATGGTTGGCAAATTTGAATAACAAAACAAATTTGACGTAATGTTGATAAACAGTGAACACTCCTATACGCGCGTCAATGTACATTGTATTGAACGGGAACTATTTTCGAATAAAAAACGTGGACAAATGGTACAGGGGCAATTTTATCCGAGCGCGGTACCAAAAATTGTCATTCATCTGTAAGAGAAGCGAGCTCTGCCCCAGCTCCCTTTCAGGGTTATCCGGCTCGGCCGTATAACCACGTACATTTGTTGGTCAACTTCAATCTGGTCAAAATATTTGTCTGGTCTTCTTTGTTGTTAGGTAGAGCACTCCCGTGAGAATAAACAGTATGGCGGCAGGGATGCGTTTTTCTCTCCAAGCTGCTTTCTTAATCAGCTCAAGACAGACTTTAGTCGCACGTCAATTCCGCGAGCTATTCAGTCGTTCAGACAGAGCAGCACAGCTTCTAATGCTCTCTCAGTGGAGGAGGCACGGGAGGAAAATTGGCGGCGGCGAGTTGATTTAGCAGCTAGCTATCGAGTCTTCGAAAAGTATAACTTACATGAAGGAGTATGCAATCATTTGAGTATGATGGCTCCTGCGGCAAGAGGCGAGGGAGAATCCGTGATGTTAATCGTCCCATATGGACTGCATTGGAGCGAGGTAGGAGAAAGTTTGATTGGTATTCATGACAATCTTGCTATTAGGGAGTTTAAGATCCAACGACGGTTACGCCGAGGACTGACAACGTTGATTAAAAAACTAGTTTATATTTTTATAATTGAGAATCTCGGGATAATCCAGACCCATTCAGTTTGTCTATTTGTGTCAGAGCTATCCTCAGCTGAATATGCGAATATGTAGAGACTGAGATCAATTCCAAATAGAAACTTGGCAAATTCACCGTTGCGGGTTCTCGTTCTTCAGAAAATGCATAATTTATACGTCATTTCCCGGCGTTGTTATTTTGCAGATGGTTAAGAAATGTACCAAGATGAAAAACGCACGTGCAGATCAATTGTACTGCTAATTGTGGTTTTCTTAAATTCCCTGTTACCCGTCAGATAACTGTACAGCTCCGCAAATGATCCGGGACCGCAAATGATCCCGAATAGGGTATACGAATCCGCTAATCCGCTATAATTTTGGCCAAATCCATCAATCCGCAAATATTTTTGCTATAATCCGAATCCGCGAATCTTTCAGGCTCAAACGCTGTGTATGATGTTAACAAAGGACGAGAAAATGACTGCCGAAAGTTGGACAGCAACCATCGCAGACGGGAGTTTCTAGGGAGGTTCGTGGGCATGCTCTCCTGGGAAAATTTTAGAACATGCGCTTTCCATCAATTTGAGGATCAATTGAAGTTTTTTAGTTGCTATGAGTTTGTCACAATTATTTTGCGCTAACTATAAAAAAAATAAAATAGAACAAGATTATTCCAAAAAGTTGACAATAATTGAGGTGGATTTATGTTGTTTAGAAATTCTAAATTTGATATTCTCATCACAAACTTAGATATATATTTTACTCATTTTACTCGTTTTATTCATTTTACTCATTTTTACTCATTTTACTCATTTTACTCATTTTACTCATTTTTACTCATTTTTAACTCATTTTACTCATTTTACTCATTTTTACTCATTTTTACTCATTTTAATCATTTTACTCATTTTACTCATTTTACTCATTACCATAGATACAATTTGCGGCTAGATTCTTGAAATAATATTAGAGTTAAATTTTATGTATTAGTACAAATGGACTGAATTTTTTCTCAATAAGGCAAACATGACTTGCGATTTATTGTTGATAGTAAATGGTTGGAACCCAGGAGGGTTGTGGCGACTGACGTTTCGACAACCTGAGCGGAAGTCATCTTCAGAGTCAAGTCACTCTTACTATTTTTTTTATTACTCTAAAAATGTTACGTCTTCTGAAGAAAGTCATATTTGCTACGGAGAAGCCTGACTGATAAGGAAGTGATGAAATCCACGATCCGAACAATATAATAAGCAAAAATCCAAATCCGGTCCTAAAAATCGCACAATCCGTAATCCATTGCATCTGCAGGATCCGCAAATCCGTGGGAAATTATCCATTGAATCCGTAATCCGAACGAATTTTTTGGCCAAATCCACCGATCCGCAAACCTATTCACCCCCCTCCTCCTCCACTATCCGAACGCCTGGAACAGGCAATTAGGAGCCTGAAAAAAATTCACAGTTTTCACACTTCATCAAAGCGGGCCGGGTGTTTAAAATTCACCAGAAATGTTATTTGCCGATTTCGTGAAGTAGTTTGCCTGTAACGGGTGTCAATTTCCATGTCTAGCTTGTTGTTTCATGGCGCGGAACCATCTTTAATCTTCGAAATTTATAGATAATGAATCTTGGTGACACGAAAACTCAACCTCGTTCCCAGGGTCTCTCTTCTTCCCGCCAAACGCGATTTGAACTGAGACCCTGGTTGGGGCTGCGTCACGTGTCTCCCAGAATCTGGGAGATTACAAAATAAACGATGCGAGGGAGGGGCAGCTAAGTGTGAAATTTGTCTGTACTGAGTGTTGTAAATCAGGACGTGTTTTCGTGGTAAACACTTTGGCGGTTCCAATTAAAATTCAAGTTGTTGCAGGCTGTGCAAATCGTTGGCGATGTAATCCTGCTCAAAAGCTCTCAAAGAATCTTCTTTGCTAAAAGGAAATCGCGCACTGCTTGCCCGCTGTACTGTTGAATATATTTATGGCGCTACGCTGTGGAGCGTATTTATGGATTGTTGGACCATAATTTGGGACAAGATAAATTATATTTGACACATCACATATATTGTACAGGCCATGCGAAAGGACGATTAATGAATTTTGAAGCCTTCAACGATCAACGAAAGCCAGAGTTCTTAGTGTTTTTTATCGAAATATCGCCACCGGCTGTACAACGAAACATTTACCAAGAGTGAAGGCCGGCGCGGCGAGTGGAAGGGTCGAAAGGCAACCGTCGCGGATCGAACTTATAGTTTCAAATCCAGGACAGGAAACGGGTAAATAAAATCTTTATAGTTTTTATTCATTCGGTTACGATGTTTTGCTCGATTCTTTTATCTGTTCATTTGACGGTCTCGTGTATTTTGTCGCTACCGCGGCGTTGCGAATATAATTTATTAAAGTTGACAAAATGAGCCGATCATAACATATTGCGGATCGTATGACAAGAAAATTCAACCCAACTCCAGGTAAATTACGTATTATTGTTTGTTTCTGTTTGTTTTTCATTGCACCTGCCTTACCTTTAGCCTTTAGGATCTTACAAAAGAAATAACTCGACATATAACGTGCATTCACTTTGTTTATTTACATTTTGCGATGTGTTAGATTTTACAGCATTTTAGACTGACTCGCAAAATCGCAAAATATATTAGCTTGGTTTATAGTTAACAACATCTCGGCCACAGTAAATTGCCTCTAAACACTTAACTTGCTTGGGCTTAAAATAAATCTTAAAACGATCGCAAATCCCTGTGAACAGTGGCTGTTTGTAGCAAGCACGACAAAGATTCGTAATTATAGGAGCCCTTCCCTAGGGTTTAAAAAATGTCACCTAGACACGTGGACCAGCCCAACCAGGGTCTCAGTTCAATCGCGTTTGGCGGGAAGAAGAGAGACCCTGGGAACGAGGTTGACGAAAACTAGGCTCGATTTCCGCCGCTAAATATTCAAAATGGAAAAAAAATCGGGTCCACCGTCCACGCCATTCCTCGATTTTTAGCGGGATCATTTGCGGTCCACTCTGGGGATCATTTGAGGTTCGGGATCATTTGCGGTCCAATTTGGGGATCATTTGCGTCGGGGATCATTTGTGGTCCCGGGATCATTTGCGGAGCTGTACATAACTCAGTGAGTTTATTTATGTTCCTCCAGTGTTTTTGTTTCGTTTCCGTCAGAACGAAACGGTATTGTTTTTCGATTCGATGTAAACTATTTACACAGTGAGGCTACTATCCAATCAGAATAACCCTCGTAGCTGCCAATGTAAACATGTTCTATCCTAGACAAACAAACTGGCGAACACATGTTGTTCAAATATCGATAAAATGATCGTCACGGAGACAAAAAGAAATTCAAATGTATTACAAATAGAAATATTTGACGACTGAAATGCTTCTAAGTTCGATTGAAGCGATGTATTGGTGAAAAAATGCAAAGATATCTGTCTGTTTCCGTGTTTAATTGTTATGTATAAATATTCTAGCTGTATTTTTCAACTTTGTTATTGGACCTTTACCTTCATTACCTTAGGGAACGGGGAACGAGGAACAGAAGTTGAGGGGAAGCTGTTTACGGGTTAATTGCTCGGGCCGCACCGAGCTTTATTCGGATGTTTTTTTCGGGCCTCTCGGTTGGAATCGGTCGTCTTTCACCCAGCCAACGCATACTAGCTATGAACTAATGCAATTTTCGGCAAAGGGAAGTGCCGCGAGCCCTGAGCACGATTTACGCACCCTCGCCCCAGGATCTTCTCGGCAATTTCTCAAAACCAGGTCTCTCCTAACTTTCCCGACATTCTAATCATTCCGGAAATGAAACACTATTTCTTTTTTGAAATAGCTCCTTGTTGTTATTGATATTTTCAGGTTATAAAGCGTCATCGCTTGTTGGCCTGAACGAGAAACAAGAAGTGGTCGAAGGAGAAGGTGAAGTGGAAACATCCGCGTCCACTATTCACACGGGAGTTCATCGAGCTCGACCAGACGCAGTTTGTGCCTTCCACATACACCCGCCATATTGTACAGCTATAGGTATTGTGATTTTCGCGCGGGGGGGGGGGGGGGGGGGGGGAGGGGGGGAGGGAGGGGGAGTGGGAACTCACATGAAAAGTGACAGGGTGATTTTCGTACCTTTTAGGGGTTAAAATCCGTCGTTTGGTACTTGGTACCTCGGAAAAATATGACAGGAACTAGTTTTGTTTTAGAATTGATACCTCTTAGGGGTGATAATGAATTCGAGCCACACCCACAAACGAGATTCTGGTACCTTTTAGCCGGGTTTCCTTTCAAAATTCCCTACGATCATCCCGTCACTTTTATATGAGAATCCCTCCGTGGATAGTTTTAGTGTATTAGATAGATAGATCAGTTGTGGATCACCATCACCGTCATCGTTATCATCATTATCAGTTATTTTCTTGCTGGACTCACTTCCACTGTCTCCTCACTGCCTTGTCTCTCCTGTTGTGAACTTAGTTTTTCCTGCCCCTGTCCATCTAAATTCACTTATCCCGAGGATGTAGATCTTGTACTACCTTGTCTGTGTAGCAGCATCTGTAAACTTGCTCCAAGTCGTTAGTTTTTATTTATTTTCATAAGCGGTTCGCGCGGATGGCGTGTTAGACGCGCGAGTATGGCAGCGGTTCGTTCATTTCAGTATTGCTGTGCGCATGATTAGATTAGATTAGATTAGTTTGGTTCATATTTTACCTATTATTATACCCTTAAAACTATAATATTTGTACATTTTTATATATTTTTTATCTTGAATGCTCTGTATAGTGTCCCCAATTAGTTTTTTTAGCTAAATACTATTGATACTCAAATAAAGTTATTCATTCATTCATTCGTTAAGCTACGGATGGCAACCGAAAGGCTTGGCTTGTTCTTGTTTTTGGCGCGCTTTCACTGCCACCAATGAGTTGCAAAGCCCTGGTTTTGGCATTTACAACTTGACGTTACGGACAAAAAGTCGATAATACGCGCCACAGAAGAAAACACTCGACTTCCGGTTGCGGCTCTCTATTTTCCCAGCTCACTCGCGCGAGATGCACTAACCTCGCGTGTCGCGCTCGTGTAACAGTTAAAATACGCTCATTTCCAACTCGGTCCCACCTCTTTGGCCGTGCGTAACCCATCTCAGGCCGGCAGCAGCTGAAAAATATTGTCACACGCGCGTGTAGGCTCTATTTCCAGCCGTTTTGGGAGTCTGGTTTGCATCCTCCTCCGAGGGGCGAGGAACGCGGGCTCACAAAATGGCTGGAAAATCGAGCCAAACGCACGTGTAGATCAAGTAGAACTCATAAACTAATCGTTGCTTATTTTTAGGAACCTTGAAAAATCCCAAACTTGGAATGTACCATCAGAACTCTTGTCTGTTTTATAACCGCGTCGCTTACGACCGAGATTACAGCGGGCTCAGCACAGATGATGAAGAGGGCATGCGCACAGCAAAACAGCTTGGGGACAAGTCAGTGCTGTTCATGTGTAATCACGGGGTACTGGTAGTGGCGCCTAATGCTGCAAGAGCTTTTGATGATGTGTATTATTTAGAGCGTGCGTGTATGACACAGGTAAGATATGGCATTTATTTCTGACTCAGGGCTCGTTCCCAGACCGTTGGGCGTTTGGTCACCGCTGACCGAAAACGCGCAGGCTCTGGGGACGAGATTGGACTCAGGGGCGAGGAAAACCGGGCATATCAGCCAGATACACAACTTCTTCATCTACTTCAGTTTTTCCAACTCCATTATCTGACATGATCCCCTGTCTCCACCCCTGGCGAAAAGCTAAGCAAGCTGGATTAATTCCCCCCCCCCCCCCCGTCAATTACCCTACTCGAGAGAGGATGATCTAAGAGAAGCATTCCCGAAACTATTGATAGATTTTTAAAAATATATCATGGAGCACGAGGAATCCTTCTGTTAGATCATCCTCTCTTGCGACATGCGCAAATAAATCACTTGTGCTATCCACCTTTTCATAGGTTCTGGCCATGTCGACAGGACAAGAACTGTTTGAATTGCCAGAGGAACTTGCCAGTACAGCAAATCAACAGCTAGACGGACCTGGGGAACGAGAAAAGTTTTGCACTGCTCATTTTGAAAGCGTGAAAAGAGTTCTTGCAAAAGAGTGTCCTGACTTTATAGAATGAAAAGTTTGAAACTGTTAACTTGGAAATTTGGGGCTCATCTTGCTCTGATAAGAGAATCATAACAACGATTGCGTTTTACTATGACTACTATCGGCAGCTGATTCACATGCAGACAAAAAAATGGGTGAACTGTGTAGCGCAAATGTAGGTCGATCAAAAAGTAAACAGTGTTGTTTTGTTGTGCGCCAAAAACGTTTAAAAATGTGAAAAAACCATACGTTTCGAGGCTGCTGCCTCTTCTTCAGTGGTAACTGAAAGTGCAACTGATTCACATGCAGTACATTGCGCTGATGTTGAAATAAAATTACTGGTGGGTTGCTGTGGTGTTTATGGAAAAACAAACATAGTGTTACAAATGCCACATAACTGATTACTTCATAAATAAGAAAAGTGGTCCTATCCCTGGATCCGCTACTGTAAAAAGAAAATATAAAAGTAAAGGAATGGGTAAATAAATAGAATTACCGTAAAAGCTCTTTTTTAGCCCCCGGCCCATCTCAACTAAGCCGACCCCTTTGACCGGACATCAATAAGGCCCCGCTCTCTAATACCGTAGACAAATGTCAAAACACCAAGAAACTCCTCAAATTTTAAAAACAAGAAGTTCCGGTATAAAGTTCCTAGTTGTCAATCAACCATCAAAGCGTAAACAGCTGACAAACAACCTGCGCTTTTTGCACGACCATTGCTGATAAAATTTGTTGCATTTTTTCTAAGAATGTTCTATTAAAACATTAGCAAGTTATGTCTCATTTTTGTTAATGATATATTTTGGTTTCATAAGATTTTGAAGCATGTTTAGTTTGCAGGACGCTTGACTCAACAACTGTGCCACGACTGCAAGAGTACAAATTTGCATTTCGCATCAGAAAGGTGTGAAATGTGGGAGGTGCCATCCCTTTTATAGCGGAACTTCTAGTTCAAATGGTAACGTTGCATTTGTATGACGGTGATACACAGGAGCTGTTATGTATTTTGTTTCACTTAGTGCTGCAATTAAATGTGGGAAAAGTTTCGAAAGGTTAATCTGATTTTTCTCCGAAATTTATAATTTGGAATAAGCCCCCTTCTTGAAGCCTGAAATTGAATAAGCCTAGAGCTTTTAAGCCCTGGCCAAACGGAGACGCAAGTAGACGCAAGTTGAACTTGCGTACAGACTTGCGTTGGTGGCCAAACGGAGTCGCAAGTTTATCGCAAGTGTACGCAAGTTGCCAAAAAGAAAGCCTGATTTGAATGCTCCTGCGCGTGCTGCAATTCAGTACTAGAAGTAAACAACAATACTTGCGTCGACTTGCGTTGGGTGGCCAAACGGTCAAAAACTTGCGTCTACTTGCGCTCAAATTTGATCTCGATCAAAGTGAACGCAAGTCGGTCGCAAGTGAACGCAAGTGAACGCAAGTGAACGCAAGTCGTGGCCAAACGGATACACAAGTGGACGCAAGTTGAAAACTTGCGTCTACTTGCGTTTCCGTTTGGCCAGGGCTTTACGGTAGTTGAACGGTTCGTACTTGTTTGATGTACGGTTTATCAGTGACTAAAAGTTCATAAACTTGTTCCATTACTTATGGACAACTTGTCCAAGTGCAAATTGCGCTGGAATTCCACTAACTTTATTTCAGGTATAGCGGATCAGACTTTATGTGACTTGATGTCGAGAGTTCGTGCCGGGGGTTCCGAATCAGTTTTATCATGCACCAGTGACTCAGGCAGAAGTTACCGAGCTGAGAGTAGTCATGTGTTTCAGGTCAAAAGAAGGATAAATAAGAATCAAGATAACTAGATTTCACTGGATATTCGCTGAATAAAAGATTTATGATCAGTTTCTGCGCAAAGAAAGTTTCATAACTATAAAGAGAGTTTCGATTTTTTCCCTGCATGATACCGAGCAGCAATAAAAGTACACGTGATATAGCCGTGCTTGTGAAATACCACTGAGTTCATCAGTCGTGATCCCAGATTACTAGCATTGTGCAATAAAACGATTACTCAAAAATTTGATGTAATTGTAGTCTATATTATTATATGATAACATCTGTGCAGACCTCCAAAATGCAAACAGTAGTTTGATCTGCTTCTCCCAATATAGCTTTGATACTGAACTAAAATACTGATTTCAGAAAGTTGTGATGTCATCTAGCGGGGAGGTCAATTCAAGAGAACAGACTTTTAGCCACGAAAACTTGAAAATTGCGTCATTAGAAGACCGCAAAATATACGCGTTTTTTCGGGTTCCTTTTATGAGACGGTTTCTGAGAAAAAGGAACCTACTGTACTATATATCATAAAGAGGAAGTTATTTACTCACATGCGAAACAGATATCATGACATCATCGCATGCCCTCCTGAGGGTGCCATAGCAACTGTTTACAATAAACCATTTACGTAAGCCAATCAGAACACAGAATCGACCGAACTCTGTTTTAAACCACAATGCAAACGCCGCATTGTCCATTAGTTTAGCAAAATTCACGGTGAGTTATTCTCTGGCCTGTGACAAAAAATTTAATCATGAGTGCCGAAATAGATGCTCACATAACGAAGAAGTATGAAATCAAGAAGCGTTTGGGAAAAGGAGTACGTCCCTTGCTAATATGTCGTTATGATTTGGCGCCTTGCGCGCCATTTTTATTTTGCCGGCTTTCTTCCATTTTGCTGAGTTTATCGATGTTTATAGGCTTATGGAATCGTCTGGAAAGCTATAGATCGTCGAACAGGGGAAGTTGTCGCTGTCAAAAAGATTTTTGATGCCTTTAGAAACCAAACAGACGCTCAGGTATGTTATGTAAGACGAGTGATATTCTGATGTTCTATATTTTGGACGCCATTTCTTTCTCGGTGATATCAGTATGGAACACGGTTTTACTTGTCTGTATGAATATCTTCTCACATCAGTGTTTTTCTTTCAACTTGCCTTTCAGAGGACATTTCGTGAGATCTGTTTTCTTCAGGTATGTAAATTCAACCGACTTTGTTCATGTTAAATAATTTCTCATGGAATATTCGTGTGGCCGCCGCTTTCATTTCGCCGCGAAAATGTTGATTTCCACTTCTCAATGTCCTGTCTTTGATTTCAGGAATTTGGAGACCACGAAAACGTCATAAAACTTCTAAATGTGATAAAGGCAGACAACGATAAGGACATCTATTTGGTTTTTGAATATATGGGTAAGTTGATTATCGATATGTACAAATTTAGAATTTCCATCGTACAGTACAAATTGCGACATAAGCTTACTATGTAAAGTCTATTGTATAGCTTCGAATCTTTCAGTACATATTGCTTTGAAGCACAAATCGCTGGCAGGGTCAGCAGGGGGCTCGTTTTAGCTTATGATAAGGTGTTAGCTAGCGTCTGTTTTCGTCTGATTTGCATGTTCGAGTATTGAGTAAGGTGATAAATTTTTTTGGCTAAATTTTAAACATTTTAAGTATTTCATTATCCAAGCCGATATATAAACAGGTGATTTCGATGACATAAAACTTATACGATGTGATGTTAGACGATAATAATATTTCGACTAGTCTAGGCAGTAAATATTTGAGCTTTTCCAAAGCATGGATCTTACACAGCAGCCACAAGGCAATTCGAGAAGCTACTTTTAATTAATTATTACATACAGTATTCTGTGCAATTTATGGATTTGAATACGTGACAGGCAAAATGTGTAGGATAGAGAATCAATATGACATTTTGTAAAACTGTCTAGATTCTTAAATTTAGAATTTGTTAAACTTAGAAACAATATTAAAACAATTACTAGCCTTAATGGTTTGTGGTGAGAAAATTCCTCCTGGGGACTTGTGTATGCAATTTAAAAGTGTATTATTTCCTGGGGGGTCAGTATGAAGTCATTTATCCTTTTTGAAAATTTTCTAATGTCAAGTACAAAAAACCTACAGGGGTGGTCAATCAAACATTTGGTAATCAAACTCAATCAAATTCAATCGCTGGATTGAGTTGATTCAGTTCAGTAATCAAATGTATAACTTGTTGTGAGTTTTATGGCTTATGTGCAGGTCTCATTTCCTCATCTCATTCCCCTCACCGGCTCGCAAATAAGACTGGCTCGCAAAAGAGACTAGCTCATAACTCGTGGCATCGCTGTTCACGCAAAACCCAAACAATTCAAGAGAGTTGCTCGCAGGCTAGATTATGTTCGATTACTGAACTGAATCTAACTCAACCCATGAGTTGACTCAATCCACAGATCGAGTTTGATTGTATTTGAATGAAACAGTTTTTGTTTTGTTTGATTGATTGACTATGCCAGGAACTATGCTAAAAATCTTCCATATTTTACTCCAGCTCCAAAGCTTTGTGGTCAAAACTCAGCATAAGCACCTGTAACCCTTCCGAGTTTGTTTTGCATTGTTTTTAGAGCTTTGTAGGCAACAATATACTACTACTTTTGAAAACATACTACTAATCTTGTACAATTTATCATTATTGTACAAGACACATTTGACTACACCAATTAACAGATTTATACCATTTAACCATAAATAATGAATTAATTCCATAAGTTGCATTTCTCCACAGACACAGATCTTCATAATGTGATAAAGAAAGGCAACATTCTTAAAGATATACACAAAAGATATATTATGTACCAGGTAATGATTGTCTACTTCATACATGTACATTACTCACTGAAAGGACTGTTGTTTATATTTGCTCTGATGAAGGAACATCAGCTCTATTTTAATCTAAAACAGCAGTTAACTTCAAATTAAAAATAGTTGTCCTAAACTTGAGCAGCTACATGTACAATGTAGACATGCCCCCAAGTTCTTCAGTGACTGCCTCACACCGTATAAACCACTGCCTGAGGATTTGAATTAAATGTGAAGCTGACTTGAGAAAAGACTTGGGCATAATCTGCTGTTTCCTTTAGAAAATGGCCCCTAGGCTTAAAGAGAGTCGAATGTCTACATTTTCATTGTGGTGATCCAACAGCTTTTTGTTTTCAACTTCCATGTAGACAAATTGTGTTTAGCACATTCAATGAATACACAAGGCTTTGTGTTTCCATAGCTGAATTGCCATCATATACAGTGTGAAAACTGAATTCCTTTCAGCCATGATTTCAAAGGTGTCACAGATCCTTTTAACACCCCTCCCCCACCCTCCAAATGAAAAGTCCATTAATTTTTAGTCCAAAATAACAAAAACGGAAGTCTTTAAATCTCTCTACTTTTTGTTACAGCAGAATCTGCCTTGTCTCTTTAGTAACGTGTTTCCAAGAGAAGTTTTTGATTGTTTTCCCTGGAGAATTTATATTTTTGATGTTGATTCATAGTCAGAGAAAAGCATATAATTTGAACATAATGTGCTTTTGTTATTGTTGAACAATATTGTTCATGAATGTGTTCTTTGTATTGTGCTGACGTCATAAAAATAAAATTCCCACACAATTATGACTATTTTAAATTTTTCATATCATGAATCATTTCCTGAATATAAACAATATTTCATGTATTACTGCGGTTTTGTTAACGGAACTGCCTTTCAGTTCATCTGATTGAATTAGTTTATTAAAAATAATGGCCCTGATGAACAGTAATTTCAAAATTATAAAAATTCAATATTGTTTTTGTGATGAGTTCATAATCTTCAGCATGCAATCACATGTAGAAAGTGACAAAAAAAATTGAGTAAATGCTGCATTTACAATGATAAAATTCCAGGCTTTTGATTCTGTTATGGTACTGCAGTCTGTGGTTAGTAAAATTAGTGGAATTTTCTTTGATTTTAGTACTTGACTGCACTGCTAAATATCATTTATTCAGTGACGTCAGTCGGAAGAGAATACTTCCTTATTAATAGCTCAATATCATAAACTCGTCATAATATTGTGATAATATTATTTCTGCTACAGATATTAAAGGCTGCTATGTACCTCCACTCTGGCAACGTAATCCACAGAGACCAAAAGGTATAATTATGATTCACAATATCAGACTGCTATGTATGACATGTGAATTTTTTTTTCTCTGAAAAGTTAGATTACAGAAGAGTTGAATTCAAATAATTTTCTCACATGGTTAGTTATAGAGCAGTGGCCCCTACACATGGCGCCGCGCTCTATAGTGAAAGAGAAGAAATATCTGAAACATACCATCTCCTATTGCATTCTGTGATGAATCTCAAAATTTTACCGTCATGACTCGCTAAGTTTTAGCTAAGTCAACAAAATATTGTTTTGCCCCATGACATGCTCAATATCATTTCTTTTTTTCTTTTTTCTTGCAGCCAAGTAATGTTCTTCTGGATACCGAGTGTTTTGTCAAAGTAAGTTGGCTCACAATTTTACTATCTGGAATGTCATTAAAAATAACTATAATTGTATCATGAAAATAAGCGAAAAAATCAAACTATGTTTCAAAATAATGTTTTCATGACATCATTGTCAAGTTCAAAATGTGGTCATTTTTTACAGACACCCTTTTCTATGGCATTTGTATCTAGTTGATATACATTAATTTAGTTCCTATTGCCTTAGACATAATGTTATTTAGCCTTAACCCTTTCACTCCCAAGAGTGCTAAGTCCCAAACTCAGAAAAAAACTTTGAATTTAATTTTTCAAAATTGTCAAAAACAAACAGCACCACTTGAAAGTACTGCTCAATAGCTTTCATTTGAATGGTCACACACTAGGATTTCATCCACAGACTCAAAAGTTACAACCACATTTATTGACTCAAGATTTGACTCTGGGAGTGAAAGGGTTAATTATCCTTTATATACAGTGGTATAGATTGATCATATTCTTATTACAAATCAATCTCTTTATACACTGCTTAGTCATAATTTTGTTTCAAAATTTATATTTATTTTATTTGTCTTGCAGATGTGTGACTTTGGCCTTGCCCGGTCAGTAACGAGTATGACACAAGATGCTGGTGATCCTAGTTTAACAGATTATGTAGCTACTCGCTGGTATAGAGCACCTGAAATTCTGTTAGCTTCACCCAGGTAAACAAGAAATGATCAACAAGTAATTTCTTGTTATCTCAAACCTCTTGAACCTGTTGTTGACTATTTCACTTAGTGGTCTCATCTTCTGAAAACTAAAAAAACACTTATTAAAGTGATGGTGTTAAATTTTTTTCTCATCAGATATACAAAGGGTGTTGACATGTGGTCACTGGGCTGTATTTTAGGAGAAATGCTATTAGGTTAGTTTAAATCCATTATTTTTTTTGGATCCTACGTTATTTTAAGATAGCCCTTTAAACATTAATAAATTTGATTTGTGTATTGTAACACTCATAAGCATTTCATTTTCATTGCAGGAAAACCACTATTTCCAGGCACATCCACTTTAGATCAGATAGAAAAAATCATGTCAATAATTCCCACTCCATCCAGACAAGGTGAGGTTTGGGATCAATCGTAATAATGGATACTTTACATTTACTTCTTTTATGGGACGTTCATGGGAGCATTGATTAAAAGGGCGTTTAAATGAGAGAAGGCATTTATTCAAAATTAATAGTCTCCTTCGCAGCCGTTTTTGACTCTTCAAACAATGCTCTTCTCCCCCACTGAGGAGAGCATTGCGTGACGACCAAAGTAACGGCTGCAAAGGAGACCAGTCGGAATGAGGTCTGGACGAGGTCCGGTCTGAATGAGGTCTGGACTAGTACATTGTATGTGAAATTGTTCTCTTAAAATGATTTGTTGTAGTGATGTGTCAATTTCAATGTTCACATTAGATATCGACAGTATCAAGTCACAGTACAGTTCATCAGTATTGGACAGAATGGTCTGCAAACCCAAGAAAAGTATTGAAGAAGTCATACCTAATGGACCACCAGACGGCATTGATCTGTTAAAGAAATTACTTAATTTTAACCCCGACAAGAGATTGACTGCAGAACAGGCTCTAAAACATCCATTTGTGGCAAGATTTCACAACCCTGAAGAAGAACCATCTATGGATTATGACGTGATTCCTGCTCTAAATGACGACGTCCAATTGAGTGTTGAGGAGTACCGTGTCAAACTTTACGAGGTTGGTGCAGCTTTGATGGAAGTCATAAAATGGCTTTATGTATTACATTGTATAATGTTGTCTCACAACAAAGTTATTCAAGACAGCAGAAGGCTGTATGTTATGGAAAACATACCATACCAGTTTCTGCTGAATATAGTTGTTTACACGAACGACGCAACAACACAAGCAAGTGCAAGAAAAAGGAAAGATTTCCTTTTCTTGTGCTTATGCTTCCGCTTGTGTCACCCCGGTTTACATGTATGTTTTTAATGCTTAATATGCTTTTAAATGCTTGTATCGTACGTGTAAACCAGGCTTTAATGTGTAATCTAAAAAGACAGTTGTTGGACACTATCAGACATGCCTAAGCTGCTCATGCTCCAGTGATTTGTCAAAATAATATTTATTAGGGATACAGTGAATCAAGCAGTTACGAGAATTGATCCTTGATATTTCTTTCTGCAGAGCATCATCCAGAAGAAAACTAACATCAGAAGACAGAGAAGGGAGATTTTTCTTCAAGATCAGAGACAGAAACAAACACAGGCTGCAGAGCAAGTAGCAAGGCAACAGGAGCCCCAGCCTCTCAAACAAGTTGAAAACTACACCCATACTTCACCAAGCATTGCACAGGCAAACCATCCTCCTCACAGCTCACCAGTCAAATCCCCAGTACATAAGAGTGAAGGAGTCACTGTGGCATTTGGAAGAACTACCAAGGTTCAGCACCAGAGGTCACCCTCAGCTGGAAAGGGTATTGTCCGAAGACACAGCTTGGAAAATGACAGCGTAAGTAGTGTACATCTTGATATAGCCTCCTACGCAGACGCTCTTTGGGCTCGTCACGCAATCTTTCGTGGGGAAGGAGTGCGTGACGAGCCCAAAGAATGTCTGCATAGGAGGCTAGTCTTGATAGATTTGATCTTCAGTTTAGATCTTTTGAAAACTTTGTTTGAGGAGAACGTCATTTGACCCTTAGTCATGTATGCCATGGCTACACACATGGTGCATGGTGCATTTCACTGGTAGTTTTTGACCAGCCAATCGCAACACCGTAGCTCTGATGTTGCACATTTTTTTAACCAAACACTAAGCTCAGGACATGTTGAATGTGTGGTTACTGGTTAGTTAAGAAAGCTTTGTTTGTTTGTACAGGTTATGTCCCCACCCAGACAAAACCCTGCTGGTCGCACAAGACCCATATCTGCTCAAGTCAAGCCTAAAAACACCATCATCACACGTAGCAACAGTGCTGACAGACTTCTACAAGTTACCAGTGCTCGTTTGGTGAGTTAAACAATTATTATTGAGTGGCTGCTGTACTGTACATTTTTCTTATCCTGAAATTGTGTTGTCAGTTCCAGAAAATATCCATACCCCCACCATGAAAGGTTTTTTTTGGTTTGAACCCCCACCCCTCTGGAAATTACAATTTTAATAGCTTAAAAATTTTGGCCTTTGAGACCCCCTCCCCCTTGGAATTTCCAATGACCTTCCTTGGGGTGGGAATATATATTTTCTGGAACCGCACATGCATTAAAAATTTATGTTATTATCTGCATATTTCAGCAAGAGGTACAGTGTGTACATGTATTTTTTGTTAACTTTTCCACTGAGTTCAGTTGTTCCAGGCAACAGTTCTTTACTTTTTCTTGGTCTGGGAAATGGGTCATAAGATAATTAGATTGTAGACTTTTTTTATTTTTTAAGATTGTAGACTTGGATCATTTGAACTCAGATCATTGAATGTTAGTTTGTTTGATTTCTAGGTTCCAGCTCAAAGACCTCCCTCGGCAAAAGCAATGCACAGACCTGCAAGAAAACCTGTAGCGAACCCCGGTCTTAGCCGCTCACCTTATGAAAGCTATGCACAAACACATGGAACAATATCTAAAAGTTCTCTACAAGCTTTACACGCCAGGATATGGTAGCTAAAGCTATATCATAGACTTTTTTAGAATTTTACCTGTTAGCAGGCTTTTAGCCAGAAGGGCGTCCAGGTGTCCTGTGGATGCCCAATCCTGGGAGTAAATGATGAAAAATGCACCAAAGCTTTTAACAAATTTATGTGTGGACATGCCTCCAGGACGCCCACTTTTCAAATTCTGGCTAAAAGCCTGCCTGTTAGTTACATCGTATGTGAAATTTGCTTTATTACTAGGTGAATTTAGCTCTAGAGAATTTATAGGTTATTTATTCGAGATGTGTGTTGAAGAAAATGAAAACAATATACATAATATTGGGGTTTTGCGAGGTGCTTTTTGCCATGCCATAACCTTCATATCATTTTTACGCCGAGAAAGATCTATTAAACAAATACCATTGTAAATATTAAACACTTTTTACAGCAGCTAAAGAATGATTGTAAAAATATTATCAAATTTGTTAATAAGCTGCTAAATTCGACAAATGATCAAAACAAAGAATTTCTAAATAGGCAAAAATGTAATTATTTTGCAATTGACAAGTCCAATTTTAGGATACATTTTTCTGCCTTTTATTTAATTTTAGATATATTTGCCCACAATAATTTTACAGAATGTGACTCGGAACAATTTAGATATTATAAATTAATCTTCATTGTATTTGTTTAGGAAGTATTTCTTAGTCACTTTGATCCATTCAAAACTAGAAAATAGTACATTAATCATCCAGCAACAGTTTGCGACCAAAATACCGCAGCTCTATATTTAAATAAACCATTAGTGCTATGCAGTTTACATCACGTCCAGTGAAGTAATGTAAGCGCAATACAAACTGTAAATGCTGTTAATATAATAGTAAGTTATTTGTGGGAGGGGCAATAAAGATGGATTTGTATATATCTTGGGAGTGTTTTATCAACTCACCTATTTTTTTCACCCTTGTAACTAGGAGGAAAGCTAAAGATTTATTGTAAATTATAGATGCTGACAAAAATAAACTGAAAAACAATAATCAAGAATATTATTTTGTTATTATTCCTCGTACCATAGAATTTCCAGACTATCCCCCAGGTGGACAGGGTGTGTCCGAATGAGGCCAAATTTTTAGACCCCCAAAACGTTCCATTAGGCCAAAACTCATCTGTCAAAAACTTTAGGCAGACTGCAGTCATTCCTTCAAAGTGGGACTAACCCCTCCTCACCGCCCTAACTACTTGCATTTTTCACATATCAGAGGAAATTACGGACCTTCAGATTGCTCATCCTCAAGATCATCACGTGTCACTCCAATCTCGTTACCAGAACCTATACTTCTGCTGGTCAGTCACAGGAAAGAGCGAGGGCTCTGGGAACAATATTGTTTTGAAAGTAGATAGTCGTACTCGTTCTCGTACCCCAATCTGAAGGTCCGTAATAATTAACAGCAGCAGGAACCTCCCATAAGTTGAACAGGGCGTCTTTGAGACCCTAGGAACGAGGTTGGGTGTCTTTCAGTGAATTCAAAAGACGAGTATTGGCACCGTTTTCTTTTGCCTTATATGCTTTGCCTATCTGATACTGATTTTATTAGATGTCTTTTTCTGTATTTTGCACGTTCACGTTTAAACGAGTCTCGAACTCATCCGTGACATGTGGTTAAATAAATTACTTACTACTTACTTACCGTGTGGCACTAAATTTTTCCTCACAATCTGACTCGTCCCCAGTCGTCTCTCTTGTCTCCTATTATACCGTGTGGCATGAAATATTCGCGGGAACTAACTTTTCGCGGGTTTTCCAACAATCCGCGAAAATTAGATCCCGTAAAAATAAACTCCTGCGTAAAAAAATTCCGCGAACATTTACTCTATTTATTTAGAGTGCTGGATTTCAATTAAATTGACTTGAAACAATATTATAAGTACCGTAGGTAAAATACCGGACAGGAATCAACCTCGGGCGGGAAGATGAGAGACCCTGGGAACGAGGTTGGACAGGAATCTGCCCGAGATCCGCGAAAGTTTGCTTCCAGCGGTAAAGTCTGAAATCCAAATTCGCGAAAATTGGTTCCCGCCGAAACGCAAGAAAAGCCTCTGTCACCCAGGGTAAATGTTTGCAGGAGTTTAATTTTGCGGATTGGCGATCGTTTTTGTTTTGCTGGATTGGGAGAGACTGCTTTAAGGAATAAGGAATATTTTTGGCGATTTTCTACAATTACAACATTGCTGGAACTTTTTCTACAATTACAACATTGGAACTGTGTTTGTTTATTCTGTTTATCACTAAGCTCGAAAACGAAGACCGGACTGTACTAGAGAGCGCGGCGGAAATCGAGCCTAGTTTATAACCAGTTGACTCAGTTGGTTATTTTAGTATTTTACTCCTGAGAGCCTGCTACGCAGGCTAATCTATACATAGCAATATGACACAAGGATATGTTCAGAAGATAAAATTTTATTATAGGTAGAAATTGTACCAATGTTTCTATAACAGCGACATTGCAGAGTTTTTTTAAGCAACAAATATCATAATATTCGTTCAAGCCACATAGTTGCTACTATCGAGCATCAACTGCCTGAATTATTTCGAAGCTATTGTCACCTAAACTTCAGCCGAGATTGTTTTGCAACTACTTTGTAATAAACGGAAACCTGCCCCCCCCCCCCCCACTTCTGCAAAAGAACAAACTTTTCTTTGAAAATTCTGCTATTACATTTTGTAACGATAACGTAAAAAAATATATTACCCATTAAGTTGTAACCATTGTAACCAAACCTAATTCACCTTTATTAATTGATTATATTAAAATAGCTATAGCATAGACTAATTGCTTGAGAGATGTTACAAGGAAACACTTTGTTCAGCTGTAAGGACATCCTCCAAGGTAGACATTTCCAGCCATGTCAAGAGGTGTAGTCAGAGAGAAAGATTTCGCTGGCTTTCCCATGTCCCCGGACTTCAAGTTACGTATACAGCCTGTGTACTGTTCAGTGGCAGTCACGCCCTTAGCGACCACGCCCTCTGCGGAAGAATGGATGATGGCAATAATTATAATATAATTATGGCAATAATTATAATATAATTATAAGGTTAATTAGACAAACACGTGATCTGCAAAAGAAAAAAAACACGCTAAATAGGGAAAGGAACTCTTGTACCGGCGAATTGTCAGGGCAACCTGGCAAAAATGCTGCTGTTTTCCTGAGATGGACGAGCATCCAGGGGAAGTAGCGATACTCCTACAGACCTGGGGCTAGCCTGTTCCAGTCGTTCGGATAGTGGGGAGGCGACGCGAAAAGACAGGAGAAGCGCGAAAAGCGGCTTTTCGCGTAGACTGTTCACAGTCCCTCAATTTTTGCGCGTGCCCACGCCCCGTACCCAGGGGAGTTTTGTCCTCTCCCCAGATTTCGCTCGCCAAATAATCCAAGATGGCGGCTCCACGATTTCAGCGCAAAAAATTGAGGGACTGTGAACAGTCTACTTTTCGCGTCGCTCCCCCACTATCCGTACGCCTGGAACGGGCTAACCTAGGGCAAAATACCTAGAGTTATCTCACCCACCCTCTCAACACTAAACGTGGCTCCCCACCTACCCTTGATTAGTTCTCTCACATACAAACTCCTCTAAACGTCAGTTGAAAAGAAAACAAACAACAACAACAACAGAAACACTAAAAAGCCGTACAGATGTACGTATGGTCAAATTTGGACAAGATTGAAACAGACTGCATAAGACATCTTGATTTCCGACGGGCCGACACTAGCTTAACAGTCCAGCAAGACTGAAGTATAAATCTCTACTGTACTCCACCTGGAAGTCCTCCAATGTAAAGAGGATCGTAGACATCGGCGCCAGTCTGAGCACCTTTGCCTCCTCCCTCCAGTATTTCTCCATCATCAACTTGAAGTTTCACCACTTTATAATCTTTCCATGCTTTAATTGTGTGCCACTGTCCATTGCATAGTTGAAGTGGATTGTCAGCAACATATTCCACCACTAGCGCACCTCCACCATTCTCTGCACGGAAGATGATCTAAAACAGGAATGAACACACCTCCATTCATTTGCTAGTTAGCTTCAATTGTTGGACTGTAAACAGCTTTGTGTAATATATCAAACACGAGAGAGTGTTTCATCTCATTTCCAAACACAAGAAGAGAGTTGAAAATACGACGCGCAGCGGAGTATTTTTGACGAAATTCGAGGTATTTGGAAATGTGATGAAACACTGTCTCGAGTGTTTGATATATCTTCTCAATCGAAACTACAACTAAGGAGTAAACGGAGAAATAAAATCGTAAAAATCTATGCTAATTAAGATCACTGCCAGATATCCAAACCACCGTCACGGTTATGATATCCTTTGTTTTAACTTGATGAATTATTGATGAGTTTGAGACGTTAAATGAACTAACCCTTCATTAATTCCTGGCCAAAAGAATATTGAAAAATAAACCTGCTTATTATATAGGCAACTGATCCATGATGAAAAGGAGCATTCTGATTGGTTCCCTGAGCGGTTCCAATTGTGCCGCTAAGATGGACCGCTCATTTTCCCTCATGTCTGGCGGACAATTTCGTTTAAACTTTTCGCAAAATGGCCTGAGAAATGCAAGTATATGCTTAACTTTGGCTCGGTCCATAAACTTGCAAAAAAAGAACTCGACCAATATTTCCCCAACACGGACCTCACGCTAGTTAATAACATTTGCGTTGTGTTGACAGAAGAAGTGATACTTACATTACCACGAATCATCTCTAACGCAATGTAGTCCCCCTTGCGACTTGAAGACGATAGCAGAACGCCAGTGTGTGATGTTGGTTTTATTTCCAGCGTGATTTCTTCATACTTTCCCACAGAGTAAGATTTAACTGTGAAATGAAGAAAAGAAAGTAGCTGTCAAATCATTGACACAAAGCGCGAACTAAGGACACGCACTTCATTCTGATTGAGCAACCTAAATAATATATATAATTATATATTTTTGTTTGTTTTTGTTCGACCGAGGGCAAAGTTAAACCAGCCTTACAACAAACGGGCCACAGTTATACCAGCCTTACAACAAATGGGACACAGTTAAACCAGCCTTACAACAAACAGGCCACAGACTCACCAACTTGCAGGAAGCCTCCACCCTTCTCGAAGCTCACCCCAGCTGCAGGGCTGTTTTGGTAACAATCTTGTGTCTTGAAGGAATTAGTTGGCGGACCAATGTCTTTATCGTCAACTGTTACATTCCTGATGCATCCTGGGAAACTCACACGTGAACCAGCCTACATATAGTAACAACAGAAATCTTAAAATCACCCGGGTTAAGAACAACGAAATTTTCAAGACGCGTCATCTCTGAAAAGGAGCTATTTCATGGATGAATTTTCGGAGGATCATAACAACCATTAAATTTTATCACTAATTATTTTCATTAAACAGCTTAACATCCAAGCAAATCTTAAAATCAGGTAATCCTAAACCAATCAAAGGCTCCTATGAGCCTTAACTCGTGAATGAATAAAGTTAACAACCCATCGACCGACCGACCGACCGAGTGAAATTTGTCTACCACATGCTATAACCCGTTCAGTGCTTTCGCATTCACGAGTTAAAAAGGAACAAGGATGGTCAACAGTGGAGAGGATTGAAACGGATTACAAACAACGAGCGCCATCTGTGATGCAACACTTTACACATAGCCCCACTCTGCTTTTAATCAGTGACAAACTTTGCGAAGGAGCAAAAGGAAGGCGTTACTAACCGGCACTCGTTTGGCATCAAAGCCTTCAGGAGTACCGCCCAGCTGCAGCACTTTAAGGCCATTTATAAACTTGGGTGAACCAGCAGCTTTTCCTGAGGCAACCTCTACACCATCAACATAAAGCGTACCATCGACTCCATTACGCAAAAGACGCACCTGGTAAACACACACCAATTTGCCAGATTATGATGAAAAAACATAACACATTACAGAGTTAATGGAGGGAAATGGTTATGAAGTCCGGCGAAGTTCTTTGTTATATGTTTTTGTTCGCTTTTTTGGCCTTGACTGTGCACAAAACCTGACAAAATACAATAGGTGTTTATGTGTGTTCAAGCAACTAACCAATAGAAATGTTTGGGTTACGTAATGCATGCATAGTGTATGAGCGCAAAACAAAAGAATGTGCACGGTCGTGGACCTTTTAAACAGGTATTTTGACGGCTCTAGATTACTCCACAAACATCATCCTGGACTATTTAACCCTTTCACTCCCAAGAGTGTCAAAGCAATACTCCAAGTCGGCTTCATGCTACGGAAACCGGGATAAGCTACCGCAGTGTGGGCCAGTTTGGCCCGTGTGCGGCTTTACCCTTAGTGTCAAAGGCTCAAAATTAAAAAAAATGCCAAATTTCATTTTGCAAGATATGGAAAAACAAACAGTACCACATGAAAGTAATGCTCAATAGCTTTCATTTGAATGGTCACACACTAGGGTTTCATACACAGACTTAAAAGTTAAAATAAACAATTATAATCGACTTGATGCTTGATTCTGGGACTGAAAGGGTTAAAACAAGCAAACCATAAAGCTTACAGTATGCCACGTCCCATCACTGTACGACGCTTGAGGTGAAGTGAGCGGCAGGGTTCCACCACCAGCACTAAAACTACAAGACACCTTCCCTTTTTGCAAGTGACACTCTATGAAATCAGCCTGGCTTGGTTCATTGGCCGTGTATAACAAGATGCCATCCGGATTTGAAGCACGGAATTGAAAGCTTAATTTAGTACTGGAAAAGAAAAGGAAAATTGATTAACAGCTTTAGAGCTACTTGAAAAACAACAGAGGTAACGTGAGTAAATGAATGGTTTACAATGAGCCAACCTCATCCCCAGGGCCATCTCCGCTTTCAAGATGGCGGGTGGGCGAAGAAGACCCTGGCGAACAGCAGGTCACGTGTCTCCAAAAATATTGGAGATTTTCATTGTTTCAAAATGGCGGCGTGACCTGCTGTTCGCCAGGGTCTTCTTCGCGCCGCCATTTTGAACGCCGAGAAGACTCTGGGGACGAGGTTGATAATGAGCTAGTTTTTTGGGGAAACAGAAAAACTTCTCCCGCATACCGGTCGAGCGCTCTAACCAACTGAGCTACAGAGAGGTAACGTGGGATGACCTCATATCACATTCTCGTTATGTTTAATAATAATATGGTTGCGAAGGGGAAATAGACGTTGATTCCTTGAACAGTTTTCTCACAATCGTAACAAAGATAATAATACCCCAAGCAGTTGTTCTTCAGAAGATTTTTTTTTCTTTCTTTCTTTTCTTTTTTTTCTTTCTTTCTTTTATTATTTTTTGTTCTTCAGAAGGATGGGGCACAAATGCCAGCTTGTCTTTGCAGAAAATATGTTGCATGAACGTATTAACAGACGTACTTAAAGGGACACTCCTCATTTTTAGTATGATTTTGGGAAGCTCAGAAACATATCTAGATCATAGGAAGCTGAACAATAATGGTTTGATTCTGTAGAATAGCACTCGAGAAATGACAGAAACCCATTAGGAAATGAGGATGACTAACGACAGCAAGGATGGAAACGGATTACAATATGGATTTTTGAAAAAGTGACAGGCTGTCAATTTTTCAAAGTTTCAAGTTTGGCACGGAAATGTTTGAAATTTTGCAAAAATGTTGTTGCAGTATGGAATTTCTTCAATTGCTTTTTATCATTTAGTTAGACTTTGTTGAGTCTTATTCCATAAATTTAGGGACCATTTCGTGCATTTATAACAGTTTTGAGCAAATACCTTGGACAGTGTCGCTTTAACGGATATTAATCTCGCTAACAAATTACTCTGTAACAAATAACTTCTCCTTTTCAGTTGTGATCGCTCCACCAAAAGTAGTTGAAAGTTCAACATAAGTTGAACACTTACCTGGTGCTAACTAACTTATAGAGCAGAGTTCCTTTGGCGATGGCATACACCACATGACTGTAGAGGTCGTGGCCAAATCCCAACACTCCAGCTTGCTGTGGTTGTCTCTCAGGCATTGGGCACACTGGAGGTTGTGTTGTGGGGGGAGGGGTGGTGGTTGGAGGTGCTGTTGTTGTGGGAGGAGGGTAGTGGTGACTTTCTCAGTTGTACTGGGCGAGGCAGGGGTGGGGATAGGTTGTTCCGTGGTAGTGGCAGATTCTGGTGTGGTTTTGTCTGATAGATGACACAAAGAATTACATCATTAAATTACACATTTTACAATAACTGACAAATGTCTCGCGCCGCGTTCATTGATCAAGAGCTATGGTCGATTACGAAAATGACGTCAAACTCAACGCAACACAAGTGATGGCGTATTCTTTCGCTCTGTCGCGCGCATGTTTCTCAACGAAATAATAGCTCACTTTGGAAAAGAGTGACAGTATTTCCTTTCTTTATAAACAGCTGTAGTATACAATTGTTGTGCATTTAAACTACGTACTTGTTTACGTTTTTTCCTACCTTGGTCGCGCAATAAAATTGTCATTTGTGCGTGCATTTAGACCCAAACAATCCCACAAACGTTCGCGCGGCCACTCTCGATCCCAGGCTATCACTCTTTTTCAAAGTGGGCTATAATATTCGATAATATTCGATAATTAAAACACTTACTTTAATTACAACGACAGTATTCAATAATAAAATGAACAAGAAACTCTACCCACCCGGTGTAGGTGCAGTGCTTGGCTTCTCTATGATAAACGTCTTAGGTGTCTGTTCCGAGTAATCATCGCCATCAAATATCACTTTATTTCTTAACTTGTACTTCGCAAAATCATACAGTCTGTCAATCAAAAAACAAGTCATGATGATAGTTTGGCTTAGCTATCCCCAGTCCCCTGTATCGACACCATAGGAGGCATCATTTACTGGATCACTTTGTATATGATTTGCTGTCCAGGAATTCCTGATACCCTCACGAAAATACGAAGAATTGACGAGGTAGCAGTAAGTGTGTGGGGGGGACATGGGGTCTGAACTCCCCCCTCCCCCCCCCCCCCCCCCCCCACTACTACTAGTAGTATAAATTGTACAACGGCCACCCTGGGGCGGAATTAACTGGCCGTTGTAGAGAGGAGGCCGTTGCAGGGAGGTTTCAATAAGAGTGAAAAGTATGGGTAGACATACGACTAGGACGTAGAGGTGGCCGCTATAGAGAGGTGGCCGCCATAGAGAGGTGGCCGTTAGAGGAGGTTCGACTGTATGGTCGTAGCACAGAAGGTTTTGAACATGCAGAGAATGACAAACTAAATGAACTTACTCCTGTTCCTCATATTCCGCCAACGTCAAATCTTTGATAGATCCACCTTTCAGAGAATTGAGAATAACCGATTCAAAATCTCTATTCCTGATCTTGTCCATGTAGAGGGGAGGAACTCCACCAAGGTACATATCCTCTGTTGTCTGAATTAATTGTTGCATGTTGTCTAGGTTTCCAGTGCTTTTTTCGCTATCAACATAAAGATCCACCCTAACGAAAAATAGACATAACAGTTAAACAACATGCACAGAAATGATGGCAGCCAAGAGAAAGGGAAAACTATCAACAGCGTCAATGGGTGATATTTACCTTATTCTCAGTAATTTTTGCGCGTACTTGATTTAACCCTTTCACTCCTAGAGTCAAAACCATCAGTCATTGTGGTTGTACCTTTTGAGTCCATGGATGAAACCCTAGTGTGTGACCACTCAAATGAAAGCTACTGAGCAGTACTTTCATGTGGTCATTTCGCAAAATTGTCAAAACAAAGAGTAACATTCAAGATTTTTTCGTCAGTCTTGAACTTAGCGCTCTTGGGAGTGAAAGGGTTAATGCCATATTTCGCGATTTCACAGGAAAATGGACTCTAGGGGTATTAAATTTGTGAAAATGTCACCAAATTTGAATCATCATTTTAAAAAATCGGTGAAGGTAAAAGCCAATGCGTCGGCCGACAGTCGGCCGACACGCTGATGGAATCGGATTCGTTACCTTAACCCAAAATATCCACACTGGTCGGATGCTCTAACCACTGAGCTACAGGGAGACTCGTGGCTAGCTAGGCCATATACCAGGTTCATATGTGACACGCGTCCTACATACTGCTAGGATCATATGATTGGCAGGCTAGTAGCTCACCACGAGTCTCCCTGTAGTTAGTTTCACAGACGTACCTTGTACCATCCTTGTTAACTGATACAAAGTGCCATTTGTCATCATTATATTTCTTATCAGTCTGTAGTGTCAAGGGAACACTTCCTGCATTGACGTTAAATGTCACTTTTCCATTAATTATGCCCAAGGCAATAAAATCTTTCTGAAATTTGAACAAAAATACTCAGTAATCAGTGGAGAATATCAATTGAGGTATTTAAAAAATATAAAAAATACAGATAGAAGTGTTGAAATCCTGGAAAGACAGTGGAAGTAGAGAGGCAGCAGGCAGGATACAATGACTGGAGCACTACGAGAGCAGTAGCCAGGGACAGGGTGGTATGGAAGCAGAATGTTGCGGCCTTGTGCGCCTACTGGCACCAAGAGAAAGGAGGAGGAGGAGGAGGAGGAGGAGGAGGAGGAGGAGGAGGAGGAGGAGGAGGAGGAGGAACGTGGTGGTGGCGATGATGATGATAGATTTAATGAGGTTGTCACACACAATCAGCATCAAGTCAGTGTGTAACTAGACAGAATTCAATAACTTGGAGTACTTACTTCTTCACTGTGAGCCTCCAGAAAAATAAGTCCATTTTTGGTCGAAGGACCTACTTTGAAGGTTAGTCCAATAGTAAAACTTCTTCGCCGTTGCCGTTTGCCAAGGAAGGGGTTTATAGAAAGGTAACTGTCGTCTTCAAGGAACGTCACATTGTGAGCTGGCTGTGAATTATAAATGGAATACACATTAGATAATTTTATTACACAATAATTAACCCTTTCACTTCCAAGAGTGCTAAGTTCAAAACTTAGGGAAAAGTATTGAATTTCATTTTGTAAAACTGCCAACGCAAACAGCACCACATGAAAGTACTGCTCAATAGCTTTCATTTGAATGGTCTCATCCAAAGACTTAGAAGTTAGAACCACATTTATTGACTCAAGATTTGACTCTGGGAGTGAAAGTGTTAACACAGTAAATTTCATCTTTTTAATGTTTCTTTAAAATTTACAAGGCTAACACCTTCAGCTAGCTAGAGATACGAGTAGTTGAATGACAATCAAACGGATTTTTTTTTCAGCAGTACAAAAATATGCATGGGGACTATTTCTTTTGAAGGAAACCATATGCCAGTGGAGAATGACTCAAATTTACAGAAGGGACACCTGACCTTAACGTTACCCCCTGTAGTAACAGCAGAATACCTGGCCACTTCGAAGCTGTACCCCTAAAAAAGCTGGATACACAGTAATTCTTTTCTAACACTTCCTTTTTTCACGTTTTAAGAACAAAAAGTAACCTTACTGTATATCCTTTCCAACTATACATGGCTAGGTTAACTGCATAGCCACTGTTTCAAGAAGTGTTTTGGAGGGGCGGGTATTCTGCAGTTATGCCACGATACAAAGAGGTTATTCAGCGGAAAGTTGTGTAATACGGCTGGGTATTTTTACGAGTCAGTTTTTATTTTCGAGCCTTCAGGCAAGAAAAAATAAACAATGACGAGTAAAAATGCCCAGCCGTATTACACAACTTTCCGCTGAATAAATTGTTTATTATACGACATAATATCTTTCCTAAAATATAGGCTTTCAACAGTGTTTTCCGTAGCGCGCGGTCAGGGGGACTAAGATCCGTGTAATACGGTCTCGTATTTGCTCTCGTCTTTGTGCGTATTCGCACTATAAAATGCTATGTCGTATAATCCCTGTATATAGGGACGATCGACCTCCAACGCGGTCAAGCGTCAACAACAAAATAAACTACGCCGAAAACCTCATCACTAAACCGTGTTTTAAACACGTCTAACTTTTTTGGTAAATGTCAGGGAAAAAGGTAAATCAACAGAATGCTGGAAATATACTGAAAATCTAAGCATTTCTTTACTTACTTTTGTTTCCTTTCGCAAATTACTGTCTAATCAAGGTTTTGATTTCAGGTTGTTGCACTTCACTACAACTTTTGCACGGGAAATTGGCACGCGGGCGACCAGAATTTACGCCTTTACGCATGCTCGAGCGTTTGACCGCGGTGAAATAAGTGAAATAGGGGCCCAGCTCACCTTAACGTAGCATCCCTTTATAAAGCCTGGAGATGATTCAAACCTGATATCACCAGTCGATAATTTCAAACTTGAAAGACATCCTTTAAAAAAACGTTTAGTCCTGTATGATAATAAACATAATAACCAGGAATTACACCACAACACCATGTTGTAGATCAACCTAAGGCTCTTTTTAATTCTGAGTGCTTGATGCAAGCACCACAGACAGTATACAGTTTGAAATTCAAAGAGTTGATCTGCTGTCATACAGCAATGTCCCTTACTTTACACAAAAGTGGACTGAAAGTTGGGAAAATGTTGTGAGTATATATGTTTATCTATCAAATGGCTTGTCTTCTTTTGTTATCCAGACTCATATTTTACAAATTTTAACTGGGATCAGTATATAACGCTTCGATACCATAATACTTTGAGCTGTTGGCTAACTGTTACATAGACTTGACTTGAACTTGAGTTGCACCTTTTTTCTATTTTGTGTGGCAAATTAATAAACTAAACTAATTAATAAACTAAACCTGCAACTATAGCCAGTAGAACTCCCATTTTGGCCACTTAATTAAAATCTGAATAAACTGGACAATGGACCAGGATATCATAAAGTTAGTTTCGATGTCGAGCCCTGGAAAAGCACTTTCAGTCCAATCAAATATTCAAAATGCAGCCCAGCCCTCCTTGACAGTTGTTATCATTATTTAGAACATTTCAGTAAGAAGATATACATGAGTCATACCACAGTCAAACCTGTATTAGGTGACTCTGTTTTAAGTGGTCACCCTCTATTTAGCAGTCAGTAGTGAAAGTCCCGAAGATTGTTTCACTTTATCACTGTAAACTTGACCTCTGTTACACTTTTGCAAGTCTCAGTGAGTTGTTTTTATTGTTTTTCCCTGTATTAAATGGACGCACCTTGCCAAATTCACGATATCATATTTGGATTTTCTTGCCAAATCACATTTTAAAATCACAAACTGCATTTTGGAGAAATCAATGTGGAGCCTTAATTGTTACTTTCTTTTATCAAGAAATCACAGAGTTTGTGTTATTGTTTGTATTTTTAACATTTTTCGCCAAACCTGTATTAGGTGGTTAACCTGTATTGAGCAGTCAGTATGCCATTCCCCGAGGTAAGGGTGACTGCTTAATTAATACAGGTTTGACTGTAAAATGAATTACTGATACTTCTGGGTTAAAACCATACTCTGGACCCTCATCAAGGTATTCACTACTTACACATTCACAGGAATCGTTGTTCTGTTTTCTATGCCTCCCCAGTAGACAAACTCTGTATTCACAAATTGCGGTCTCTTTCCAGGATAGAAAGGTTTTCCAACTTCATTTAGTTTATCCGGCTCACTACCGTCTGCCTCTTTGGAAGAAATCTTGAATGTAAAAGTGTAACCTCTATTATCTGTAGCTTTCTTATGTATGGTCACTTCATCGCCAGTGTCATACAGCTTGGACGAAGACAGCCTCCTATATCCATGACCCATATTGTAAGAGTAAACTACATGTCCATCTGATAGTTCCATGGCTTGAAAGTGTGAAGGATCGTCATCATCAATAGCAATGACCAAGATTCCATTTGACGAGGTTGTTCTAAATGTAAAATCTATCTCTCCCATAGGATCGTCTCCATATGGACCTGATTTGAGAAATCCTGTGCCAAAAAATGTTCTGCTTGGATCGTTTTCTTTTGCCGCAAACTGTGTTTCCCCAGTACGCGAGAAACAGAATTCATTTTTTGCTGGTTTGTCAAGAAACTGAAAGAAATTGAATTAACATGAATGACTATTAGCCTTTCAAGCATGTTGAAGAATGTGTGTTATAAATAGTCGTCACATTGTCCTAGAAGACCAAATTTAATAGTATTGTGAGTGTACTTCCAGTTCGTTCCAGACAAAATATTCATTTCAATTATTAATTTAGGCATCATTTTCGGCAGAACTTATGAATGTCATAAATAGCTATGTTTTCTACAGTTTGTGTGCATCTTTTCATAGAAAAATTAAAATATCTCCCAAATATTTGTTTTGTGATCTCTAAATCAGTTGTAAGCTCCAGTATACACTAAAATGTCATTGTAATTTGGTTCATTCGTTCATTCAAGTTTTTCTCTGTTAATTTAATAAAATTCTATATCATGGAACTCCACTTATCTAAAAAAAAAGGCATTCACCAGCTAGATTACAAAAAAATCCATTCATTGTGTCCCAAATGTAAGATAAGGATTAATGTTGCTTGTATGACAAATATCAAGGTACTGGTTACCAAGCAAAATAGTCAGATAAAGTAATTATAATTATTAATTATTATTAATTAATATTAATTATTATTAACTTTCACTTAATTATTATTAACTTTCACCTTATATTTCTTCCGTTTTGCACGATTTTATGCAACATTTTCATTTCCAGTAAGTTGCACACACGGCTGTAAACCCATTCAAGCCTCCTAAAAGGGAGTGTGACATGATCACAGTTTGGCGCATATGCATGCTATGAAGTAAGCCCATTTAATTTCGGAGTTTATGAACCAATCAGAAGAAAGTATATAACTCGGACAGGAAATTTGCTTGTGACGGATGACCAAAATTCACATTGTATTTAGTGTTGTCCCAAAATGTTTATTCTGGTGGCTGTCATGACGCGCATGAGCTGTGAACTTCCTTTAAGTTGAATACTGACTGACCACAAAATTTTCACATGCAAATTTCCCGCACGAGTTATCTATTCGCTTCCGATTGGTTTATAAACACTGAAATTAAATGGGCTTACTTCATAAAGTGCACACAAGCGCCGAACCATGAAACACTCCCTTTAAGCTACTGTTTCAATTCAAATTATTAGCAGGTTTAAAGGTCAAGTGAAGTGGGGCTGGATTGGCCACACTCTCAGGAGAGGAAGTACTAACATAGCAAGGCAAGAGTTGGAAGGAGTGGGCTATAACTGGGAAAGAGTCAAAACAGTAGCAAAGAGCCGGGTGCACTGGAAGATAATGGTTGACGCCCTATGCCCCCCCCCCCCCCCGGGTCAAAAGGAATGATGACGATGAAGGTAATATGGCAGTTTAGTGACCTACATCTGCATTCCAAGATCCCACAAAGTGATTGTTGACTTGAAGGCCGTCAATACATCCTGTGTAATTAACAGCATCAACTTGAGATGGCAGCTGCATCTTCGTGGGAACTCCACCAACAACAAGATCACTATCCTTGTTAAATATTATCAGGGGATTATTCATGTTCAAAGATCTCCTTCCCTTGGTGCTCTGTTCTTTTTCGTTAACATCAAAATAGTTAAATGAAAGCCTTGCTTCTTTTCCTTCTCTGTAAAACAAACAAATGAATAGAGTTAGATAAAGATAAATATATCTTATAAACCAAGCGCGAGGGCCGTACTGGGAGAATATCGGCCCTACAATCCGAGACAAGTTACGTTATATTTCTGTTCCATTTGCCCTCCTTCCCCCTCCCAATGTTGTTTCTTGCTATCAAATATTGTAGGTCAACACTACAGGTCAAGGTCCATACAGAAAAGAAAAGACAGAAGGTCGATATTCTCCCAGTACAGTCCTGAGCAAGCTTGGTTAATTAATAAGAGATTTATTACCGACTTTTTGTGCTTAAAAAATTGTGGAAATTAAACCATAACAATGTAAGAAACTTTACCAGGTCCGATACTTAGAAAATATCAGACCAGTAAGAAAGCATTCTGATTGGCTGATTTTAGTTATTGGCCCTCTCAACTGTCTTAGTCGTGTAATAAACAGAATGTACAACTTCTGTGAACATGACAAATGTGAAACGGGTTACCACATTGCAGCCCTGCTGGTGAAGGTGCGACCTTACCTTTGAAGTTATCAAATAAAAAAGAAACCTTGTATAAATGTTCAAAAAAGAACAGTATTGAAACAGTGAAACTCACATGCCGAACTGAACCTTAGACCAATGCTTGCCATCAGTTGGAATATCTTTGTCAGTTTCAAAATCAAGGTAATTCCCTGAAGTGCACATCTTCAGATGAGGTCTTGCAGCTTTTAACTCCACAGCTAGATAATCTGATCCGCATTCCTGTGCCTGCCGTTTCTGACGATACTTGTTGGAGTTTTCAGCATCTCCCATAAACAGTAATAATCCATTAGGCTTTTCTGGATTCGCAAACATGAGGAAGTCCAATGACCTGAGCTCCTGCTGCACAGCAAGAGGAGCTAAGGGTGCACTGGTCGTCTTGCCATCAAAAAACACTGAGGCCTACAAGCGCGCAGGAGACCTAAAAAAGTGTCCACCGCGACAACGCCACGCTCAACCATATGCACACATAACAAATACCGCTGACCCAGGGTGATCACTGGTGCTCTTTGTTGTTAACGCCATAAAATGACATTTAACTGTATAAAAAATAATACAAAAGAATAAAAACTTACCTATCTGACTTGCCTTTTCCTCAAATTCAGGAAAATTAATTGCCACCTCAGACAAATCCCCAGAAACAGTTGCGATTTTCCCCGTGATTTGCGCCAGCCTGTTCTTGATTTCATCAAGTAGATCAGACAGGTCATTCTCTACCTTATCCTCTGTGAGTAATGCGCTCTCATTTAGCATTGAACTGACATTTTGAGAGTTCATTGCCACGTTGCTGATATTCTGTGACTGAAATACATAAGGCAACAATACCAGTGACTTAACAATATCAAGAAAGAAATATTCCCAAAAACAAAATACACAATAATGAAGGATTGTTAGCACTTTTATCAGCACCACTGCTTGAGGCAATTTGTAGAATTCTTACTAACAATAGATTAGAATATCCTGGCTTGTAATTTGCCCACCCAACAAAAAAATTAATATAACTGCATGTCCCTACAGAAAAGAGTACTGCGAGCTGACATGTATGTGTACTAGGGCCAGCCAGGTTGACATGAGCCGGTCTGGAAAAAGCCATTTGGCCCCACTCGAGCAACTTGTGCGGCTCTAATGCAAACTAGATCTTGTTTGTCCTTTGCAATCCATCTTAAAGAATCTGACCTACCTACTTTGCATTGCGCACTCACCTAAGTTCATCCGCCATTTTCGGGGCCCCCAAAAGTCGATATTCTATGATGTGAAAATTAATTTGTTTACACATCGCCCAGAATGCTATTGTCTTTCGCGACATCTATGGTTGGATGCGTAAAGTAAATCCCAAGGTGCGGTAAAGTTGACAATAGTGCTCTAATGAAAGGCGGGCCGCGCTCTTTACAAAGCGTTTTGTCAACAAGTATGAAACAAAATTTTTATTTGACTCTAATGGCTAACGTTTCGAAACCTCCAATATCATTTAATTCGCCTTCAACATCGCTTAGTTCCATCTCTGCCATTATCGATGAAAATAACACTCGCCGGCCGGGGTGAGCTAAGAAAGATTACTGACCAAATATGGGGCGAGCGACGGATCATAACAATAATAGAAGCGCGCAATGCAAAGTGGGTGGGTCAGATTCTTTAATCTTCTCCATCCTTGTTCCTGTTTGGTTTCTTATTACCACATAAACAATTATTTTTATGTTTCCTCCAGTTTGAAAGTCACTACAGGCCCCTTGTTCTCCCATATTCCCTTTGGGAGGTGTGAAAGTATTACTGCTAGTTTTCTTGTTCCCTCTAGAGTAAGAGATAAAACCCACTTTTGTTGTACTTACAGGATACTGAGAGCTGGTATTTAACATTAAATTTCCTGAACAAGGTAAATAAGCAAAGAAAGTACCTCATCTCTAGCATCCATAGCTATTCCTTCAGCTTCTTGTGCAATGGCTAACGCTTCTTTTAATGCTTCTGCAATGTCTGAATATCTTTGTGATGCATTAACTGCTTTGTTGGCAAACTCAATGTCTGTCAAGAGTTTATCCAGCTCATCCGCTTGTTTACGCAGTTCTTCTGAATGATTCTGAGCCATGACTACTGATGGAGTTAGCTCATCCATGGTTTGAGAAAGATTGGACATCTTTTTGTTGACTTGATCAATTAGCTCGTCTAGTCGTGGAAAACTTCCATTGAAGGCCTGCAAAAATATACTGTCTGCATTATGTACAATTTGGGTGGGAAAAACCATTCCACTGAAATAATATCCTTAAAATGATAGTGAAAGTAAAGCAAAGCAGTCAAGCAGTCAAGCAGTTCACATCAGGTTATGATTGTGTGACTCAGTTGAACTCTTGTATGTCGACATCATTTTGACAAAATGTTATTATTTTTTAGTCAAAATGGAACATTGCCTTCCAACAAACAAACAAAGTATGAAAATATAGCTCCAAGTGACATGCTTAAAATGACATTTCCTATATTCAAACTTCAAAGTGCAAAAATAATGAAGTTTACAGAAAAGTACGTCAAATTTCAAACATGCTAAGAGCATTTTTTTTTTCTCTTGCAAAAGGTTTCCAAAGATCAAGATTTAAACACACTAGAATCAGGCTCAACCCAGATTCTGTAGGCTGACATAGTTAATAAAAATAAATGTTAAATTACTCCTTACAATAGATTAATTGATGTACGACCAAATTCACTGGGCTAAGACCAGTTAGCCCTAGGGATTAATAAGGGGGGTCCTCCTTAACTACCAGATTCAGACTAATTGTGAAGGACATTATTTTGTTGCTCGAACATTTAGCGTGTTGCGACGTGCTAACATGGCAAGAGATATTAGTATGAACACCTAGTGTTAAAAATACACATTGCGCGTGCGTAACTAGTGCCAGTCCCAAACCGCGCGCGAGAATTAGAAATCCCTAAAACTCGAAGCAAAAGTGATAAAGTTTCAATTTCTTTTGAGAATCAGAGGCAACCTATCCTCCTTTATAAACGTACGTATGGGATTACCGTTTACGCTTAAAACAGCAAATCTATTAAAGAAAACGTGCAATTTTGCGTCTTTATGACGTCATAACTTTGGTATTAATGTGAATTTTCAACAAATGCATACGTGGCTTTATGCATTGCAATGTTCTTTAATCATTGGCATTGTTTCTAATGTCAATTAATGTAAGTTGTTTTGAGTTTTAGGGGTTTTTCTGTCCTGGTCACGTGACTTGCCAAATATGGTCGTGACTTAAAACATCTTGAAGGGACTTTCAATTGAACAAACATGGCCAAACAGCTTATATGTAGAAGTCGGAGATCCAAAGATATGATAGTTTGAAGTCTTCCTAAGAATAGAATGGTAGTTAAGAAGGTCCCCCCTTAAGCTGTTGTAATAGGTACCTGTAAAGAAACTACTAGCATTTAACAGTTTACTGCTGGTCGTCTGAATCACATCCTGCAGGCTCTGCAGGGCATTGTCAACCTCTTCTTTCTTCATTGTTGCCTCTGTTAGTGGAGTCTAAATCAGGAATAACAAAAAGAAGCTAAAACTCTGTCAAGAGTAAGGTTCTTCAACACGGCATCAAAAGCACGGTCAGTGTAAAATGCAGACTGCCAGACTGCAGACTAACCCTAAACCAACCATTAAAACTAAAAACCAATTATAGTCTGCAGTCTGCGTTTTACACTGCTTGTAACGGTTGGTTTAGGGTTAGTTTTTAGAGAAAGGTTTAGTTTTAGGGTTAGTGTTACGGTTAGTTTTAGGGTTAAAATTAGTTTTTAGTTAGTATTTGGTCAGGGTTAGTCTGCAGTCTGCATTTTACACTGACCGACCAGAAGCACAGTGCTGTCTTCCATCACTTTGTGAATCTAACTAACTCACAAAAATTAATAGCTTTCATCATGTGAGCTGTAAAATATTGAAAAACATACCGCACCATATAAAATACGATACGACAGGGCTTTTGAAAACGTTTTAGAACTTCATTCAGGCTAGTGACCAGTATATTACTGGTAGTTTCTTCTGAAAATTAAACAACAAAATTGTGATGGCTCACTACAACACTCAGGCTACATGGGCGCACTTTTAAATCTTGAATACAATTAGCTGCCTTCTTCCTGAATAGCACACAACAATACAACAACTTTTGGACTGACCTGCGAGTCATAACTCTTGCTAATGTTATTGGTATCTAAAGCAAGGCTGGTGTTTTCCAAAACACTGTTGCTCTTGTCCAGAATTGAGCCAAATTTACCAAGCAATTCATCCAAGTTTGTTAGCGTCCATAAGTTGGCTCCACAAACTGACGGTGTCGTTTAACATTAACTTGGCTCTGTTGACAGACATCATGACCAGCTCCTGCTCTTCAACCATTGTCACATTTGGCAGCATCAAAGTCTCTATTCACAAGTTCCTTCAATATTTCTTCAGCTTGTTCTAACAACAGTGTTTGTTGGTTTTGTCAGTCTTTAGGGTTTTGGCTATTTTCTCTGCAAAGTCCTATAATGCCTGAAATGGAAGAAAAACAATTAAAAATCCATATCTGCACGAACTGCATGGTTGTCGTTTTAAACTGATATTAAGGACGTTTTTGACAGGTTATATTGTTGCTATATAACTTACTTGCAGTGATTCGGCATTTGTTTCATACCATTATTTTTAATATCAACTGATATAGGGTGGTAGTAGTATTAATCCACACGGTAAGGTAAGGTAATGTAAGGTAAAGCCGCACTTGGGCCAAACTGGCCCACACTGCCGGAGCTTATCCTGGTTTCTGTGGTATGAAGCCAACTAGGAGTATTGCTACTCCCCTGGATGGGATGCTAGTCCATCACAGGTTACCCTCCAGCATTTTTGTCGCCGGTACCCATTTATACACCTGGGCGGAGAGAGGAACTGTGATAGTAAAGTGCCTTGCCCAAGAACACAACACAATGATCCAGGCCATGGCTGGAACCCGGGCCGCTCAATCCGGTGTCCACATGCTAACCATTAGGCCACTTGTGAGTGCGTCTCCCACAATGAGCCACCTTAAAAGATTAAACCCTGCTTACCATGTGTTGTATTAAGGGCCTTCCTGATTTCTTCCTCTAATGCCAGAGCTTCATCTTTAGTAGATGTGGCATTTCCAAAGCGGTTGTAGCTCTGTCTGAAATGTTCATCGCCATTTTCTCTACTTCCTTTGATGTCTCCTCGTAAGTGTTTGTCTTCTCAGTCAGGGTACTGGTGATATTTACACTGCTAGAACTGTCATTTACTGATGCTAAAAGGACAAATAAAACTTGCAAATTAGACCCCAAATTGCAATCAAACTTTTTTAGAGCTCAAATCATCAACTTTTACTGTACATTTCTAAGTCAACAAAATCTAACCCAGCATTGAATTGATTCTGTGGCAACCATAAAATAAGTCAGATTAGTAAATTCAGAAGGATATTGTCTAATCGATACATAACAAGCCTGGTAAACGTTTACAAGATAATGGTGACTGTTCTTTTTATGGCTACTGCGCTTGCGCAAGTGGCCATTATTGTCGTCGTCGAAGCATTCTTTGTAACATTCCTTCGTAAGACTTTTTTGTTCGTAAGACTTTTTTGTAAAAATTCTTTGAATTTCTGAAATGTATTGTATTGTTCTATTTTTAGGTTGATTACTTCTCAATTGTTAAAGAAAGGGATTTTCGCTTCATTGATTGTTGTGTCCAAACTATTGTATTGTTCTATTTTTAGGTGATTACTTGTATCTTTTATGATTATATGAGCATGGTCACGTTTGAGGCAAATTATTGAACTTTTGTAACGAAGTTGGTTTCCTTTTTTTCCCCCTCTGTTCAAACTGAGCGGTGAGTCACGACGCAAAAACCGGAGTAAAACAAAATCGCTTTTGTTTGCTGTACTTTATTTTCGTCAAGGAAAAATATCCTTAGACACCCTATTGTAGTGGTGTACGAAGTCTACACATAAAGTTCGATCTACGTAGTAGTTTTAGTTAGCATTTCTGTTAAATGTAATTACCTTTTCCAGCCCGCTTTGAATTGAGGTTGATCGTTCATAGCTTCAGTTCAGTTGAAAGACTGTTGATGCAACTGTTCTTATGAGTGATTCAAACAGAATCACTACATGGTGGAGTCACTTGTACGTAGTGTCGAGCGTTTTGCTGTGTGCATTTGTGCATGTGTTGAGGAAAGATAAGAACGGAATGTTGATCTTTGGTTGAAAACAACAGTGACGTTAGACTATGTGTTGACATAAGATAACAGAATTGCGGTTTCTTTGTAAAGGATGTAAGTCATTAAGTTGCGTCTTTATTGATAAGTTGTACCAGTCCAAATGGCTGTTCTGTGAGCTTCTGTGACTTATTTTCTGCCATGTGAGGGTGAAACGACGGAGCAAGTTCTAATCTGTATAAGTGTATAGTGGGGGAAAATCTATATTTTTCTTTTACCACAATGCATCTTTTTTCGTCACATTATAGTAGGAAGCAAGATGAGAACTGTTCTTTGATTGATTCTTGTGTAATAATTCGTTGTCTATGTCAATAATTTTGCGTCGTGTAATTGGTTGGGTTATTACACAATTACAGAGATAAAGGCAAATAACTTTGACAGTTTTGCATGGGTTTTTTTCTGTTTCTCAAGTTTTCTTACTTTCTTGAAGTCAAATCGCTTTGTTTTGACTGTGATTGAAACTCCTCCGTATTAAGCAACGTTTAATGACCGCAATAAAAGGCCGAGGAAGTGAAACTTTTGTTCTACGCCTGTCACTTAGTCTACTTTTGTTTTAGCACAGTGAGCAGAGAACGTTTAGGTCAGTACAAGGGTCAAACACCGGAAGACAGTTGTCAAACATGTCATGACAAATGAAAATATACAGTGCACAGATAAGCGAGGTTAACTTTGTATCACTGAGAGCGGAAAAGTGTCCGTTGTCCGTATTTAGGGCTAATGTATAAGATCAAATATATGAGCTTTTCGTCTGCACAAACAAAACTGTCCGTAATAAGCGGTTGTTCGTATTGAGGGTATTGCGTGTACTAACTTTCGAGTTCCTCCCGAGTTTGTAGGGTTTGTAGGGTGGTCCCGCCGGGAGGAGGCCGAATTTTTCATCTCGCCCAAAAAAGTCTTAAACAGCCCGGAATGACAAAATAACAGCACACATGACTCAATTGACATATATTTTAAACTCTATTGAATAATACAGATCACGTTGACTCTTAAATCTAAACTTGTGAACCAAATTTCACCCGTCAGTGTGTTTTTCGTCTAGGGTACGAGCATATTTTATCAGTTAAACTTTGCATATTAGTAATTAACCGACGAGAATAAGTTGACAAGCTTATTTATCAATTCTGAGTATTTCTTAGTTCATAAGCTAAAAGGTTGTGTATGATGGTCGTTAATCTGTCACTGATCAACGTAGTTAGCTTTTCTAGGTTACTGTCCATTTAGATGGTTCAATTTTGTCATGCACTGAAAGCTTACTATAATCCTGCGAATGTTCGTCGTATGATCTGATGTTTATTTATCTTCTAGTCATCAACGTAGTTAGTGTGACTTCTTTGTAAGTGTTATTAGGTATAGGTGAAGCTTTACACGAGAAGTTGTTTACATGTACAAGAGTAGAGTATTGATGTTTTACGAAATAGTTGTGATTTTTTGATGTAGTACCTTTTCAACCGTTGGAAAACTTGCAGAGCGTGGTGTTGAAAGTTTTATCATCCAAGTTTTCAAATAACAATTTGTATAGAGTGAGTAATGATATAATTTTGTTATGTCAGCGCGAATGGTGCTGTGTCATCAAACACTTTGCAAATTACGCCAAATAAAAGACGATATAATCTCTTTGTTGTTGATGGCAATATAAATTGTACATGTAAAAGTTGTACGCTTACGTGATTGAAATAATTAATTTAAATTGTTCTTTCAAGTAAAAGACCGTCAAGGGTTTGTCATCATATAAAGGCAGGTTTTAAAATTGACGTAATGTAAATGGTATTGTGACAATTAGTTGTTTCAAGTGTTATTTTAGTAAAAGTCTGTGTCATCTCCTTTTTTTTTATGGAAAGATAAATTTTAGACGTAAAAGGTGTTCGTCCCTGTGATTGAAATTGTGTTTCTAGAATGAGTAGTTGTTATGAATGTGAGTGTTTGTATTGTGTGACTTCTCCCCAATATTATTCAAATGGCAGGGTTCAATTTTACGTTTCTTTCATCTGTTTTTTATTGACGAAGAGAGGTGACGTGATTGAAACGGTATCTCAAGTATTAGTGGTTTCAATTTTTACTGCAACTAAAAGGCTGTGTCATCTCTTTATTGTTGATGGAAAGATAACTTTTGCAATCTTTGACATGTGCAGTTTATCTTTCCACCAAGGACAAAGAGATTTGTTTACGTAAAAATTGAAACCATTTTATCACCAACGACATCAATTAACAATCTCGTAGCTATCTTATCAATAACGAACAGATGACAGAAGATGAACTAATCTCCGCTCCATTCGAAAAACCTATTTTTTTGTAAAGAAAATATTGTTACTTGTCGATTGTTGTTTTTAGTGTGAATTCAGCTGCACATAATGAGATGGAGGAGTCACATATAATTGAAGATATGAATTCAGTTGGACATGAGATGGATGATACTGGTAGCAATTACGAGGCTCCTTCCATGGAGGTCCTTCCAAATGAAATTCTTGAAATGATTGTTGATTTTTCATTAACAGGGAACCCCAGAAACATCGTGGACAACTTTAACGTTTTGAGCAGGGTAAACAAACACTTCCGAAGTATTACTACCTCATTCATTAATCGATTACCGCAAGTCAGTTATGATCGAGATATATGTGTTGGATATCACAGAATGCGGCGAATTTGTAAACTACGGGGAAAAGCAAGTGGTCTAGTCTTGGCATTGAAGGCGATAATAGACGATCGTCAGTGGTTTAACGCCTGGGTGTTGCTTTTGTATACCGGAACAGACGCATGGTTTTACATAAGGAATGTTGTGTGGAGAAATGGACTGAAAAAATAAAGAAGAACGAGACTACTGTTAACGTTTCGGTCACAGATTGTTTTTTTTCTAACTATATCCAATTAACGAAGACTTTTGTAATAATGTTTTAAATTGATTAGTGTTATTTGTTTTTAAATAGTTTTGAATATTACACCAATTTAAGGAGAACTTTGTACGAGCATATTTTATTTAAACTTTGCGTATTAGGAATGAACCGTTTAGAAGAAGTTGACAAGCTTATTTACTAATTGAGAGTATTGCTTAGTGCATGAACTAAAAGGTTGTGTATGATCGTCGTTAATCTGTCAGTGATCAACGTAGTTAGCTTTTCTAGGTTACTGGCCATTTAGATTGTGCAATTTTAGCATGCACTGGAAGCTTACTATAAACTGAACCTTCGAATGTGTCGTGACGTGATGTTTATTTATCTTCTAGTGATGAATGTCAGAGTTTTTTGATTTATTTTTAATTGGATAAGTGAAACTTTATACGAGACGGTTGTTTACATGTACAAGAGTAGAGCATTGATGTTTTACTAAATAATTGTTATATCGTGATGTACTACTATTTCAATCGTTCAGAGCGTGGATTTAAAAGTTTTATCATGGAAGTTTTCAACTAAAAGTCTTTGTCGTTTCTTTATTGTTGATGGAAAGATAAATTGTGCAACCTTTGACATATCCAGTTTATCTTTCTATCATGTAACAACAAAGAGATGACAAAGGCTTTTACTAACTTACTTACTGCTCTATCATCCAAATATTTGATGTTCATATGCAGAACAGAATAGCACGCCGCTCTAGGGAACTTAGCATGATACCCCCCCCGGGAGTCCTTCGTACAATTCATTTGTTTGATTAGGGCCCGGCCGCACTAGGCGAATTTTTGTTTGTTTTGCAAAAATATCTGTCATCAGTTCCGTTTCACAAGTGCGAACGGCGATTTTTTTCCTACCAAAATTTTGTCAAGCCTTACCAAACTTCAACTGCGCCGTCATCCTGCCCCAGAGCAGGACAAAATTTTGTCAAGCGTCAAAACTGACAGATTCGTCAATTCACACACATTAATCTCAAGGTTACAGCGATGATTATTCGCTTGCCTCGGTCCGTACAACTTGTACCGGTCCAAAATTTTACCTGCTAGCAGCACCTATACTGATGTTTGAGTAGCACAATTTGCTTTACAAGCAGTGAACAGTGCACGTCCGATCGGGTACAAGTTTGCGCTAAAAAGTGACAGTGACAGTCGGGAAAAGCGGCAAGAAACATGCAAGTCGTTTAAAATTTCAGTCCGAGAAGAAGAAATATCTAGTTAATCAGTTTGTGTATCATACCACGAAGGCAGGAGAGTAAAAACTTTAGAAAGTACTGGTTTTAAAAGATTGTCGAGGAGTTGAATGCAAAATTTCACAGCAACAACAGAGGTTTTCGGTTTCTACGTGATTGATGTGTTGTGGTTCGCCGCAGCGGCTCGTTGGTCACTGATGTTCTTACCACATTTTGACGTCTTCTGTGATCTATTACTGAACAGACCCACGGCAACATGGAATCTATTTGTTTTATATAATTTTGGAGATATTCGCTTCGGATTTTCACTTGAATGTACGCTAAATAAGCCGATAAAAATTATGTCAACAAACATCGAGTTTTATAGGCCACAGTGTTTTCATGCACTCAAATAAAACTTTGTGAAAACTAAACGGCTTAAAATAAACTACAGCTCAACTCAGCAAATGTTTCGAAAAGCAAATATTTAGAGACTAACCTCTATTCCGTCCTGATATGAGGAAAAACAATCTGAATTATTCCAGTCCAAATCCCGTTGCAAGTCGCTTATAAACGGCGAACGATAAGCTTAATCCCGCTCAATTTATCGGATTCTGTTCACAAATTATGAGCTAAAGGACCATCATATTTTCCTCCAAGTTCTAGCCAAGCTTGAACAGCCGATTTAAAATTCGTATCAATTGAACAACATTGAATTTCCTACGGAATATTTCCAGTTTGACGAAAATATTTCTCTGTTTTGAGCGAAGGATTTGTTGGAGCAGGCAGGGCGCCCGCGCGTTTTCCCGCTTCGTGACGTCATTCGTGCGTCTGTACTCTAATAGATAACAGTTCTAAACCAATCACGGCGCGAGTTTTACACAGTGAATTATATAATTATTTTTAGATTCTGTTATGTCAGCGCGAATGCTGCTGTGTAAACAAAGATATTACAGTATGACGACAATCAGAAGAGTATGAGTGATGAGTGATTTGAGAATTTTGTTATGTCAGCATGAATGCTGCGAATGCTGTTGTGACAAAGATCAAAGCCGCGTGCTGGATTGCAGAAAATTAATTCACCGCGCTTTCGGAGTCTGACGTTGGACATCGTGACAAAATGATATTAGAAAATGGATTTTAGATCTACTATTGTTAAGTGTGTTAAATTTTTTTCGAAACGAGGAATGATTTTAATATGAAAATATCTTCTAAAATTAAAGACGAACTTTATATCTGCTTGGTTTGTAGACGAAAGATAAGATCATCTCATTTGAGCACAGTTTCCGTTGTTTAAGAAAACAGTGGGTGATTGTATTCAAATTAGCTTGGGTTTTAAGTCTTGTTAGATGTACTGATCAAAATGACATGAAGGTAAATAAACTGAACAGAGTTTGTTGTCCGCAACTGACAAGTTGGCGAGCTAAGTGTTGCTAAAAGTGACCTAATAAATTTGTTACGTTAAACGTGAATCGTGCAGTGTACTGTAATTACCCAGTTCAGTTAGCTAGGATATGAGCAGAGTCAAGATGAGAACTGTTCTTTGATGGATTCTTGTGTAATAATTCGTCGTCTATTTATAATATGTCAATAATTTCGCGGCGTGTAATTGGTCGGGTTATTACACAATTACAGAGATAAAGGCAAATAGCTTTGACAGTTTGCAGGGGTTTTTTTGGCAGGTTTTTTTTTCAGTTTCGTGAAGTCAAATCCCTTTGTTTTGACTGTGATTGAAACGCCTCGTATGTACAGTGGAACCCGGATAAGACGGACACGAACAATTGTCCGTATTAAGCAACGTCTAATGACTGCAGTAAAAGACCAAGGAAGTGAAACTTTTGTGTTACGCCTGCCACGCAGCACAGTGAGCAAGACAGTTGTCAAACATGTCATGACAATATACAGTGCACAGATAAGCGAGGTTAACTTTGTATGAGAGCGGAAAAGTGACCGTTGTAATGTAAGATAAAATATATGAGCTTTTCGTCGGGACAAACAAAACTGTCCGTAATAAGTGCGAAAGGGGAGGGGATAGCCTGCGTGCAGATGTCTCCTTTTCCTTGCGCGTACTAACTTTCGAGTGCCTCCCGAGTTTGTAGGGGGGTACCGCCGGGAAATTTTTGATACAGTCGAACCTCTACTAACGGCCACCTCTCCACAACGGCCACATCTCCACAACGGCCACTTTCTTTTGTCCCGGCGGACAGTCCATACATTCACTCTTGTTTTAACCTCTCTACAACGGCCACCTCTCCACAACGGCAACGGCCATTAAAACCCTATCTTTTTTGGCGTACAGTAATAAAAGGTCACGCAACTTCATCTGTACCACGCATCGTCGGGCAATACAGTATCTTATATTGCGGCACGTGTTTAGCCACTGATGGAAGAATCACACAATACTAGAAAGTACAAGGCCCCCATTTTTTTCTATTTTCCATTTTTTTTACGCTTTTACAGTACTGTATTTTTATTTCAGTCGTAAATCGAGTACAGCTGATAAGGCTCTGTGTTTAAATTGCATTGCGAAATTGAAAAAAAAAATGCCTGGTGGCACAGTAAGTCACATTAAAATAGAACCTCGCAGCCACTCACTCAAGCAAACAACCCTTGACAACTTAAGAGTGAATGTCCCTTATAATCGAAGAAAATTGAAAAATTCGCGGACACGGTCAAAAATCGATTTGGCTCATATTTTGTCTGTGGGAAGCTTTATATACTAGACAAAACGAAATGAGGTTAGATTTTTGAAATATCCATTTTAACGGGAATAAACCGTTGAAAACCGACTGAGGGTGAAAAGCTCAAGTTTCACCTTCTGCGAATTCGAAATTATGCAGTTTTCAGGCAGTTCTCATACGAACTAAAACGTAACAGCAGAACTTATCCAGCTATATATACATAGTGTGGGACTTCCTTTATCGAGATATAGTGATATTTTTGGTCTCGTGTTATTTCTGAAGGAACCACATCCCGATTATGAGACGACATCTTCGGCCTTTCGTAAACAAGCCAAAGGCGGCTCAAATTAGCTTGGCAAAAAAGCATGTGGTAGTGCCTCAAAATTTCTAAAAATATTTCCAGCGACTCTAGAAGAACAGTTCTATACGATTCTGGCCTTATTTGTTTGGGATCTTCTGCTATTTTAATATAAAAACTGACCAAACTCGACCTAAATTACAAATGACGCCATGTTGAAACGATTGACATCAGAATTTATCGCTTTGTAATCAAGTAATTGTTTTGGCCTAATATATCCCCATTGATGCTTAGAATCAATAGAAACGTATAGATGATGTTTATAATTAGACTGACTCTAGATATACCGAGATATATCAAATAAATTTCGACTATACATACCTTGCAAATCGCGCCATAATTACGGTGAATTACTCTAGCTCATCAATTCCCGATTGGTCTTTTGCCATACTACAGTCCGCTTCACATTCACTCGGCATAAATTATATTATTTGCATCCATATATAAGAAAAACTCTATGTTGTCTTCATAATCATTTCGAACATACTGAGAAACAAACTGAGTGGAGGGCTCGATCGAGTCGAGTGACTGAAATCCGATCGAGTGACTGAAATCTGATATGCGTGATCTTAACGGCAGTAACAAACTTACTGTCACGCAATCTTTCAGTTCGGCTTTATCTCAGTTACAGTTCTTTTTCATAACGCTTGATCAACTGATAATTTCTTGCTGACTGGCAGTTAACGAGAAGAGCAGGCGCACTCTTGGACAAATTCTGTCAGTCGTGCAATAAATTCCTTTTTCCATTTTTGAGCTGAAATGTCAGTAATATCCACCCCGAGGTCGATGCAAATTCTTCTTAGCATAGCAACACTTAAAGTTTTTAGTTTCTTTCTTTTTACAAGTTCACAGATATTACGATCGGACGATACAATAGGATGCTCATGGAGAGCCACATCCCTCATCACATTTGCTTACAGAGCAGAGAGGCGAGTCCTCGGATTCAGCTGAAGTTTCGTTCTCGTCCGCGCTAACTTCACGTGAGTCTGTGCCTACTAATCGTTTCTTTGCTGAAAGACGGCAAAAGAAACCAGCTATCTGCTGTGATGTTAGTACTGTACAGCTCCGCAAATGATCCCGGGACCGCAAATGATCCCAAACCGCAAATGATCCCCAAATTGGATCGCAAATAATCCCGAACCGCAAATGATCCCCAGAGTGGACCGCAAATGATCCCGCTAAAAATTGAGGAATGGCGTGGACGGTGGACCCGATTTTTTTCCCTTTTGAATATCTTTCCCAAGAACTGAAACCGTGCACGCTAGACATTTTTATCTAGTTACCTGGTCACTAATGACGGAAGTGATCGATTTTTTTTCATGCATTTATGCAGATTAATTTTAGTAAAAACATAAATTCAAAATCATTGAACTAACGCGAGATATCAGTAAAAATAGTTAATTCGAGAATGTGTTTTTTTTGGTTTTCGCGGTAAAATTCATCCTCGTCTAGAATTATTGCAGACTTACACAAGAGTTAACACCGCATGTTATATTGTTTTTGCGTCACCAAGATCCATTTATCTAATTCTGTGCCATGAAACAAGCTAGACATGGAAATTGACACCCGTTAGAGCAAACTACTTCACGAAATCGGCAAGTAACATTTCTGGTGAATTCTATTTCATGCTGTTTTGGCGGCATGACTGCATGATGAAGTGTGAAAACTGTGAATTTTTTTTTCAGGCTCCTATTTTAAAAAAACAAGAGGAGAACTCTAAGAACTCTCATCGGGACGGCCATAAGGTGGCCGCTTATAGGGGCTTATTATAGGGGTTTCATTTACATATTGACAATTATAGTTTCGGTACTTTGATAACGGCCACTTAAAACTGAAAGCGCGGTTGCTGTCGCACGGTGATTGACATCCGATCTCGAAATCAAAGGTCATCTGAACCGTCAAGGAGTGTCACCTCAGTTATCAATGTCATGCGAGGTAGCTGCTTCTCCCATGTGCTTGCAGTGTGAAAATGGCTAAATTGCTCCTTCTCGTGCTTACATTTGCATTATTGAGAGTGATTTTAGGAGCCTAGCCTGTTCCAGGCGTTCGGATGTCTTTTCGCGTCGCTCCTCTAAAATAAGATCACCACATATGACGTCACAAAACATACATTCGTTTCCATTCCAAGCGCGGTCATTTCTGGTTCGTTTTCGTTCAGCCGTCAGAAATTCTCGGAAATTGTCCAATTTTGTCCCTTTTAAGCGCCACAAACCAGCTTTTGAGGGTTGAGTATGATTGATGCCAGTATAAAGCACAGTTTTCGCGACAAAAGAAAAAATACCAAATTTCGTTGCATTTGACCTTTAAGTGTTGCTGGATGTTACTGAGGCCCCATTAGGGGGGAGGGGGGGGTCTGAGTATCCCGTATCCCTTTAATTTTTTCTTTAAATATCCCTTATCCCCTTAATTATGTGGTCTCTATCCCTATATAATGATGATACTGGTGACATCATTTCCCGGTAACAAAAAAGTTTGCAAAAAGTTTTCAATCTGCTAGGTAACCACCCAGTTCGACAACAGGTGTCACAGGTGACCACAACAGGACCCGGAAGTTGACGAAAATGACCGAAATGTACAAACGTACCAGCAGCATATCGGTCCATTTTGATCAGTATTACCATTAATTATTGTTAATTTGTTTTATTTTAATTTGTTTGAAAATAATCTTGATTAATTGAAATGTTAAGAAATCTTGCGAAGAAAGTTTCAGTTGAATATCCCAATATATCTTTTTTCCAATATCCCATATCCCTATAACCCCTAATGGGGCCTCATTAGGGACTGTGCAATAATTGGGGTTGGGATTGGAAAACCAGAGGGGGTGGGGGGGGGTGCATAGAGTAAATTCAAAGCAAGGAGAGGGGGGGGGGTCAAGGTAAAATAAGTCACTCAAGAGCGGGGGCCTTAACATTTTATTTCAAGTACATATTACATTGGCGAATCCATACCCTATTTATAAGGTGGGGACCGAAAATAACACATATGCTCCTTTCTTTCTGCTATGGCTCTGTTGTTCATTGCTACGGATGTGATGTTTGTTCCAGACGCGGATGTCCAACAATTAAACATGTAGTAGGAGCTCTTCTTTCTGTTCTAAGATTTTAATCCACAGGTGCGTGTAGAGAAAATACAGGGTACTTGTATAAAGGTGTGTGTGTGTGTGTGTGTGTGTGTGTGTGTGTGGGGGTCGTACATAATTTCTGACTGATTATAGGGGGGGCAATAACTAAATTCATTCCTTTAGGAGGGGGTATTACCTAATATTTTCCTACATGAAGCCCATGTTCCAACCCCCCCCCCCCCCCCCATCCCTCCTGATAATTATTGCACAGTCCCTTGCTGACATTTCAGCTCAAAAATGGAAAAAGGAATTTATTGCACGACTGACAGAATTTGTCCAAGAGTGCGCCTGCTCTTCTCGTTAACTGCCAGTCAACAAGAAATTATCAGTTGATCAAGCGTTATGAAAAAGAACTGTAACTGAGATAAAGCCGAACTGAAGGGTTGCGTGACAGTAAGTTTGTTACTGCCGTTGAGATCACGCATATCGGATTTCAGTCACTCGATCGGATTTCAGTCACTCGACTCGATCGAGCCCTCCACTCAGTTTGTTTCTCAGTATATTCGAAACTGATTATGAAGACAACATAGAGTTTTTCTTATATATGGATGCAAATAATATAATTTATGCCGAGTGAATGTGAAGCGGACTGTAGTATGGCAAAAGACCAATCGGGAATTGATGAGCTAGAGTAATTCACCGTAATTATGGCGCGATTTGCAAGGTATGTATAGTCGAAATTTATTTGATATATCTCGGTATATCTAGAGTCAGTCTAATTATAAACATCATCTATACGTTTCTATTGATTCTAAGCATCAATGGGGATATATTAGGCCAAAACAATTACTTGATTACAAAGCGATAAATTCTGATGTCAATCGTTTCAACATGGCGTCATTTGTAATTTAGGTCGAGTTTGGTCAGTTTTTATATTAAAATAGCAGAAGATCCCAAACAAATAAGACCAGAATCGTATAGAACTATTCTTCTAGAGTCGCTGGAAATATTTTTAGAAATTTTGAGACACTACCACATGCTTTTTTGCCAAGCTAATTTGAGCCGCCTTTGGCTTGTTTACGAAAGGCCGAAGATGTCGTCTCATAATCGGGATGTGGTTCCTTCAGAAATAACACGAGACCAAAAATATCACTATATCTCGATAAAGGAAGTCCCACACTATGTATATATAGCTGGATAAGTTCTGCTGTTACGTTTTAGTTCGTATGAGAACTGCCTGAAAACTGCATAATTTCGCGTTCGCAGAAGGTGAAACTTGAGCTTTTCACCCTCAGTCGGTTTTCAACGGTTTATTCCCGTTAAAATGGATATTTCAAAAATCTAACCTCATTTCGTTTTGTCTAGTATGTAAAGCTTCCTACAGACAAAATATGAGCCAAATCGATTTTTGACCGTGTCCGCGAATTTTTCAAGTTTCTTCGATTATAAGGGACATTCACTCTTAATTTCACGAAAGAGAAAGTAAACGATGTACAAACTGATGTACTCACTGTACTTTACTAGCTTTGTTTTGTTAACATTCCTGTTCTGAACATCATTTTGGTTTCTGTTTTATTGATACATTTTGATTGTGTTACGTATTCATATGCTATAATAAGCATTTTTAAATAAAAATGTTGTCCCCCCAAAAAAACAAATGGTGTCATATTACACCCCTACCTCCCCATAACGGCCACCTCTCTACAACGGCCACTTACCTCTGTCCCCAAGGTGGCCGTTGTGGAGAGGTTCGACTGTATTTCGCATTTCGTGCGTTTTGATATGAAACCAGGCAGCAAAAAGCAAACGTATAAACATAAAAATTTCTTGCACTTTTTAAATTCAAAATGGATTAATGACAAACAATTGCAAGAAACTTTATGCGACATGTAATTTACAATTTACGGACAAATGTATCTATCGATTGACAGGATTTTGCTGCGGCCTTTCTATTTCGCTCTTCTGTGACCTCTGGCTCTGTTCGGTCCATTTTATCCAATATTGACACACATGCTGAGCCCTTTTGCAGTTCATTATTGGGGTACCCAGTCTTCTCTCATTTTGATAGAGCCTGGGGATTAAAATTCCGTATGAGGGTTTTAGGTCGAATTTATCGTTAACGTTAAATTCAGCTTATAGAATCTCAAGATCTGGTCCAAAATTTAATATGTCACCCAGCAAATCTACAAATGGCGGACCTTCGATGTTATCTTCGTTGATTCAGGCTTCATTTCCAGACTACACCAGTTATCGAATTAGAGCTTTTCATTCACTTTATTGACAGCCATCGGTCCACGGACGCACCTGTCGCATCCCTCGCCCTACGGGCCTGATTATTTTAGTGTGGTTAGCCAAAGCAAGAGATGTTGCCTTAGGGCTAGGGTTATCAAATGCAATACACCAAAGAAAAAAATAACAAAACCAACAAAGTTGCTGCACTATCCTCAACGGCGACAACTCGGAGAACGAAGTCTTGACCTATATTATCAATTGAGAGGTCTGGTGAGAGTTAACGAAAGCCATTGGCGTGGAAATGTTTATATCTAGTATGTCTAGTATACATGTTATAAAGGGATGATGTGGATTCATGACTGCTGGGTAGAGAAAAATATAACTTACTGATTGAAATCGTGAGAGTCCCTAACCCATTTCGTTTAATCGGCTCATGGGCTACATGTATGCGCATTCTCTGAGTAAAAAATGCAGTAGCCATGAGCACGCCTCGCGGGCCTATTTTTTAAACTTAGGGGAGGGGGTGGTTATACCAGAGCACACTAGTTTGTCCTATTGTTGTAAGTACCGGTAACCTGAGTTTATAAAATGTCCTTACCATTAACACCAGAGATTCCTACCAGCTGGGACAATTCTTCCATGGTTGTATTGTATTTGTTAGTGGGTGGAATCAACCTGATTGGAAACAGGAATAATACTGAAATGTGAAAGTTACACACTATTTAACCCCCACACACACACTTTTAATCCCCAACTTTTCACGCCACTGAACCATTTTTTGCTGCTAAGTTGCAAATTGAAACTGATTCAAGAAGCAGGTGTGGATCCAGAAAAAAAATTAACCGGTTTCCTAGAGTTTGAGCGCCAAATCTATAGGGAAGTTTGGTGGCATGTTCCCCTGCAAACGTTTTTTAGAGTTTCGCTCTCTAAAATGATATTTCTCACGATTTTGACTCATTCTGAAAATATGACCAATTTTCGTAAAACGGTGGAAACCGGTCTGGATCCGTGCCTGAAATATATGAATAGATGTGAAAAAATTGTCTATGGTGGGTGTCCAAAGCACTCAAACTCATTAGTGGTAAAAAGCTTGCGACAAGGGACAATGTTTTACAGCAGTTGGCATACACCTGCAGTGTCATGGAAAAAACATCAACAACAAAGTTGCCATCAAAGAAACAAAAACAGTAAACATTTGCTGCATACCTTTGAAGAGTTTCATTAATATCTGTAAACCGACCCTCTGCAATAATTCCCGCTGTTCCGTGTTCTAAGGACTTGAGAGCCTGTGTAAGATTGTGATCCAGACCAGTGGCTGTATCTAAAAGACGTCCCACGCACTCGCCACAATATTCACAACCCTCAGGTGTCAGGATATAGTTCTCAGGACAGATGGTACAGTTCCCGCCTGGCTTACAGCACTGTCCAGTATTTATGTCACAGAAACCAAACATATTTTCTTCACCCTTTTCACAGTCGCAAGCTGAGGTGAGAATAAATATAAACCTTGTTGAAAATCTGCATAGAGACAGACAGACAGACAGGCAAACAGGCAGACAGGCAGACAGACAGAGACGAATATGCAAACTAATTTTGATGTCTAAGGGTGAATTACTGACCCCGTGTATTGGGGGAGGGGGGGGGGGGGGGGGAGGAGGGGGGTCTGAACGTCCTGCTTTCCGCTCCTTCTGTTGTGGTTCCTGCCTCTTTGTGCTTTTTTCTATTGCGAAAGTATTATGTACAATGTTGCAAAAAAAAATCCTATTTCTCCCGGTTCCCGCCACCTTCGTAAACTACCCACCCCTTTACTCCTGGGTTCCTGCGCCCCAGTCCCCTCATCATGTAGCAGAAGGAATAATGATAAATGCTCAGATTTGTTTAACTCAAGGCAGTTGCTTTAAAACTTAACAAGATATAAAATCAAGGCCCTGAGGTACTTACGTTGACAGCCGCCAGCAGAGTAAGCAAAGTACCCTGCTTTACATCTGTCGCATCTTCTTCCAGTTACACCCTCTGGACACTCACACTGACCTGTTTTCACATCACATGATGCTGACAGTGATGCAGGTGCACAAGCACAGTCTTCACAGCCAAGACAGCTGTCAAAGTTCCATGTATTTGGCTACATAAAAATAGCCACATGAGTGAGGTTTTGAGAGAATTGAACTTTTTTTTAAAAGTGAATGGTACTTAAAACAAATCTGGAGGAAAGAATGAAAGATATTGAGATTGTTGCAGTTATATATAAACTTCTACAGTTCAAAAGTAAGTTTGACAAAAATTCAAGCTCCAATGGATTCAAACTATTTAAACCATCTCTGACAAATCTGTAGGAAAGAACGAACGAGATTGAGATCTTCAATAGAAGTCAAACTAATTAAACCATTTCTAACAAATCTAGTGGAAAGAACGGAAACGAATGAGATCGCCGCAGTTATATATCAACTTCTGGTCCTAGTTGTTCAAAGCATGGATAACGCTATCACTATCCAGTGGATAAGTCTCAACAAAACAAACTACGCTATCCAGTGGATACGGATAGCGTTATCCATGCTTTGGACAATCAGAGCCCTGCAGTTCAAAAGGAAGTCTGACAAAAATTAAAGCTCCAATGGGATTCAAACTAATTAAACCATCTCTAACAAATCTACTGGAAATATAGAACAAAAAAGAATGAGATTGTTACAGTTATATATCAACTTCTGCAGTTCAAAGGAAGTATCACAAAAAATTCAAGCTCCAACAGGATTCAAACCAGGACCTTTATGATTCTGGTGCAAACGCTCTATCACTTACTACTTACCTTGCAGCTGTCACAGAAGTCTCCAATAACATTGGGCTTACACTTGCAAAACCCTGACATGTGATTGCACAATGCAGTCACAGTGCCGCAGTCACTGCAGGCACATCTTGCACAGTTCTTTGCAACAACTGCATCCCCAAAGTAGCCATTCAAACAGTGGTCACACTGGTCTCCTGTCGCAGCATTGATACATTTAAGGCACTCTCCCGTCTGAGTGTCGCAGCTTCCATTAACACTGGCATCAATATTTCCACTACAAACACACCTCTTACAGTAGTCGCCAGGTTCAGAAGCATTACCATAGAAACCATCAGCACACCACTCACAATTCTGCCAGAATACCCTTCTTGGCAGGTGCACCAAAGATTATTGAAAGTATCAAGGGCACAGTCAGTAGCAAAGCTGTTAGAAGTGATGCCTAAAGGACATTCACATATACCACAGTCCTGTGAAGAGCCTGCTGTGGCATCACCAAAGAAACCAGCTTCACACACCTCACAGTTCAGGCCTGAAATCATTGAACAAAAAAACTAAATGCAGTGTTTATTTAAAGGAGCTATGTCACGATATTTTAAGTTGTTTTGCGAAGTGCAAAATCATCTTTAAATTAAAGAAGGCCTCAAAATAGTTGTTTAATCAAGGTAGAAAAACACCAAAGAGGTGATAATAAACCAAACTGGAACAACGATGGCTTAGGATGGACAAGATTAAGACGGATTGCGAACGGCGAACTTGAAAAAAATTGCCAATTTTTCAAGATGCGCCATCCATGACATAGCTCCTTTAAAGAGTTGTGTGAATATGGGTTCAACTTGTACAAATTTGTAAAATTATCATGGCAAACTCATTAACTAAACTAAATAAGACATGTGTCTATTTCACCAGACTCAAAAAAAAATCCTGTAGCGACTTGAAATATTGAACAACTGTTTGGCCTTTTTGTATTCGATATTATCAGGAAATGTTGATCACTCAACAAATTAAAGGTTTAATCGGTTTAAATCCAGCTGGCATTGTTTTGAACGTTTTAAGTTTATTGGTGCATTTATTGGCTCTGGATGTTGCGGCCACCTTGCTACTGCAGTGTGCTGTTCATGATCATATTACGATGAGAAGCTGATAAAATACAATCAATTGCCCAAACAAACAAGAACTTCTTTCTGGAGATTGGACATGTTACAGTGAAACGCACCCTACCGTTGCCACTCAACAAAGTTTTTGATTACGGTAGTGGCAGTGGCAATGGTAGGGTGCGTTTCACTGTAATAAACTATCACAAAAGCTTGGATCCACAAGGGCTTTCACCAGTGGAACATACTTGGGATGATAGTATGTAAAACATGTGTAGAATATCAGGAGTTTTATTGTATGAAAATTATTCAGCAGAAAAAATCAATGTGTGGTTCCAGAAAATTTCCACACCCACCCAAGGAACGTCCGAGGGGGAGGAGAGTCTCAAAAGCCAAAATGTTTAAAGGAAAGTATGAAGCTAAACAGGAATTTCCAGGGAGGGGGGGATCAAACCAAAAACTTTCCGTGGAGGAATGGATATTTTCTGGAACCATACAATGGCTAATAAAGGGAAATAATTAAATGCCATGATAGCCTTACCAGTGGTGTTGTCTTGGCAACTGAAGCAGTTTCCGGTTTCACCATCACAGTCATCAGAGTGTCCAAAACAGTTACATGGAATACATGTGGTATTATCCACAGCTCTGGTATAACCTTTTCCACACAGCTGCCAACCATAATAAATACAGCTATTAATTAATCATGTTTTGACCTGTCATATACTACTAGCACTAAACAAACATTCTGTCTATCGCTTGACCTAGTTGAAACCAGTGGTTCTTGGGCTGCAGTTGTGACCATGCTTCATTATGGTACGGATTACAGTCGAAGCCCCTATATGCAGACACCCTCGGGAAGCAGGAAAAGTGTTCGCAACTGGAGCTCGCCACTTACAGGAATGTGTAAATACAGAGTTGTGTGAGCTAGAGTACAAATGGGGTTTTGTCAAGGCAGCCGTAAGTAGAGCTGTCCGCTTACGAAAGTGTCTGCTCAGAGAGCATCAACTGTACTTTGCTTGATGCATGCACAGTGTAGTTTACTTGTAACTGACCTCACATGATGCCCCAGTAGCACTTTCTGGACAGTCACACACTTCAACACTATTAGCTCTTGCTGCTCCCACAATAGGCCCATCTACAGCCACACCCATTATGACATCATCAATTGTCACTTCTGCAACCACTGTGCTATAAGAGGCCCTCAGTTTTAGAGATTTTAAGTCATGAAGAACTGACATGAAGTCATCCCTGCTGACATTTGATCCACTGGCATCTTCCCACAGATACTACAACAAAAATAAACAACAAGCAATTTTAGACTGTGATAACTAATTCTCACACTCATTAATAATTCATCAAGTTAAAACAAAGGAAATCATAACTGTGTCAGAGGTTTGGATACCCGGTCTTAATTAGCATAGATTTTAACGATTTTATTTCTCTTTTATTTTTTTCAATTGAGACTCGAGACAGTGTTTCATCGGCTATCCAAACACCTCGAATTTTGCCAAAAATACTCCGGTGTGCATCATTTTTCAACCCTCATCTCGGTGTTTGGATATCCCAATGAAACCTGTCTCTCATGTTTGATATATTACATCTCCAACCAGGAAATAACTTGCACTTGTGTGCATCAGGATGTTAGCACTTACCTCCAGAAATTGCACCTCCACGGCTGATGTCTGACCTGGCGAGAGTTGTAGCTGTCTCTTGTAATTAAGTACTTTACCATTTTCACCCTGCAACAACAACACATTTTCACACCATGTACAAGTGCAAGTGCATGAAATGTGTGTGAAATTTATCACAAAACCACCAATCAGGTGCTGCCTCGTCCGCAGGCACCATTGCGGGCGGGAAAACAGGGAGCGCGGGGCTTGATGGTTAGGCGTCTTCTCGACTGCATCAGTCCCACAACCCCACACACAACGCGCACAACCAAGGAGCGATGCCTGGGGACGAGGCAAAATCAGGTGTGTGAACTTGTCTGAGATTGCATGTGAATACTGTGTGAAAAGGAGGACATTTTCCTTCACATAGCTCACATGGAAAATTTTAACATGCACGTGGAATTAACATGTGAAACAAGTGTAAAACCTGTATGAACTCTGTATGAAAATAACCACCATTCCACACAGCATTCACATGTTTTTCACCACAAGCTTCAGTAGTGAAAGGACATTATTCACTATCAGCACTTTTAAACTTCATTCAATTAAAAAAATTATTCTAAGTAGGTTCACAAATTTAACTAATCATCATTGCCAGGTAATGTAAGCAGCATAAACAACACAAGGCTCAGTACCTCTAACACAACATCAGGTTTAGTTGTCAACACCGGGGAGCCTTCTCCTTGTGGAACTTCATAACGGATTGTGTAAGTCAGTTTGCCTCCATAAGATGACATCTATAATGGACAGATTGCATCAGAGAATTAAACAAAACTCAGCATATATGTTGTTTGAACAACAAATACTTTGTCTATCAAATGAAAGATCACAGGAATGCAATTTCATGTGAACTGTTCACTGTCAACTCTTACAAAGTACAGCCTGCATCCTGTAATCCCAAACATTTTTAAGATCGATGCAAGGCATTAGAGATCAAGGTGTTATGCAGTGGTACCTTCTGCCCCAGGTATTCCTTAGAAGCCAGCCAGTAAATTGGTTTGCCTTTCTCATCCCTTTGGCTGCTTACTGAGGCATAGAGGTTAGTGTCGTCAATTTTAACCACAATTGCTGGACTGTTCTCTAACTCCCAGTTGTCCATGGCAACAACTTTGGACCTTAAAATAGACAAGAAAATAGGTTTGCATACCATTAAAGAAAGAATGTGTTTAATTTTAAAATTCCTGACCCTTGCATTATGTAAATTATAACTTTTTAATCAGAAAGCAAGTCAAGAAAACAATGACCACCAAAAAGTAGCAGCCACTAATCTTACCCAAAGGGTAATGTTCCACTAGCTCAGTGAAACAAATTAAGTGTTCATAGAGAAGGGCTGGATTCATAGCCTTCGATGGGGAGATGCAGCTGCCAGCTTGAAATGTTTCCCACTTGTGTGACAATGTCAGAAAGACGCTTGCTTAGCTTAATGTTTAGTTGTTATGTTCTTTTATCAACTTTTAATAATTAATTCCAGTTTTATGTAATGGGTCAGTACTAGGGAATGAAAGCCTTAGATCCAACCAAGACTGTTCAATGTTCAATTCTCTTACCAGTACTTATTACCACTATCACACGTATCTGACAGACCATTACACCAGCATTCAGAGCAACCATCTGGATTGTTTGCATCTAGATTGAAACGTCCAGCTTTACACTGATCACAACGTGGTCCTGTGACTCCAGGCTGAAAAGAAACAGAATCCAAGACCCAGTTAGTAACTGAAGTAAAGCACTTGTACCACTATGTGAATGTTGGGTACCCTGGGGTATTCAAGGGCTTCCAGGCTAACCAGGCATTCCATAGGCATACAACTTGTCCCATGTGCAAGCTGGCATTCCTTTTAGACTATCCAAGTCTCCTTTGTAAAACAATCTTAGCGGGTTGCATTTCAAATGATCCACATATTAAAATTAATGCCAATCTGGGATTTTTGCTTTTCCATAATCCTGCAAACTTGTGAATGGTTACAACCTTATAGTATTTAATCTGCTGATGAGTGATGTTCTTGTTGTCAGTTTATAGTGATAACATGCACCAGCTTTAACCATTACCTTATTTCCCATAGTATATTAAAACTTACCTTACAAAAGCATGTTCCATCATCACTATCACCATCGCATATCCTGCTATCAACTCCTCTGGGATCACATTTCTCACATTTCTGACACAATGGATAGTCATAATAACCTGTGGCACACTTGTTACACTTCTTTCCAGTATGGGACGGTTTACAGTTGCATTGTCCTGTGTTAGGATTGCATGCTATATTACCACCTATCACACCAAACCGCTCACACCCACAGTCTTGACAACCAAGTATAGGGTCGTAACAGCAGGTTCCTTGCAGGCAAAATTCACAGTTGGGGCCAACAGTTTTGGGTGGACAGTCACAAGCTCCAGTGATCTCATTACAGAAAACACAGCGGCATTCTGAAGTTTCAAAGGAAAGTAAAAGTGTTATTACTTCAGTACAGACCTTCAGCTCATGGGAAGCATGGTGGCCTAACGGTTAGCGTGTTGGGCTCCAGATCAAGTGGCCAGGTTCAGGCCCTAGTTGGAGTCATTGTGTAGTGTTCTTGAACTCTCACAGTGCCTATCTTCACCCAGGAGCATAAATGAGTACCAGTGAATTGTCAGGGCAACCTGACACAAATGCTGGGGGTTACCTGCGATGGACTACCATCCCATCCAGGGGAGTAGCGATACTCAAAGTCCCTTTTTACTCCCGGGTTCCTGCTCCCCTTTTCCGGCTCGACCCCACTTACAATCCAGGTTGCTGAGTTCTTGGGAATAGTGAATTCCAAGTCACTTCATGCTATGGAAACCGGAGTTAAGCGCCGGCCTGATAAGCCACTAGGCTTGTAGACCGACTCAAACCTTTTTTTTAACAGAATTCAGCTGATTCTGCAAATGAATGCAAATTTAGCAACTGATGATTTTGACTACCTCGATTTGCAGTTTGAACTTACTTCTGCAGTTAGGGAAGCCATAATACCCTGTCTTGCACCGACTACAGGTTCTTCCAATCACATTCTGCCGACAAGAGCACTGTCCCCCAGACTTTTCACAGTTGCCATTAAAAGATCCCTTGGGATTACAGTCGCAGGAAAGACTTCCATTATTGAAGCTTGTGGTGAGTGAGAACACAGAATCTTTACAAAACTTGGTATCTGAGACACCATCTATGCTGCATGAATCAAGAAATTCTTGAGTTAAAGGCACTGGTGCATCTTCTTGCAGTTCCTCAGTAAACACATCTTGAGGTACAAGTAAGACATAATCCTAGATAAGAAGGAGAAACACAAAAATATTTTGGAATGCTAATACAGTAGAACCCGCTAACTCGAACTCAGTTAACTCGAACTCTCCACTATTTCGAGCTCAAAACCCATTCCCCTTGTCCTTGTTTTTCAGTCATTTACTATCGGCTAACTCGAACCCCCCCCCCCCCTATCTCGAACTGTTTTTTTTTTCCTTGGGAGTTCAAGTTAGCGGTTCTATGTAAATGGAATCCCCCAGGGGTCTAAACTTCTGCTTCCCTACCTTCTACTCCCAGTTTCTGCCCCTCCCGTTGTGGTTCCGCCTCTTTGTGCTTTTTACTATTGCAAAATATTTTCTCCAGCTTCCCGGCACTTTGGGAATCCAGCTTCGCACCCTCCTTCTTCCGCCTCCATAGACTTCCCTCTCTTCTCCCACCTCCCATAGACTTCCCCCCCCTCCCCTCCCCCCCCCCCCCCCCTTAACTCCCCCCCCCCCCCCCACTTACAATCCAAGTTGATGAGTTCTCAGGAATAGTGAATTCCAGTGCAACAGAATCACGTCCAATGTTAAAGAATGGTGAAGCATTCAAGTTCCTGATGACTGATCTACATCCAGATGCATGAGGACAGTAATGGAATTTCATGCTGCCATCCAATGCACGGTCGCTGGTCACAGACACATCTGATTCAAACGAAGCATGGTTTGGTTGATAATAATGAACGATTGCTGCATACTGTCCAGGTTTAGGAACAGCGCCTGCCAGGACATGAATCTTCTATACAATGAAAACACACAAAATTAACAGCAGTATTCAAAATATAGCTTTACATTCTCATTATCAACCACAAAAACCTACAGTGCTCAAGACATACAAGGAACATGTTTTGGGAATAATACTCCCCAAATATTTAACAATATACCAGGCCCCAGTTGTTCAAAATTAATGGTGGGTAACACTATCCACTCTCTTTGGCCCCACTCTCTTCAGCTGACAAGACAACTTATTTGCACATAGATCTCAAACGTAAAAGTTGAGAAGCCAAGATTTCATACTTACGAGTCTTCAATTATACAAACTCTTCCATACCAGCAAAGGCTTTTGCTTCAAAAATTAATGTGTGGTTCCAGAAAATATCCATACCCCCCTTCCCCTCCCCCCACGGAAGGTTTTTTGGTTTGCACTCACCCAACCTCCTGGAAATTCCAGTTTAGCTTCATACTTTTCTTTAAAAAATTTGTCTTTTGAGACGTCCTCCCCCTCGGAATTTTCAATGACCTTCCTTGGGGTAGGTATGGATATTTTCTGGAAGCGCATAATCAGTAATAGCAAGGACACTGCACTTACTGGTCCCTCCAGATACTGTAATTTTGCTGTAAGATCTTGTTTGTTTGGCGGCTGCGGTTGGTTTGGATCATTGCCATCAGCTTCAATCTTAAAAGCTCCTTTGGGAATGGGATATGATGGGGGAATACACTCACTTCCTTGTGTTGTACAGAGAATGCTTGGTGCAATGAAATCCAATTTCCAGATATCAATTGGAATGGCGGTGATAGAGTCCTAACACAAGAGACATGTACAGTTAATAAGCAACTTGACAAAGAATAGAGATTTCCTTCTTTGCCTGAAATTAATTACAACCAAGTTTGATCATCTCTAGAAAAACACTTGCAAAGCTTACATGTAATGTAAGCAGAGTACAACAGAGGAGACAACAGAGGAAGGAGAAGATTGTTCATCAGTGTACAGTTGAACCTCCGCTAACGGACACCTGCCATAGGCAGACACCTCTCATAAGCGGACACTTTTTCTGGTCCTGAGGGTTTCCGCTTACATGAGGTTTGACTGTACATATTATATACATTTCAGAGTTATATTAGCTAGGGAGGGAGGCGCTATATAAATTCTTTATTATTATTTTTCCATTTAATGAAGATAGTGGAAGATTGCTAAAACAGGTTTAAAAGTAAGATTACAAACTTTTTAGATCATAAAGTCTGTAAAATCAAGAACAAATTGTCAAAACTTGTACAAACATTTTGAAGAAGTTGTCCTTGTCGTGTAAGCAAAACAAATAGCTCACTGATAAAGCATACTCCTACACAAGTCACTTATATTAATGAACCTAAATTTTGAGCAAAAAGGGTGTGGTGTACATTTATTATAAGTTTTAATGGTAATAAAGCAAGAGTGAAATGACAATGATTTTAGTATGTCATGCATTATAGAGACAGAGCATGCATACCACGGCAATAGGAGAGGATATATCCCTTCCTAACAGAGTAACCACCATTCTCTGTAACTCTGTGACATGAAACACTTTTACGGCATCAGTATTATCCACAGCCACCTGACGGCAACCAAATTTGTAGTTACAGCTCTGAAGGTTAAACGCTCCTCTCTGTGTTCCTTGTGGATACCTCAAGTAAGCATCAAGTTTAATCTTGTCATCTGAGGGATGGTAATACTGCATGACAAGGACATATTTACCACTCTTAGGGATGTTAAAATCTGCTGTAACACGATTCTGTGGAAACAAAACATGTATTAATTACAGTAAAACCTCCACTAACTACCACATCTCTATAACGGCAACCTCTCTACAACAGCCAGGATTTTTCGTCCTGACCATGGTACACCTCTCTAAAACGGCCAGATAATTCTGCACCAGGTGGCCGTGTGGAGAGGTTCAACTGTATTTAAAGTTTTAAATTTACCTAATTGTAGCAACTTAAAATAGAATTGTGTGTTTTCAAGATTTGGCATTTAATTAAGCAATGGACCAAGCGTTTAGCCAGAAAGGCATCCGGTTGTCCTGTGCATGCCCAATCCTGGTAGGAAATGATGACAAATGCACCAAAGCTTAACAAATTTATGCTTCGAGGATGCCATCTTTTCAAATTCTGGCTAAATTTGCCTGACTTTTCACGTTTCATTTTGTTTTTCACATGTCTCATCATACTTTTAAGGAAGTGTCACACTCACACTCACATGAAATCAAACTTTTCATCAAACATGTGATCACATAATTTATACTATTTAAACTCTGACCTGTCTGTCATCCAACAAGGCCATAGCACTGAAATCCAATTGTTGTAACACTGCCTCATCTTCAAACAGCTGTGTCGGTGTAAGACCGCTACTCCTGATGATGTAGCCTGTTTCCAGTTCTGTTGTGTATAGACCTGGCTTCTCTGTGCTCAGATACGAGAACTGGTTACATAAAGTATTGATACCATTGACTTGGCAGGGTTTGGTAACTTTGTCCTCAAGTTGATATGCTTCATAGTATTTTTGTGGCAAAGCAACAACATAATCCTGTAAGCAAATAGAGACCAGTTTTTAATTTTAGTCATAACATTATATTTGTTTCGGAAATTTCAACAATAAGTTGTAGAGATTGTCCTTTTCCCTAAAATTTCCTGATTTGGGGCAAATCACGCCAGCGACTTGTAGGAAATCAGGTCAATAAATAGATCTTCTGGTGATTATATTCCGAATTTGGGTGCTACACGCATGCATCTTTTGCACAAGTAGCTTGTAGTGTACCATAAGGGAAACCGCGACACAAAAGAAAAATATATATACCTTGCGCTGTTGCAGTAATATTTGAAGCGATGTTAGAAGCAAAATCTCGTAATTCAATTTTCCATACGTTTCTTTAAAATTCCAAATGTTAACATCTTAGGATCGAGTGATCTCATGACAAAAACTACCCATACAATAATAATTATTATATTGTGTCACGCAATATATATTGCGTTACCCAATATAAAAATAGACGGTCTTACAAAGCTATGCATTTTGGTATTGTGTGGTTCCAGAAAATACATGTATCCATACCCACCCCAAGGAAGGTCATTGGAAATTCTGAGGGGAAGGGGAGTCTGAAAGCCAACATTTTTTTAAAAGGAAAGTATGAACAAGCTAAACTGGAATTTCCAGGGGGGTTCAAACCAAACAACCTTCCATGAGGGGGGAGTATGGATATTTTCTGGAACCATACAATAAAACAACACATACAAATGTATGGCTTTGCCTTCTTTCAGCAGCAGCCTTTGCCATCATATTGGAGTTGCCAATGTGTGGAAATTTTCTTATTTGACTTCCTCTGCTAGTTGATGGCATTTGGATTTTGCAACAAAAGACAAACTTGAAGACAATAAGCTCTACGTTTTCAACTGTCAACACTTGTTACAAGGAGATGTGCAATCAGCTGAGTTGTTTGCTTTTCAGTGGAACGATTCTTGCACCTATTGTAAGTTAATAAGCCTTAATTGTTGGATTGCAATGTCCATTCTGCTTCTGGCTACAATATTGTAAAGACAGGCAGGAGTTAATTCCTGCTCATTAGCACAGCCACTCAATTGCAAGCTTAACATGCTCAATAACTAGTAGAGCTGTAAGTATGAACAGCACCATGGATTTTTGTCATAAGTAATATATTCAAATTACTCAATAAATTATTGCAATGGATGGTCTTATTATTGGCGACAATTATTGGATTGTTAAGGAGAATCCTGATATTGATCAGAGGTCTCACCAAGAGAACACTTGCTGGAGGCAGCACTAACACTAGGTCCCATTGTCCTTTGGTCAGCATGAACTGCGTCGCCATTCCTTTGTCTCCAACAGTGTGATGTGCGTCAACATTTGCCGAACCAGCCTGTTTTACTGGAAAGGTGACTTTACTGCTCTGTTTGCTTCCTACACCTCCTTTAGGAGTAAGCATCACCTCGCCAGTCACCGGAGAACTCTCATTTGTGATGGAACGGAATACAATGTGGTAACGAGCCGTCTTTGGAATATCCAGGGTTACCTTCAATGCTCTCTGTATGAAGAATTCAATCTGTTAGTCTTAAGAATAACAGTAGGTAATAACAAGTCTACTTGTGATTAAACAAGAGGAGTTGCTTCCCCAGGGGGGACTTCCATATAAAAGTGGTGGGGGTGATCGTCGTACCTTTTAGGAGTTAAAATTTGTGGTTTGGTACCGTTTAGGGGTGTTAAAATCTAAATGACTGTATTAAGCAGGAAAAAATTATGACAAGAACTAGTTTTGTCTTAGAATTGGTACCTCTTAGCGGTGAAAATTAATTTGAGCCACGCCCACAAAACAAGATTCTGGTACCTTTTAGGGGTTCTTTTCAAAATTTCCGACAATCACCCCCAACACCTTTATACGGGAGAGTCCCCCCCCCCCCCCCCCCCCCCCCGTGTTCCTTCCTGGGTTGAGCTCTCTATTAGTATGTGGCCTACACAGGACATCTACTTCTTTAGTCAGGTTGGTGTAACAGTTTGCTAGTGTACCAATTTACAGGTGTGAGTACAAAGACGCACTGTGCAAGTCAACTGCCTGTCCAAGGTGTGGACATCAAGCCCAACATGCTCTGTACCTCCCACTAACCACATTCAAAGGTTACTACAAAGTAGCAGAAGACTGGAATGCCAGCATGAGCTAAGTGAACTAAGCCTTGTTGCTACAAATCAACAAAATATTCTAAGCATTGCCTTTAAATTCTTAACCACATTGTTAACATATCATGGCAAAAGCAGCGTGTAATGTGGTGCAGGCTTTTAAAAGAGCTATGTCACGATATTTTAAGTTTTTTGCGAAGTGCAAAATCACCTTCAAACTGAAGAAAGCCTCAAAATAATTGTTTACTAAGGTAGAAAAAACACCAAAGAGGTAATAATAAACCAAACAGGAACAAGGATGGTTAAGGATGGAGAAGATTAAGATGGATTGCAAATGGAAAACTTGAAAAAATTGCATGCACCAGTCCATCCATGACATAGCTCCTTTAAACAGGTGCCCAGATCCTCTTCAGGCTCATAACTAATCTTGTTCCCAGAGCCCTCATTACCCTTATCCAGAGGAGGAACGGGCAACAAGAAACTCTGGGATAAAGCGTTCCGCCATGACAGGATTCTTGGACTTCCAGTTTTTGCTTTATCCCAGAGTATCTCATTTCCCATTCTGCTGGATAAGGGTAACGAGGACTCTGGGAACGAGATTGGCTAATAACTTGACGTACCTGAAGATCTGACATTGTGGCATATCCTCTCCATGAGTACCCAGGAAACACACTTTCGTCAAAACCAAATCTTGCAGGAGTACCATCACTTGATAACGACACATCAGGTGAGAGGACATCCTGACCTGGGACAGATCCTTGCTTAGTAGGGACTGCTGTACTATCCTCCAACTCTGCCATGATGTGTAGTAATGTGGGGTAATAATGCTGAGGAGCTGGCCTGTCAAAACACATCAAGGTTAAAAGAACAACGCAGAATCAGATTTGCCAAATTTAAACAAGAAATTGATGAAAAGTTCTTGAAAAACATGTCATAGATTAAAGCAAAGTATGTGGTTGTTTGTTATTCATTTTTTTATTTTTTCTTGAGCATTTGAAAACAAAGGTGGAGCAAGCTTAATATGTACAGCATAGAACTTTGTGACTCTAATGAAAATCACAGTGACTTCTCTAATGTGGATTATGTTTATGTCCTTTGAATTGTTTTCGCTCCAAATAATGACATTTCCAAAACTGACCGAACAATAATGATGTACTCGCGTGCTCATTTGGTAAAATTTCTGAAACTTTTAGTTGCGACCTGATGATGGTGACAAGACGGCAATGTCAGCCTGGGACCCAGACCTCTCACATGCAAAAGTTGTACTCGGACTCATTTTCGAATCTGAAGGTCCCTATTGTCAACCTACATGCTACAGTCTCTCATGATAACATTTGCTCGGCATCGGCACTGGCCTGAAGTGACGTCACAGTATTGGTCATATGCACCTCCTACATCACAGTCACACCCTAAAACATGTATAAAAACAACTTGTCATCATTTACTGTTTATATCTGTCACAACCTTCTATGTTGCATTGTTACATGTACATTGCTTGATTGTTTCATGGGTGGGAGAGAGGGGTAGGGGAAGCAGTTGTAAAAATATGTGAACAATAATATGAAGTCACACTGGGACTCTACGAAATACATACATGTAACTTTCATGAAATACCTATCTACCATTCCATCATCTTAGAATTCCACAAATAATAATGAATAAATATATGATTGACACTGTCCTTTTTCCAGTGATCCTTGTAACGTTGCTCGGTTATATATGTTCCAGGAGTCGAGTCTGCTCATCAGCGCTGACACTTTGGTTTCCATAGCATGAAGTCAACTGTGATTATTAACCGGGCGTGGGCCTGGGGCCCAGCCCGGTTAATAAATAGCTTCTGTTTTTTTTTTTGTCGTCGATCTCTTATATCTCTACTCCGCCAAAGTGCTAGGAGGAGAGCTAGGGGTGAGTATGAATATATATGAATGTATTCGCCTTGTGAAAGATTTTCTCGGGGAAGAACGAAGCCCGGACTCGAGAGAGCGGCGGAAATCGAGCCTATGTGAAAGTTGGACTGGTCCAAATAGATATTAATTTAGGACCGCGTAAACACATCGGAGCGGCGTACAGATTTCGCAACGTCGGTGAGTTTGACTCGTCAAAATATTAAATCATTGTACTCACTACTAGGTGGACACACTAGGAGCGCCATTAGATCAATTTTTTTTTATCAAGGCTACGTTACATTTCGCCAGGGTCATAATATTGTCCTGTTTGTTTTGTGTGAAATACATTTCTTTTCCGTAAAGGAAAACAGAAACTTGCCCAGACTCGCAGATTTATGTAAACAGAAACTTGCTGAGACGTGCAGATTTATATTTGGACGATTACGTCATAGGGTCACGTCGAATCGTGACTTGAAGAGATTGTCTGTGAGGTGCGTACGTACATCACTCACATACACTAGAAGCGCCATTAGATCAAATTTTTTATCAAGGCTACGTTACATTTCGCCAGGGTCATAATATTGTCCTGTTTGTTTTGTGTGAAATACATTTCTTTTCCGAAAAGGAAAACAGAAACTTGCCCAGACTCGCAGATTTATGTAAACAGAAACTTGCTGAGACGTGCAGATTTATATTTGGACGATTACGTCATAGGGTCACGTCGAATCGTGACTTGAAGAGATTGTCTGTGAGGTGCGTACGTACATCACATACACTGGAAGCGCCATTAGATCAATTTTTTTTATCAAGGCTACGTTAGATTTCGCCAGGGTCATCCTTTGCCTAAATGATATTTTATGAATATTGTCCTGTTAAATAATTGTCATTTTGTGTGAAATACATATCTTTTCCGTATATTTTCTGAGAAAAACAGAAACTTGCTGAGAAATGCAGATTTATAAATAAGGACGATTACGTCATGGGGTCACATGAGTCAACGTCTGTGATAAACCAGGGTCGCCGTTAGGTCAAATTTCATATCAAGCTATTACTTTTGATTTGAACATGAATACTCTGCTGTTTATTTAGTGTGAAATACATTACTTTTTCGTGTTGGTGCAGCAATTCACTTCCTTGTATGCAGAAGATTTATAAATAACAACCATTACGTTACAATATCACATTTTGACTCACGCAATTGTCGAACTGTGACTAGAATAGCTGCGAATGATGATGGTGCAACGCGGAACGTCTGCGATGATGGTTCAACACCGATTCGTACCTATGTTTGTCGTGTTTTTTCCTCATATTCAACTTTGGCTTTATATTGAGGAATGATCTTCAAAAGACTGCTCAGAGGCAAGAAAATTGACAGTAGGCACTATACGCAAACATCAGACTTCAGCGTGACTGCCGTGACTAATCTGATAGATTTCAAGCAAGAAAGCAGGTAAAACGGCTTGCTTGCTTGATGAAAAAAGCCCGGTTATATTTTCTTCGAAAATTCTTGTTACTACTCACTCTGGAAGGGATGTTGAACTGTAAGTCCTTTATAAATGTGAAATTTCTCATCTATCAATGACAAAGTAGTGTGAGATGCAGTGGCCTAATGGTTGTCGTGATTGATCACTGATGGACTCCGGATCGAAAGGGCTGGGGTCACTGTGTTGTGTTGGATAAGACACTTTATAACTCTCACAGTGTCTCCCTCTACCCAGGAGTACACTGTACATGGGTACCGGCGAACTGTTAGGGCAACCTAACAAAATGCTGGTGGTGGGTAACCTGGCGATGGACTAGCATCCCACCCAGAGGGGGTAGCAATATTCCTAGTTGACTTCATGCTACAGGAACCGGCATAAGCTCTGGCAGCTAGTGTGGGCCAGTTTGGCCCCAAACAGCTTTTTTAACTCACCAATGACAAGCTGATATTACTTTCTAACAATACTTTATTCACATTCTTGCATTGTTTGGATATTGTAATATTGTAAGTTGAACATGTATGTTAAGGAAGGGCACTAAATGGTATGTAGCTGTCAACAATATAAAAACACGACTGTTACCTGTGCAACCAAACACCTCAATGCCTGCCAGACCATAAAATCCTGCTTTACATGCAGTGCACCTTCTACCCGCGACATACAGCTTACAAGGACACTGTCCTGTCAACTTGTCACATGTGCGAAAGACCGCCAATCACCCCATCCATGTTGCACTGGCAGCTGTCGCAGCCTAAAGGATTACCACTCTGAAGATAGTAGTACCCGTCTTTACACTCTGTGCATGCAAGACCTTGAACATTATCTTTACAGTTACACTGGCCCTGTAATTATATAATGTTCACAACAGATCAGAATAATAATGAGATTATCAATAATCATAGTTAACTGGGAGATCTTCTGTTGGCCAGCGGGTGATCTATTGACGCATGCTTAGTTTGAGTTGTTTCCGAGAAGAGTTGCCATTGTGGCTTGCTTGTGTGATTTACCTTGGCTGGTATTTTGCCTGCTGTTTGCCCTGCCCACCCACCTCTTGGTCCTTAGTATCTTGGGATCAGGTAAGTACTTTTCCTTTTATTCTCCACTGAGACATCAGTGTGACAGGTGCCAGGGGGGTTGACCCATGTGAGTTTGCCATGGTTACCTCCTCATTTGCATTTTGCACATGTTCATTTGCCCTTTGCCCACGTTGCTCACAATCGGCACCTATTTAGTATTGCTCTTCGACAAGTTAAACATCATCTTCCCTAAATTACAGTGAAGAGAGCTCTACCGTTGCCACCCAACAAAGTTTTTGATTAATTTTAGACAACTTTTTGACATATTTTTAACAACTTTCTGATGGCTTCCATTTAAACCGGAGATTAACAACTGTACTGCTAAATGGAGGTTGGGTGCCTAGGATGTCCAGGGGCTTCCACTGGAAGCGAGCCAGCCAGCCCCTAGACCGAATACCGCTCCCATGACTGGCAATCCCTGCAACCCAGCCATGAATTAAGCGCCAGCCTGATAAGCCACTAACCTATTATAATTATTATATTAATTAAAAACCATGAAATATTCTCACCTCATTTGACAAGGAACAGTCAACCAGTTGTCCATCTGGAAGTGGTTTAATCCCAGCAGGATTGCACTTACAAGCTTGACAATCAGGAAATCCATAAAAGCCACTGCGACAGCGATTACAGTTAATGCCACGGAAGCTTCCTTTACATTGGCACCGCCCTGTGCTTGCCTCACAAAACTGGTGAACTGATCCCCGAGGGTCACAGGAACATTTGACACATCTTGGATAGCTGTAATACCCCACTTTGCACCGGTCACACCTAGCACCATCATAGTTGTCTTGGCATTTACACACACCAAACTGGTTACACTTAGGAGAAACTGCGCCTTGAGCAGAACAGCCACAACCTGTAACACAGAACATGTCAAACCAAACGTCTGTAAATTTGCTTCATACATGTATTTAACACATTCCTCTCATATTTTCGGGAGACGCAATATTGGACTCTGGATCAAGCAACTCTCACAGTGCCAGTCTCTCCACACAGGAGTATAAATGTGTACCGGCAAACTGTTAGGGCAACCTACATGTAACAAAAATGCTGGGGGAAATTTATCCTGGCATTGGACTGGCATCCCACCCAGAAGGAGCAACAATACTCCTAGTCGGCTTCATGCTACAGAAGCCGGGAGAAACTCTGGCAGTGTGAGTTTTGGCCCCGAACCGCTGTACTATCTCTCATATTTGCTAAAGTTAATAAATGCCACAGTTACTAAATTTATCGTAACTATAAGTTTGTCCAGCTAAATTTAATTTTTGGCAAATTTATGCTAATGAGGAGATAAAAGAACCCTAATGCAAACAAAAAAATGTGGCCTTATGCGCCAGCCTAGAGCGATGATGATGATGATGATGATGAATGTAAACAAACATTGCCCTATAGAATAGCAATAAATTCCTACCGGAGCCCTTGCTGCCAATCACCCCGGGTATTGTTAAGTTATGGGAAACGAGGCGACTCCGGGGGTGGGAGGAGCGAGAGCTCCAAATAGGCAGGCAGCGGAGGTCATCGCTGCGGGGAGGGGGAGGGTCGCCGATGCTTCAGTCCTCCAGCAATTCACGAAAAGACAGATTACACGTGAACTGGGAAGCTAAATGTGCGGTTCCAGAAAATATCCACACCCCACCCAAGGGAAGGGTCATTGGAAATTCCGAGGGGGAGGGGTGTCTCCCCAAAAGCCAAACTTTTTTAAGGTCATTCCATCGAAATAGAACTTACAATAGATTTTTCATTCAAACTTTGCCTATTGGTTGTTTTATCTTATGGCAACTTAAAATTTTGAAATAAAAAAGGGGGGTCCCGGTATTCGTTTACCGGAGGACCTTGTATATACCCTAAAAAATATCCCAGCTTCCAGAAACATTTTTATTGGCTAAGTTCACGTTCCGGTGATTATTTATTCTTCTCCAATAGAAAATTAGTCTATATTTATTTTATAGAAAGAAGGTGATTGCCTAGACTCAAAATAAATAAAAATTGATAGGTCACGGTACTCGTTTACGAGAAAACGACGATTTATCTCTCAGGCGAGCTTAGCCGTAAAGGAAAAAGCCGCCCTTTTCTTAATGTGCGCGTGCTAATGACGTGTGAAAATCATGTGCAGTAAGGATGCGCAATGCAATACAAAGGATCACCTTAAAGGAAAGTATGAAGCTAAACTGGACATTCCTGGGGGGAGGGGGTTTCAAACCATAAAACCTTCCCATGGGGGGAGGTATGGATATATTCTGGAACCACACAATATATATATGTACCGGTACGTGGTCAGCGGTAACGCACGCTGTTGCCCAAGGTAACTGGGCCCGTGGAATGGAAAATTAGGGTGTTTGTTCACACGGGCCCCGGTGAAATACCAATAACTTTTCTTCCAGCTAAATTTATTTTGTAGTACACAACATTACTCACCTCTGCAAACTGGAAACCTGTAATATCCTTCATTACAAATGTCACAACGAGGACCTGCAAAAGTTCTTCATGCAAATGCTGTTCCAGTGTTTTGCACACATGTCTCGAGCTGTACCTTCTGCATCACAGTTACAAACTGGATAAACAAAACAACAAGGACACTATGTACATCTGTGTATAATACATATAATATACGTAATTATTGTAAGTAATATTGTGATAATTTTTAGAGACGTTTGTATGACTGGGGGTATATACGCCATACCCCCCAGTCATACAAACGTCTCTAAATTTTCCAGTTTTCAACTTCCGTTTTCTCGACTCAGGTAGAACCTAACCTAACAAAACTTTGTACGATTACCAAACAAGAGGTGGTCTTTCAGGTGCTGGTATTGATTTTCTGCTCAGTTTAATATGAATTTTCAGCGGCCATTTTGGAGAAAGGTCTATAGATTAACTACTGATACGTTACTGGTACAGTATGCTGATAAGAACTATATAACGTAGCTACTGATACGTTGTTGCAATATTTTTAACCCTACCTTTGCACTCAGGAAAGCTGTAGAATCCTTTACTACACTGATTACACTGTCGTGAAGTGTACATTTGACGACAAGTACACTGTCCTGTAGTAACATCACAATTTGTTGATAGTGAGGCCTACTCGGTCACAATTGCATCCTAAAACAATAAAATACAGGTCATTGTTAAAATGTTTGAGTAATAACAATCAAACAATTTCAAAGTATTTAGCACTTAAAAAGGACTGAGGCATTTTAAATAAAGGTATTAGTTTTATCACTTTCTTTACATGGATATTTTTTGCTGTGAATTAATTGGTAGGCCGTATAACCCCCCCCCCCCCCCCCCCCAGCTACTGCCTGTTTCCCTTATATTACAATGTGTCGAAATCATCTTGAAGTTGGATGAGTAGTTTTCTCTGTTTCATGCATTTCTACTTCTTGCGAGCAGTTTCCTTAACTTAATTGGTTTGGATATATTAGCTTGTTGTTTGACTATAGCATTTTGCTGCATTTTTCCATATTACACCATTATTTTGTTACAATAAATGCCTTGATGACAAAGTTTGGTTGCTAGTAAGGCTGGTAAATAGTCTATAATAAACAGCTGAAAGTCAGTTGCTCGTCGAAAACAAGATCAGTGAACAGGAAAGGCGTACATGCAGATGTCGGAGACTAGCAAACTCCAGTCGATCTCTAAAGCCTGGTTATTACCATCACCCCAACAATTATTATAAATCCCCATCCGAGCTTTGCGAGGACCTGTGCGTCACATATTAATATTATTACTAGTAATAAAATAATACATGACATACATCAGGCCGTCTTGACTAACACTTCACACCAAACAATCATATACTGCTAGGATACATGTACATACATGTACAGTGTGGTACATTTATTTTCAGTGCGTGTGCACTGGAAATTACAAATAATGAAATGCAAATGACAACACCCATGTAGCAGTACTGTAAGTTTTGTGTTAATACTCACTCCTGCAGTTTGGAAAGCCATAATAGCCAGGAGCACACTGATCACACTTAGCACCGGTGTAATTGGGTTTACATGGACACTGGTCCCCAGTTGGTCCGCACACATGCCCACTTGTACCCAAGGGATGACAGTCGCAAGCTAGTGAAAATAACAACTTTTAACTAGGATTTTTCTTAGTGCTAAACGTAAGTATAGAAAATTGTATGAACGCTTCACTGGTTTCCAAAGTGCTGACAATGTTTTATTTTGTTTTTTTTTTGAGAACGTTTGTACTTACGTTTGCAGTTAGGGAATCCATAAAATCCATCGTTACACCGATCACAATTAGGCCCACTGTAGTTCTCAAGGCACTCGCACCGTCCATCACCATCATAACAACGTCCAGTGGAAAACCTTCTGTCACATGTACAACCTACAGGGTAGAGCAGAACAGTATAATCAACAGTGTATACATTCTGATTTACACACAGGTTTCCACATGCATGTACATATTGTTTGGCTTTAATAGACTAATCTTTTGCAATCTGGACTTACAGTACATGTAACATGCTTAAAAGGTGCCTTAATAAAAATGTGATTCCATAAATGGAAGGAATATTCCCTGTATTGCTTACAGTTTTGAGAAAAAAATTAATTATACAATATATTTTATTTATTGTGGCCTACAATATAGGATCAAGTTACCATAAGCTTTATGTTTATACCTTGACAAGCATCCGGAGATGTCTTGGGTACTCCAGTAGGACGATAATAGCCTGGTTTACATCCCTCACAGTTAATACCATAAGTGTTGTGCCGACAATTGACACACACTCCTCCTCCTTCATAGTTTCCATTTATATCCAGACTTCTCTTTTCTTGCGCCATTTGTTCACTGTAGTAGCAGTCTATTGCATGGTTGTGGCAGTTACAGGCTATGAACGTAACACAGTTGCACATGGTAACCGATTAAGTTGTAAGATTGAATAAAGGCATGTGCCTTCCTAGCTATGGGTTAATATGACTTATAATGTAAAATTGAATAAATCAACTTTGTTACAAGCCTGTGGCCCTCGGATTCCAGATCAAAATTGAAATTTTAAAAAAGTGTTTGTTTTTGTGGAGGGAAAACCCAGAGTACATGTATACCAGAAGAAAAATCCTCGGAGCAAGGATGAGAACCAACAACAAACTCAACCCACATATGACTCCCGGTCAGAATCGAACAGTATAACTTAAATTTTTGACAATTTAAGGTGGCTCTGAACACCTTCTACAGGATTTTTTAACTTTAAAGCATAAGGGCTGTAAACCATTACGATCAACCTTAACTCACGTTCACACTCATTGCTGCTTTCAGCAGTGGCAGGTTTCCATTTCTTCTGCACAAAGCCAGGGCAACACTCATCGCATTTGATGCCGCAAGTCTGATGCTTGCAACTACACCTAAACTGCGAGTCATCTTGCTCCGGCAGCTGAACACAAGCATCCGCGTGGCCATTACACATGCATATCCCTCCAACTGAGATGTCCTTGATGGAGTAGAAATACTGCAAACGGAACAAGCATTACGCTGTAGTCCATGCATGTCTGAGCTACTTACAGTGACATACTGGAATTGGTTGTCTCATGGTTGAAATACAGTCAAAGCTCCCGTAAGCAGACACCCTCGGGAAGCAGAAAAAGTGACAGTCCACAACTGGAGCTGGCGGCTTATGGGAATGTGTAAATACAGAGTTTGTATGAGCTAAATGAGCAGTGATATATTTACAGAGTTCTCTGGGTTGGTCTGTGGGATTGATAGCCATGGGCACAGTATTCCATCTGGGGGCAGGCTATTCATTGCAGAGGCCCTTGGACATCCCAGGAACCCATCCTTAAGTTTTCATACACTCACGCAAAGCAGTTCATTAACATAAGGAGATTAATGTTGATTCATCTTAAATGTTTGGAATTGGAGGATTGATTTACACAGAGAAAAAATTATTGAATGTATACAAGAACCTTTATCAAAATAGCCATTGAACAATTTCAGTAATTGAGCCCGATAAATAATTATTGGCTTATGATGCTCAGCAGTATCACTTTCATATAATGTGATATGAGGTGTCCTTGATTTTAGCAACCAAACTTTTCCAGTGCTAGTGGTGACCATTTTAGAATTAAAGGGGTTTGCCAGAGCCTGTTTCACTCCACCCAATCGCGTTTCGCGCTCTCTCCTCGTGCTTCGCACTTGAGCACCCCTCATCCCTCCCCTTTCTACACCTGCCACGCAGGCTAGGAAACTGAGCCTGTAGCGTCTGATAAGTATAACATAACTAGAAGTGTACAGATTACAGCCAAACATTTATGACAAAAAAACACATACTCTTCTTGTAACGGTTGGATCATTCCTTGCCAATGGTAACAAATCAGCCAATAATGTCTTCACTTTCAACAACCTCAACCTGATGTGTGTAGCACGAGTCCATTCCTGTAATAAACAAAGTTTTACAATCAAACTTTTAAAGAAAAAATAATTTTGCTATTAATAGTATTTAATATTGTGTTTACCTGTAATGCTTGACTGTAAGAAAAGTTTGCTGCTCCTGGTCTTCCATTAACTAATGAAATATGAATCTGAAATATACAAAGATTTACAAGAGCATAATATTATTTATTATAGTGTATGATTTCTATGTTAAATTGATTAGACACTTATTAAGCAATATACATGTACATAATTAATAAACTACTAGTAATATATGTACATGACTCGCAGGTCCTCGTGAAGCTGGGATGGGGATTAGTTATTTTTGGGATGCGAGGGTGGAATCGAACCAAAAAAAAAAGAAAAAAGAACCCCAGGCGGAATCGAACCCTGCCCCCAGTCACACAGATCAGATTTAAAGCTTAGCGCCTTACACCATTAGGCCACAAGCGTGCCGTGTGACGTCATTTCCGCCAGACACCTTCATCAGACTCTCCACAAGATTTGATCCTGCCTGAGCTCTTGACGGACAAAATTATAAACCTCACATCGCGAGGCATGACTGCTGTTAACATTTCACTGGTGTTCCCAAACAATATTTACACATGTAGGACATTATTTGCATAAGAATATGCGCTTATTTCCCAAAGGAGAGAAAGTTCATTGTTTAGGTACATCAGTATGGCTGCTGTGATGCTGATGTCATATGAAAATGTTTATATAATTATTAATATTTTATTATACTTTTAAACCAATCAGATCAAATAAAGAGAGAATCCATGGTACTCACCTCGCCATTCTCAAAAGGTGGAACCTGAGAGTAACTTGTTGTACAAGTCACTGTTGTATCATCTTTAAATGACTGCAGCAGAGCCGAGTGTCCAAAATATGTTAAACACTCACTGTTAGTCGTAGCAAAATACTGCCAAGGGGTAAACATGTTTCCACCGTCAACTGATTTTTCTAGGGCCCAAGTACCAGGATGGGGAGCATTGCCAGTTTTAATAATCACATAGGCTACTTGGTACTCCTGAAATATACAAAAGATTATAAACAGTACTGCACATAACTGGTCAGTTCTTTCAAACAAGTCTTGATCAATAATTTATTACTATAGGCATTTTACTTACTGTTGACTTAAGGTATTGTAAAGAGCCCTTGTTTTATAATCTAAGAACAAGATGAACTAGATGACTCAACACAGAAAACTGTGAGCCATGTTCATACTGGACCGGTTCCGAATGGTTCGGATAGCAGGCGCGGATCCAGGAAAAAACCTGACCGTTTACTGGAGTCTGAGCACCGAATCAATCGACGTCTGGAGGCATGTTCCCCCGCAAAAGACCAGTTCTGGACCGGTCCCATATGTGAACAGATCCTCATAAAAGGATCAGTTCCTGCATGTGAACAAAACCCGGTCAGAAACGGTCCTGTAGTATCTTAATCGGCAGAGACTGGCCACTAGTGTGGCATGCTAGGAACACTGGGACAATATTCGGCTAGGTAATTACCTAGTCGAGTTGGACTGAGTGATTTGTCACTCCCCAACAATGCATGCAGTAATCTGCAACAGGCTTCTGCAGTCCAGGTGTCTTGTGAACAACCTCATACTTACATTACTAATAACTCAGAGCAAAAATTTGTGTAAATCAAGCTCATGTTAAATATACACCGGGCATCGGAAACCAATTTACTGCCCAAGTCTAGCTAAGCCACAGGTAGATTCCTTGCATTCTTGTCATTCTAATTGATTGCTGCAGAACTTTCTTCTTGTAAATAAATGCAACGATCACGATTTTCTTTCGTTTTTCAATAAAAAGAAAAAGAGATGAAAGAGATTTTTGCAGCTAAGAAAAAACTGAAGTCGCAAAGGTCATGGGTTCGTTACATTTTTTCAGGTTTTCGGAAAGTCTCGATCGGAAGATCTCCTTCTCTCCTTCTCTTTTAGTTTTCAGCCGTAGTCTCACATAATAATATAATTCATTTCATATGTGCACCATCAGAAAAAACCCCCGATATTTTAAAGATTCACTTAATGTCCCAGTTCCGCTTAAATATTGTTTGTGATTAGAGTAAGCATGAACAAATAACAACATGCATGTGCAGACACAAGTTTGGCATAATGGGGGGACACCGCTCAGCGATTGGCGTGACAGACGACTTCCATTTAATTTCGTGACCTTTTAACGGCCTCACTTCTCACGGCACTACGAGCTGCAATAAGCAGCAACGCGCCAGGCACTACGAGCTGCAAAGCAGCAACGCGCCAACGAGGCAGGTCTAAACGCTGCGCTACGAGATGAAACCTAAGGCCAGCAACGCGCAAATATCTTATATACTGAACGACCCATGAAGCCTCACTTATCTCCCCAGCGGTGCTGGATCGGACAAGACTATTGGCAGGTCGGAAATGCAAAACACAATCAAACTCAACAGTAAAACAATTAAAGCTTGGGGAAGTCGCTGCGCAGACTTAACCAAAACCAATTGTGAGAGATGACCCGGGTTTTATTTAATTAATGTACGCAAGCTCCTCCTCAAATAAGGGAGGGAGGGAGGGAATTTTTAACGCAGATTACAGTAAGTTACTAGCAATAGCCGAGATAACTAGAGAATATGATTTTGGACCTTGAAGAGTGCTTTTTATAGCTAGACAGAGTTTGTGGCCTAGGCCAATGGAGTGTATTGTTCCATAACACAACTCGACACTACGTAATGTTCACGGGGACATGAATGTAGCTTTTACTAAAGTAACCATTCACGAAGCCCGATCGAAAGTATAACTGGACATCATTGCAACATAGTAAAATAAAGGTTATTCAAGGCTCACTAAACAAAGAATATAATAATATGTTCATGCCATGCGTTACACTACAAGTCGCCAGACTGTGTTGCGACATTGACAACTGATACCTCACGGAAGGTCACGGAATACTAGAGCGTCACGCTCCATTAACTGCGTTTTACATCTGGCTATGTAAAACTTTATGTAATTTAGAACAATTCCACGATGCATATGCTCATTTCCAATGATATTTCACACCAATGTGTTAAGGTTACCGTAGACCTTCGCGGGTGTCCTTCGGGAAAAAAATTATAGGCGTGCTGTTTTAAACGTTATGAAATGCACTATCTGTATCAATCACAAGGCGTCAATCTTCAAAACCGTGTGAGGCTTTCTCAAAATTCCTATTGGTTGCTTTGCAATTTTTCTGTCAAGTTTGCTTATCAAAAACTTACCGATACGTGTTACAATGAAGGCCATTGCGGGAGATCAACTTTGAAAAACGGAAATCCCTCACACAGTATTTTTGTTTGATGTCTTGGGAATCTTTGGGCCAAATTTCAAGGTAATCCGTTAAATTCTCATACCCTATAAATTCGTTCAAAGGGGAACCACTCACGTAAAAACGAAGTCAGTTTTTTTTGCTTCTAAAGGTTTATAAGCATTTCACGCCTTTGCTGCGTCATATGTCAACACTGTGGATACCGCAGATGCCGACAGCCAATTGAGATGCAGGAAAACCCGCCTGCGGAGTCCCCAGAGACTCTGCGCAAGATACTAGTTGAGTGCGTGACTATAGTTCAGGATTTCTTTGCGATATGCGGGGGGGAAAAAAAGTCTTCGAAGCAGAGAGAAACACGATGAGCAGCGGCATTAACGGGCCTGATCTCTCTCAATCCTAAAGAACAGCTGCAGGCCGAAATGCGGTCACCATCCGAATAAGACCGAATAATAGGCGTTGCAAACTAGCAGTTCAATGCTATGTTGATTATCAACTCAGAGTTGATAACGGTAAATAAACCGCCGTAGCGAATTTCTAAAAGCTGACGTTTCGAGCGTTAGCCCTTCGCTCCGACGAAGGGCTAACGCTCGAAACGTCAGCTTTTAGAAATTCGCTACGGCGGTTTACCTTTATCAACTCTGAGTTGATAATCAACATAGTGTTTCACTTGCCCGCCGACGCAGCACCACAGTTTCATTAGAAACTAATCACTTTTTAGCAGTTCAATGTCCGAGTTCTTCTACATGTACGTACTTTGTAGCTTTGATGGATATTTTTTTATGCATAACCCCGGAGGCAAGCGTTGAGCGCAATATGCTATTCTATTGTTTTGATTTGTAGAACAAAGAAGTTGGCCCAGAAAACGCAGAATTTTCGTTTCCGGATGTTGTTTTGGGATGTCACGGGAAGCCCTGCCGTTAACACATTCTAATTGGCTTATGACACTCTAGCGGGTTATAGAATTGTATTTTTGAAAACACGTTTTGTGGATAACTCGCGCGCGTTTCAAGATTTTTAAAATAATTTTTTTTAGAAAATGTAGCTAAAATCGTAATGTTTAGTTTGGCCTGAAAAAATAAAATTGCAAAAAATCGTCCCTTGAAGGTCTACGGTAACCTTAAATTTCTTGCACTGATGAAGCTTATTAAGGTGATTCCTCAGTATTGCACTGCGCATCCTGTACTGCGCATAACATCACGTAATTGCCAACATTAAACATGGCGTCTTTTCTTGCCGGAAATTTCGCCAGGCATAAAAGTGGGCGTTTTGTGAAATCATCGGTGGTAATAAGATCTGAACATTTGCATGAAGGGAACAAAAAAAAGTTAAGCGAAAGCGAAAGCATTGGAAGTGCAACACCGTCCGTCCTATCATGTGAATTCCCGGTAACCGGGCGATGCATTGTAGAGTTAAAGTTACTGGCAAAGGAGCTTGATGGTTGCAATTTATGTGGAAAAACCGCTCAGTTTATCCAACTGCACGGAAGAAACTATCTCGGTTTAGGAAGTTTCCTATATATTACCTGTCGGGAGGAAAGTTGCGGCGAAATCAATGTGTGTCACACAAGCAAAGTACACCGAGCGAACGGGGCTCGCGGAAGACCAGTGTTTGACATAAACACGAAACTCGCAGCCGGTGAGTAACTATTATTTTTTTAGGCATAGACAAATACAGTCTGTTTTAAACAGAGTAAATATTTTTCGTATTGATCTGCAAAAATGCTTCTGATAGGAATGTTACATGCCGGAATTGGCCCTACTCATGTCAACTCGCTACTGACATCAATCAACCTGCCTGCTGTTTCCGAGAATACCCTGAAGGCCAGAGAAAGGGAAATTGGACCAGTGATCGAAAGGGTTGCAAAAGAATCGTGTGGAAAAGCGTTAGAAGTGGGAAAAGAGCCAGTGGATGGATGAAAGTTTCAACAGCGCAAAAGCGAGTAACGAAGGTGTGGGAATCGGAGCGTCATACGACGGGGGTTGGCAGAAGCGAGGGAAAGGACACAACAGTCTTACTGGTAAAACATACAATTTCAAAATATAACAATGAATAGGGAATAAAATAGACACGAGACTTGAACGGGCCATTCGTGTTTGATGATGAATGGTTTACTAGCTGCAAGCAAATAAGCAATACATTCTTGCGATCGAATTTGCTTGCGGTTTTAGAGTCGCTCTCGGTTGTATGGTTGTAATAAATAAAAGCATAAGTGTTGATAAATATAAAATATAAATCCTTTCTGAATGAATTGTTTCAAAAATGAAACAAAAAAATTAGATTCGCTCTTTTTTCCAGGGGCGTAGAAATGATACAACAAAGCACTCAAATGTCAATAATGACATGCGGACCACCGAGAGAACAGGGCCGGTTATTAATATTATAATGATTCATTACAGGTCTGAATTTCTTTGGGAGACATGTAATATTTTTTTGATGCTTGAAAGAAGAGTACAGAACTGTAAATTAAAAAAATTATTTTTGCCAGGCACTTTTTCAAATTATTGCACTTATTGCACTCCAAGATGGAAATATATTTTAAAAATCAGTGAGTGAAAACTTTTTATTTTATGTATGATTTCCTTCCAGGAGCTGTAGGGTATTTTCATTTATACTAGAGCATTTACTGAGTATTGTTTTTATAATCAACATTTTAAACTACATGTGACAATATTATTTAATTTAATATATTTTTTTTAAATATGGGTCTTGCAAACATTTAGTTGTCGTAATAACAACAACAACAACAACAAACTTTATTTTACCCCACAAGTTACTAAAAGTATTTACAATAATTGGACAGAAAAAAATAATAGGGGTACTGGCTACCCAAATAACCTTGAAGTTAAAAATGCCAGGTTCTCTACAAGTACATCCCTGAATCTTGATTTTTTTTATCGCTTTCTTGGAGTTTCACGTTTAAAAAAGTAACAGTCTTATACTCGCAGAGAAATATACTCGTCTGTCTCAAATTTACCATTAATTTTTATATTCTGTATCTTAGGTGCTGAGTTAGCTCAAGAATGTGCAAATAAGTTCAATGCAGAAGTGCAGATCTTAGTAGGGGATGATGATTCAGCCACAGTCAAGAAAGTCAGGGAGAGTGTGTCACACAATGTAGAGAAGTGGTCAGACATCAATCATGCCAAAAAATCATTTACAAGTCATTTGTATGCTCTACAATCCCAGTTCAAAAGGTAACTCAGCACAAAAGTGGTGGACTCAGGGGGGGCTAGCAGCGAGGCCTGGGACCTAGTATACATGATTGCACATTTAAGAAATTTGGCCAAGCGAGACTAAGTACTGGTTTGTTTAAAATAAACATAGCGGACGATGGCGGACATGACGTGCGTTTGTGTTCGTTCAGAAATATTTTGGCGATTCCACGTTCAAACATCTATGGGAACGATTCGGTCGCTGTTTAACTGAACTTTTGGTCATTGTGGGACACCATGGATGAAAATTCCACAGCAAACTCCCGTAGAGGTACGTTTTCTCGAATGATTGACAGATTTATTTACTTGTGCGATCATGTATAGCGGAAAAGCGGCAAGATCAAAGGGCGCTGCCTGCCCCCCCTGGGTGGACTATTTTGCGAAATGCTTTGGATATGCTCTGGTGCAAAACAGAAATAATGCAGAAGGTCTCAAGCAAAGTTTGAGAGCCAATTGTCCCACATGCATTTGGCAAGCATGATCAATACTGTAGTGTCACCTGGTGTGGGTTTTTAAAAAACCCATCAAGCTACCATCATGCTTCCCTACCTCATGGTAACGATCTTAAAGGGGATAAGATGCAAGAAGAGCTGGAGAAGGTTATGGACATGTTTATTCAGAATGCTGATAAACTTGCACCTCTCGGTTCTAGCCAGGCTAATGAGGCCATGAACAATACCATTGGTAGTAAAGCACCAAAAATACGACACTATGGCGGAAGCGAAAGCAATGATTATAGAGTGGCGTGTGCTGTCAGCCAGAAGAATCTTGGTCGTAATTATGTCTCAGAGGTGAGGACCTCTGTTCTTGCAATTATTATTTTTGATTGTGTTTGTTCCAGAAAATGCCCATGCCTCCCCAGGGATTTTTGTTTTGGTTTAAAACCCCCACCCCTCACAAAAGTTGTTTGTGTGTGTGTGTGTGTGTGTGTGTGTGTGTGTGGTGTGTGTGTGTGTGTGTGTGTGTGTGTGTGTGTGTGTTGTGTGTGTGTGTGTGTGTGTGTGTGTGTGTGTGGTGTGTGTGTGTGTGTGTGTGTGTGTGTGTGTGTGTGTGTGTGTTGTGTGTGTGTGTGTGTGTGTGTGTGTGTGTGGTGTGTGTGTGTGTGTGTGTGTGTGTGTGTGTGTGTGTGTGTGTGTGTGTTGTGTGTGTGTGTGTGTGTGGTGTGTGTGTGTGTGTGTGTGTGTGTTTGTGTGTGAGGAGGATATTTTCTGTAACTGCATATCATATGAGAAGAAACATATTATAATCAGAATGTTGTGGTCTACAACATGCATGGGCATTGAAAACATTAAAAATGTGAATATTAGTTCTTGTATTTTTTCCTCTTCAATAATATTGATAGGCTTTACAGGAAATCAAACTTTCACCTGGGGCTTATAGCCAGCAGTATGGTAATAGAGTAGGCAGGAAGATGGGCAGGCTAAGGGTTATAGAAAAAACAAGAGAATTCAAAACAAAGAGAAGAGATAGGCACAACAAAAGAACCAGAAAGGTCAGGCAGCTAGAGGTCAGAAAGGGCACACAATATCAGAGTGGTTTAGGGTTTAGCTCGAATCAACAAGCATCAACAGAGCAAATTCCACAACCGATCACTCCTCCAAAGATCAGACAAGCTTGCACCAGTGAAAAAGAGTATAAGAAAGTAGTGTTTGATTTGGAGACAACATCACGAGGTACTTTTACTTACAATCTTTAAAAATGATTATCTAATATTATTATTTTCCCTAAAATCCGAGTTCAACATGTACGTTCAGTGATGCACAGATTCAGTTCATAAGATCATAAAAATCTCTGCATACCTTTGATAGTTTCAAACCCAATTGGTGATAGGTACATGTATGCTGATGGAATCATTTATGGTCACATGATCTTCAAAAAATTACTCTGACTGCCAAATTGGACTCGGCCTATGGCCTCGTCCAATTAAGCAGTCCTGGGAATTTTTATCATCCAATTATTTCCCAAATTGGACAGTACGTAGTCCTATTACATATACTAATATGGTGGTACAAATGGCCTTACTGAATTCTGTATTAAAAACACTTATTGCACAACCATAACACGACATGTACTGACAACTCTCACATGCAGGTGTTATGGGTTCAACTGAGAACAGTGGTGTCTATTTACTGAATGCTAACATTAATTAGTAGCAAAACAATTTTGTTTTTGTTTTTGTCAGCTAATGATGCAGAGATTTGCCAGCTTGCAGCGATACATGGCACACAACAGTTTAATGTGTACATCCTTCCATTGCGTGGAATCTCGCCAAGTGCATCAGCTGTGAACAAGCTCTCAGTCAGTCATGGTCGTTTGTTTTACGACGGAAAACCAGTTACTGCTGTTCAGCTTGATGTTGCAATACAACAGTTTCTAAACTGGTTGCAGCACTTTAAAGAACCATGCCTTTTGATGGCACATAATGCCAAGTTGTTCGACGCCAAGCATTTCCTAGGAGCTCTGGAGAAGTCCAACAAAACTGTTCAGTACTCAGAATTGGTTCTTGGCTTTTGTGACACTTTACCAGCATTCAAGGAGTTGTTTCCTGAGAGAAAGTCGCACAGTCAAGAGAATTTAGCCAAGGATCTACTTCAATCCACCTATAATGCCCACAATGTACTAAATGATGTGCAAATGTTACAAGAACTGAGTGACAAATTTCTCAGTGCTCCAGTTGTAGTGAAGCATAGCTTTTCTTTCTCTTGGTACCAAGAATACACCCAGTTCTTGAGTCAGAAAAGAGGAAACCTCCAGACCCTCCAGCCCCTAATTACTCAAAAGCAATTTCTATGGGAATTGCTGGGAAGGCTGCTGCATCTGGGCTGTCTTACACTCACTTGCTCCTGTCCTTTCATTAGGGGTGGCATTGAGGGTCTCTCAAATGTACTGAAAGAGAAATTTAATGGAAAGGCTTATTTTATAAATATGAAAGATTTCAAATTTTATGCAAATTATTTTACTAAGGATCTGTTTCTCCTCAAAGAAACACTGCATATTCATGTCCAACCCTTATTTATCTCATTTTCAAAATGGTAGATTTTACCTTGAAAAGGTCTACAATAACTGAGATAGTAAATGATAGCCAGTAAAAGGTTTGCACCCAGGAGTGTAAGAAGCCCAGTGGGAGGGGGACTCCCATATAAAAGTGACGGGGGTGATCACAGTACCTTTTAGGGTTTTTTTGTGTTTTGGTACTGCTTAAGGTGGGGTTCTTTTCAAAATTTCCGGCGATCACCCCCGTCGCTTTTATATGGGAGTCCCCCCCCCCCGTAAGAAGTTGATCTCTTTAGGTGAGTGTTGCTCAAAAAAGATTTGTTGTTGACACTAAAGGGCTTGATTACATGAGCCGAGCCAGTCCGGGGTGAGCTCAATTTTTCATGTTTACAGAGAGATGACAGCAGTGTGCATGAGAAGTGTTGCAGCCAGGCTGGCCCAGTGAACGTGGTTACAGGCATGAAAATAAAATGTGAAATAGTTGTAAGAATGTTGAAATGTCAAATTGTTATAACAAATTCGCCAAACAGAATTAAAGGATATGACTGGGAAAGCAACACCGAAAAAACTAAATTTTGGTCACATTTTTACTCTTCAAATAAATAACTAAGCCTATTGTTTTAATGGTTTTTTTTTTAGAACATTATTTGCAAAACAGTGTATTCAGTGGATGTTGAAATGCTAAAGAAAATTATTAGCAAAACAGTGTATTCAGTGGATGTTGAAATGCTAAAGAAAATTATTAGCAAAACAGTGTATTCAGTGGATGTTGAAATGCTAAAGAAAATTATTAGCAAAACAGTGTATTCAGTGGATGTTGAAATGCTAAAGAAAATTATTAGCAAAACAGTGTATTCAGTGGATGTTGAAATGCTAAAGAAAATTATTAGCAAAACAGTGTATTCAGTGGATGTTGAAAATAATTCAGAAAATAATTTGCAAAACAGTGTATTCAGTGGATATGTTGAAATGCTAAAGAAAATTATTTGCAAAACTGTATTCAGTGGATGTTGAAAATAATTTAGAAAATTATTTGCAACAGTGTATTCAGTGGATGTTGAAATGCTAAAGAAAATTATTAGCAAAACAGTGTATTCAGTGGATGTTAGAAATAATTTAGAAAATAATTTGCAAAACAGTGTACTCATTTGATGTTGAAATGCTAAATAATTTAGAAAATTATTTGCAACAGTGTATTCAGTGGATGTTGAAATGCTAAAGAAAATTATTAGCAAAACAGTGTATTCAGTGGATGTTGAAAATAATTCAGAAAATAATTTGCAAAACAGTGTATTCAGTGGATGTTAGAAATAATTTAGAAAATAATTTGCAAAACAGTGTATTCAGTGGATGTTGAAATGCTAAATAATAAAGAAAATTATTTGCAAAACAGTGTACTCGATCAGTGGATGTTGAATGCTATAAAATAATAATTTCCTTTCTGTGCAGAGAAGTCAAATTTTCCATCAAAACAGTGATTCTATTATCGTAATTTATACTGACTGAAATCAAGGGGAATCATGATCGTTAGTTTCGAATTATTTCCATTTTCGATGACCACGGTGCCTCCTTTACCGTCCGCCGCATTTCTTATCTAAAGTGAACAGCTTTTTACGATCGCATGTCGGGAAATTAGAACTAGTGTCAATAATAAGAACGTATTAGCTAAAAACTTACCCGTTCACGATGATGGTCGCGGATCAATTTCCTATGTTGTCATCGAAGTCCTCTTCCATAAGCACCAATCACTTATTGGTTCCTTGTCGGTCATGCAATATTCTTCATAATCAAATGGCAATTGCAATATTTTTTCTATTTTTTATCACAGTACCAGCAGATCCTCCTCCTTTAACCTGAGTATCAGGCGAATTTAGCGTGAGACCCGTAAAGAGAATGTAAGGAGCGCGAAAAATTGGCCTGATCGCAGGTTATTCCTCCTTGGTCATACACAACGAAACGTTCAAACACGTGATAGAAGCCGGGAAAGAAACCCATAATATTCCTCGCGAATGAGCGCGCGCACCGGGAACATGGCGTGTTTTTTTTTAAACCAAAGGGCAAGTCGGACGAGGTAATACGATGGCCTTTTGCTCTTAAACGAGTACGGTGACCTATATTTTTTATTGCATAATTTTGAGAAAAAAAAAAGATATCGCTAAAAGCGTGCACAAAACCGTTACTCGTGGGTGCAAGTTTTGACCTTGAAAATCAATCAATCAATCAATCACTTTATTTCAACAAGATAAATCAATCAGCAGAGCTGGTGGGTCGTGCACTTAATTTAGTCAATTACAGAATACAGATCAAAGGTTTTTTAAAGTATTTAATACTATAAACTTTGCTTCTAGCTACCGCGAAATGTTACGTGAACCGATGAAATAACTACGCGCGTGATTAGTACCAGTACAGGCATAAATGGGGTAACATTGGTCCATCATATCTCTTTTGCGAGCATGGTGACCTATCTTTTTTATTGTATTTTTCGAAACAGTGCTTGGTAGGGAACATTCAGGGGAAGTTTAAAAAATCGTTCGACAACATTTATTTCTGAGGAATCACCTTAAAACTTATCTTTTCTTGTGAATTTAAAGCTTACATTCATTTGTAGTTTTCTTACCAAAATAACTGCAAACAAAATTGGTGGACAAAGAGACTGAAATTATACAAACGGTGAATTAACCTTACCTGTCCTAAATCGATGGTGATGTTGACTCGTTGATACTGAAGGCCGCGGGATAAAGGCGGCGATTGCCACCATCGTTCGGTTCCATCGATAGCATACTTGATCGAGTGATCCTTGGAGAATGCACTAGGGTCACAGCGACCACAAGACAGGCCATCAATCTCGCACTTCCCTGCTACGGTCGCCAATCTGCAGAACAGCTCTGGCTCACTCACGTCCTCGCCGCATGTAGAAGTTGCTTCGATTTTCTTGCCCTGTGCGATGTTAATAGCTGGAGGACTCAGTACTTGTCCATAGATAGACTGTGAAGCAAAACCGACAGCTAGAAACACCTGCAAGATAGCTACAGCTGGCTTCTTCATTGTCGAAATGGCCCCCCACGCTTTACAAAACAACCATCCGCACGATCTCGCATTCGACGATCTGAAGTCACACAGCGAACAGAGCCCTTTGTGTGAAGAAGGAGCTCAAATTACCTTGGGCGTGGGTAAGAGGAATTCCCGGATTTCCCGCCACCTCCAGCCACCATTCTCATTGGCTACGCTTTATAACTGAGTCAACTGACCACAAGTTCACCGAAAGCAAACAAACAAACAAACAACCCACGAACAAAAATTTCGGACGCGTTCACTTCGAACTTCGGTACAAAAACTGGTCTGATATTAACCGCTCACTGAAAGCCAGAGCCGAGAGAAGAAAACAAAACTGTTGAATATAGTAACACAATATATAAATTAAATTTAAATATTGTATTAGTATATTCAACAGTTTTGTTTGTTATTATTTCCTTTCCGAATTTTTCTTCTCCTTGCCGTCGATCTGTCGTTTGAGTTTTACTGTAGCGCACGTGAACCTGCTCACGTGACTGATCAAGGTCTTAAAAGATCTGGCACTCCTCATCCGATCTTACATCCGATCGGTTTATTCTCAATGTATTTCCTTGAATACTAATTTTTTTATAAACTTCCGAAAATGTTACATAGCCCCAAGATAACAAAGGGGTAACGGTTCGAAAAGGGAGGATACCAAAGCTGTACTGGGCGAGAGAGCTGTGAAACTCCGAAAATCGAGTTTTTAGTTGCCGACTTGCGGCAATTGTGGTCGATACTAATATATTACGGGCATGGTTTTGAGCATAATGCTCCATTTCAAGGGTGACGCCCAAAGCATAATACTCAATTTTATGAGCATAATCCGGCTAACCCTACTTAACTCCGACTGGCCGCAAACAGTTTGCGATGTATTAATCAGTGCTTTTTGGAACAAATCCAGCTAGTGACTACCCTGGGTGCCAGAGGGATTTTTTTTCCTTTTTCCTTTTCCTTTGCGCGAACTGTAAGCGGCTAAGCCGCGACAACGAGCCACAACGTGGCGAGCGAAAAGCGTCGTCGGCCGGCATCGCGCTTTCGCCCTTTCGTCGCTCCTCTTGCGAAGAAGAAAAACCTCTGGCACCCAGGGTAGCTAGTGACAGGACAAGTATATTTAATATTGTATTTAGCTCGAGACCACGAGAAGCCAAAAAATAAAACTTAAATAAAGCGAGCGGGAACTGAAATGACCGCAAAAAAAGATGCAGACCGGAGTATAGGAAAGCAGACACTGCTTGTCGGTTTTATGTAGACTGGACAACTCACTCATGGCTTGTCTTCGCGAACGAAGATTTAAGAAGGGTGTCCACTGGCAACTGCATGCACGCTGGTAGCTTCCGGACAAAACAAAAACTACTATTTCCTGGAAGAGCGCCTAGAAAAACGTGACTTTGTTTTTCTGACAATATTATCTTGACGAGACACCTATAAGGTCCAATGAAGATAATGGTAAACACACTTGTGGAACCTAAAAATATCTTTGGCTAGTAATGCGGCTCAGTGAACTACGGATAAACTCGAGTTTTACGAAAATATAAACTGGCACGATCTTAGCAAGAAACACTAGACTGTAACACTAAAAACAGCCGAAAGTATAACATAAATAATTTCACAATGTCAAATTTCCGACACCAAAAACCCAGTTTCCTTTAATATTTAAATATGGAATAAATAAATGTACGAAACGTTTCATTGCTTGCATTTTTGTTGTTTTACAGATTACTCTTAGCCACTGCTAGTTCTATCTCTTGTATTTCTAATCCTAGTACCGACATTCGGGGGGACAACTCCCGGGGGGGGGGGGGTACTTGACCCATGTTTGGGTATAGGGGTGCCGCTGAGGGTTCGAAAACCTGACCCTGTTTAGGGCAAATAAACAATAAAACCCCCTAAAATACCTACCCTGTGTATGGCAACATCCTCTATTTTAGGACCCTGTTTAGGTTGCAATTTAGCGAATCCCGTTTTACTGATACGCGGCAAACGTCTACGATCTCTCGTGCAACCATACCCTGTTTAGGACAGGTTCAGACCCTGTTTAGGACAGACTCGCATGAAATTATATACCCTGTTCAGGGCAGAGAGGCCAAAAACCATACCCTGTCCAGCGGCACGTCCCCGTATAGGCCACATAAGGGAGTACCCCCACACCCCCCCCCCCCCCCCACGGGGGGACAACTGAACCAGTGGCATCTATTCTACTACAGATCAGCGTTTCCATATAAATCGAGTAGTAAAGCAACCGTTCTACTCAGTCTTTTTTCTCGATCTAGCTGAGGATACCTTCAAAGAAATATCACATAATTAGCCTTTTTTTTAAATTAAAAAAATGAGATATTTCGCAAAACCAAATAGCGAATGGCGATGATTTGTAGCTCTCTGAATGTTGCTTTATTTTTCACTGTTTGTCTTCGAAATCCTGAAAAAGGCAAATGTCACGCCTAAATTGCTATAGTATTTAGCTATCGGTACATTGAAACCGCCATTAAAGAGACACCCTCGGGACAAGGAGAAGTGTTCCCTTGACAGAGTTGCCTTTAATAGAGGTAATAGATTGCAAAAATTATATGAGCGTTAATTTTGCCGGGACAATAGTTTGTGACCCCTTAAAGGAGGTTTCCCCGGGGTTTCCTCTTAATGGAGGTGTCCCAAAGTAGAAGTATAATTATTTTTAACCCTAGCTTTTCTTTAAGGGTTACTCAGCAGAAAAATTCCGTAAAAGACTGATTAATCTTCTCTACAATATAGTACTTTTTTATAGGCCTCTTTAAATTCTCTTTTCATCAAGCCATAAATGAGAGGGTTTATAGCACTGCTACTTGCAAATGTAACGGTGTTAAAATAATAAACCTGTCTTGGAAGCGTGTAATAGCCGCCAAGGATCTCATAAAAGTCGATGGTAACTGAAGGGATCCAACAGATGAAAAATGCGAGAATAGTGGTGAATAACATTGTTGTTATTTTGACTTCCTCGGCGAAGGCTAATGAATTGTCATTGTGGATAGAAGAGTTTGCCACTTGAGAAAAATGCGCGCGGATTTTCCTGAACACTTTATAATAACTGAAAAACATAGTTGGATATGTTAAGGAAACACATATGGAGAACACACATGTGCTATATAGCCCCAAGTTATCTTTGCGATTAATTTGCACCCAGCATAAACACTTTCCAGGATGAAAATAAAACACTGTTTTACTGAAGGAAAATGTACCCAACACAAACACAGCAGTGATGAGCCAGGATACCGCGATGGATATCAAAACGTTCCTTTTACGATATATTTTCTGGTAAAGGCCTGCTGGTCTCACGATCTTCACATAACGGTTAAAGGCGATCATTCCCAATGTCAGCAATGAAACAGTGGCACAGATCGAAGTCAGACTTCCTTGTAGTTGACAAATGAAATCTCCAAACGGCCATGTACCTTTTATGAGAACCACAAGTGTGAGCGGCATACAGACGATTGCATTTAGGATATCCGTAGCTGCTAGCGATATCAGGTAGTAATTTTGAGAACTTCTAAGTGTTCTTGTTTTGTAAACTGCTAAAATTAACATGATATTTCCCAGAAGAGCGGTCGATACGACAATGAAATAGACCGCAGACTCGATACCAACCAACCAACGTTTCTCTAGTTTTGAGTTCAAGTTCCAGCACAAGCTGTCCCGTTCCGTCTTGCGTGTCGTTCATGACGACAAGTTAAATCTTGTTGTATTTAAATTGTGATTTTCTTCAAGAAATGCATTGCTCTTTCATCTTTCTTTCAGCAAGGAAGTTAATTTGGGAAGTGTTTATTTCCCCTTGTTGTTATGACAAAAGGCAATAAGGACAACGAAATCATGGCTATGGGGATATTAAAACTTCATAATAGTTCCGGCCATATTAGTCTCTAATGTAAAGAAAGGTTTTCCTGAAAGCGCCGTAACAAGAGACAGTGTGGATGGATGTGAACACATGATGAGTCTTATGTAAACCAAAGGGCCCCTATAAATTTAACGCATTCTTCCCCATGATAAACAAACGGGTGGGTTTTTTTTTTAGACAGATTTCCAATAGAAAAGATGCTTTCATGACGTCTTTAGCTGACCAAACTTTTAAGAATTGTGTTTTCTCGAAATTCATCAAAATGTCATGTTTTGGCGGACATGAAGTTAACAAATGTGACATGCCGGCTAATGAAATAGAGTTCAAAGAAATTCAAAGTAAACTAAATTACAAATAGATTGGAATGAACACAATGACAGGAACAATATCATTATTATTATTAGCAGAAATTGAGTAAAAAAGGAATATCGTGTCTTAACCCTTTCACTCCCTCCCAAGAGTGCCAAGTTCAAAACTGAGAAAAAATCTTGATTTCATTTTGTAAATTGTCAAAAACAAACAGCACTACATAAGAGTATTGCTCAATAGCTTTCATTTGAATGGTCACACACTAGGGATTCGTCCACAGACTTAAAAAGGTAGAGCCACATTTATTGACTCAAGGTTTGACTCTGGAAGTGAAAGGGTTAATACCGAATCGGCTCTATTTTGTTGTTAAAAAGATATTGCCGAAATATTAACAGACTCGTAAACTTCCTAACGCTTTAAAGATTACCAACATTTGTACTGGAGTTTCGTGATCGAATGAGTGATATTTGCTGCCCGCACAGGGCAGCCTCCTAATTCTCAGTTCTGAGACTCGATTTCTGGATTTCTGGAAAGATGTTTGTTATCAGTACCCAGTCCCCTCCGCGTGAGAAGTCTGATTGGTGACGACTATTTCTATTGTTGTTTTGCACGCATGAACTGACCTTTGGGTCTATAGCCTCTTTATAAACAAGCCTGCATTGTTAGTACTCCGCAACTGATACCAAGTTATGCCTTTATCGTTGAAATTTTGTTTCGTGATAGTAAGATGTGTCGTGCCATGTTTTTATTTGCAGATATGGCGGATAACAAGCATGGATGCGACCCCTCTTGTCACAAGTTATCGCTAATAGTCTAACATTTGTGGTTGCACCGTTAACATCTCTTATCGATTTCCGGTCAAGTTGGGTTCTTCTAGCTTCTGGTCTTTAGAGAAACCAAAACAATTCTTATAAGGAAATTATAGGCTTTATTGTTACAAGTCCTGTATCGTTTCTTTAAACGTTCTCATAATTATACAATCGAGAGAGGGGAAAAAAACAGAAATTATATTAAGCAGTAATCGTTCCTGTATCGTTCTTTAAACGTTCTCATAATTATACAATCGAGAGAGGGAAACAGAAATTATATTAAGCAGTACTTTTATTGATTGCCGTTTTAGAACTTCATTCTGTTCAAATATTCTAGCTTGATTTAATTATATCATAATACCAACGTATTTAAAAAGCAAATTGCCTTTGATGTTACCTCCTTTATATTCGTAATATTTAATACTATCTAAGCAATATAGTCAATATACATATATGTTAAATGTTTTGAAATAATCCCTAGTTTGCATGAATTTGACAAAAAATATATTTTAAATGGCAAGAACAAAACAGTAATAATCTACTTTAGCTACATCAAGGATGGTCATCTTGAAAAAATTGGCCAATTTTTTCAAGTTCACCGTTTGCAATCCGTCATAATCTTCTCCATCCTGAACCATCCTTGTTCCCGTAAGGTTTCTTATTACCTCTTGGTGTTTTTCTACCTTAGTAAACTATTATTTCGAGGCTTTGTTCAATTTGAAGGTGATTTTGCACTTCGCAAAAATGACTTCAAATATGAGACAAAACTATTGTTTCTATCGTTCAATACGCAAGACTAAAATGTTAAGAAATAAGTTTTTTTTTCCGCAATTGTTTTTTTAATTTCACTTCGAAGTTGTTTTCTATACTTTGAACTGCTGGCCTATAGAAATTCAAGTATGTGAATATATTTTTCAAGTATTGTATTTTTTTGGAGTCTAGAGATTCTAGCTTACACACAAAAATGTATAAACAATACTCGCTATCTTTGTTGAAGCGGGGAAGAAATTACGCAATAGCTAATCGTTTCTGATTGTTTTTTGTTGTTCTACCGTAATGTACTGCAATTATTATTTTCATTGTTATTATTGGAATCGCAGTGTTATTATTGGAATTATCTGAATAATTTCAATAAAGTTTTTTCTTCAAAAAAATATATATATACTTAAGGCTTGTCCAATCAGTTAGCAGCATCCGCACTCAGGGGGGAGAGGTGGAAGTTAGCGGCATCCGCACTTTGCTGGAATCAGATCGCTCCAAATATCTTTTTTTGTCGTTCCATTTTCTGTTAAAATTGTAACCTCCAATCCTGTATACTCGATCGGGACACAGCATGGTGTCTTGAACCGTCTCTTTTTTTCTCGAGGGAGTGAAATGCCATCCAAGTTTGCCATCTGACGGAACAGGACATTGTATGTCAGGTACTTCCTAGCTCTAGCGTCGACACTGTGTGGAGCATCACATGACCCGTAACAATAAGGAAACCGGATTGGCAATCGTGGTAATATGATGACGTCCCCCATATTTAGCATGGCCAGAGTAGTGTAAAAATAGTACAGCCGACAAGAGGGTCCTGAAGGGGTAAAATGGAACTAGGATTGGCCTACCGGAAAAGCTCTATTAAGCCCCCGGGGGACTTATTTAATTTCAGGCCTTCAAGAAGGGGGGGGGGGGGGATTTTAGAGAGGGGGGCTTAATTGAGAGGGGGGCTTATTTTAAATCATAAATTTTCAAAAAATTCACATTAATTTTTCAAACTTTACTTTTACACCACTAACTAAAACAAAACAAGAAATGGGTTATGTATGACCGTCTTACAAAGGAAACGTCATTTATACCCTAACTCGACGATAGTTCTGGAAATTAAATACCACGTTTCTATACAAAGTGACTGAAACGCCAGAAAATATTGCTGAAAAGTCATTTACATCAGCCTGACGGAAGGAGGGGGGCTTAATAGAGAGGGGGGGGGGGGGCTTATTACAAAATCTGACTTCCAAAGGGGGGGGGGGGCTTATTGGATAGGTGGGGGCTTAATAGAGAGGGGGTTAAATAGAGCTTTTACGGTATTTTTTGCACTGGGAAAATGAGATTCGGAACACTGGAACTGGGATTTGGGTCACTGGGACTGTGAATCACAAACACAAAATTGGGAATGGGAAATACATCTATACATTGCACAGGACAGGACATCACGTTAACGCTCAATAACATTTCTAAACTCATATAATTGCTAAAACAAGTATATTTGATTCACAAAAAATCTTAAACGAAAACATATACAGCGCACTTCATTTACTGTCCGTTAACTTACGACTCACTACTCAAAGTTAAGCGTTTTTTCCCTCACAGCTGCGACTAAACATGCGCAAACGACCGTCAGCTTTTAAGCTGATGAAAAAAGGCGGCGATCAGAAGGGAACTGAGCTACTCGAACTGTACAAAATGGGAAATGGCTGGGAAAATGGGATTCATATCCCCCTTCAGGACCCTCCGACAAGGACGCTTTGCTGATCAGAATATTTTTAATATACCAGTTTGGTTTAAAAACTGATCGGGAGTCGCGTTGTTTGTGGTGTTATTTTCATTGTCATGGTACTTAATCTGTAAACCATTAGCATATACAGTAGACTCCCGCTATCTCGGACTCTCAAGGGGAACGGAAAATTGTTCGAGATAGCGAGGGTCGTGTCAAATTTTGTAATTTTCAACAAACCGGAACTAGTATACAAATCATCGACCTGTCGGTGCTTGCAGAGTCTCCTCTATAGGTCTCTTTCCTGTCTTTATTTGATTTATTTGATTTATTTGATTTATTTGATTTATTTGATTTATTTGATTTATTTGATTTATTTGATTTATTTGATTTATTTGATTTATTTGATTTATTTGATTTATTTGATTTATTTGATTTATTTGATTTATTTGATTTATTTAATTTATTTTATTTATTTTATTTTTTTCTCCTGTCTTTATGCAATATTAGCAATAAATACTGTTTGTCAGTGTTTCTTTTTTCTCATTCAACGAACAAAACACGCTATATTGAAAAGAACAAAAACAGTGTAGTTTATACAAAGTCCAGTATAGGTCTAACTGTAACAATTTTTATCCTACTACGAGTGTTAAAGAAAAAAAGCAAACGGCTTCGTACAATGAATACTGAATATTAACCTACAGTACTTCACATCGGCTTGTCAAAATGAAGATTGGAAAAACGAATTTTAAGGTTCTGCTGGTGCTGTGAATTAGTCAAACTGTTCTCTATGGAGAAGAGAGTTGCCGTGTGCATAACCGCAACTCTTCAGTATGGTCGTCGATAAACATACTGTATGATGAAAGTTAACGTCTATCACACTTCGGAGTTCGCTCTTGGACATAATTGGTTGTCACTCAACATCATAATTATACTGCAGTTCGAGATAAAGGGTGTCACTAAAATTTAGGTCACGGGAACCCCGGGACGGGAACTCACACTTTGTTCGATTCGAGATAACCGAGTTCGAGATAGGCAATAGTAAATGACTGAAAAACAGTAAGCAAAACCAAGGGGAACTGGTTACAGTTCAAGATAGCGGGGGATTCGAGATAGCGGGAGTCTACTGTAAAATGATTTTAAGATGAGGTGTTGTTCGTATTGTAACAGGGACTCCATGGTTGAGCGGGAGGTGCCCTGCTACTCTCCGGGATCTTTAATATCAAGTGGACCAAAACATCGTCAAGGAACATGGTGTTTAATGGTGATCTTGACTCACTCAAGTACAGGCAGAACTCAAAACTATTACTGAAAGTAAAATTGTCATAAACATTTTGTAGCCAATAGTATTTCGACAACTCAGTTTGACTTGCGCAAGCTAAGCAAATAGAGGAAATTCTAAGGATATTACTTTTCACGCTCTAGAACCAACAGCTCATTTCTTATTCAAAGGTAGTCTGAAGTGTCAGCCGTCTCCTCGCTCTAACTTAACCCCCCCTCGCCTGCCCACGGGGGGGTTAGAGCGAGGAGACGGCTGACACTTCAGACTACTTCAAAGGCTTTGTTCTAAGAACAGGTGCAGAACACCTTACAACTTTTAGATTACGCTGTTTCAGTGAAATGAACTAAAATCTACTTTTTACCGAAAAGTGTTCCGTAACAGTATCATTTACGTCACTTTCAAAAAACAGTTGAAAAACAACACCTTATCTTAAAATCATTTTATAAAATTCCATTGTTTGTGTTTAAAATACTGGGCGGTAAGATTCAGTGGAAATTAATTATTTATATAATCATGTTATCTACAACTATGTGTACAATACACTGTTTAACTTTTACTTATATTCTTTGTGAGTTTCCGACACGTACGCCGTTTGTCTATTGATGGACATAATAGACATAATAATAATATTTTATTAGGATACCACCGTCACCGTAAGGTGATTTACAGAGGGGTCCTACTAAAAATATGGTACACTGAAAAATTTAGGTCGGCCATTGTTCACTCACATGATCAAAATTTATTGCGAATTTATACATACATACATAGACTTTATTTAAGTGTCTGTGTGTTTAGCTTAAATAGCTAATTGGGGACACTATAACATAAATATAAATATAAAATAAAATACTAATATTATATGAGGTAATATTTTCTGTAAAAATCCATTTCCTTCCCGCGTTTTTACTGGAGTTTTGTTCAGTGAACATCAATACATCCAAACTAGCTGACCCTGTGTTCAGTCTGAGAATAAGATATAAGCCTCCGCCACCCTCATCTCATCGACTTCAGTTTTGTTTCAAGCACGTATGGATTTTTTCTTTAATTTTCCAATTAAATTCGTTATTAATTAGTTCCTTGATATTGGAAGACCTGATAGAAAACCCAGGTAGGTGCTCTTGGTCATAAATTCGACAAGTCACCAATCGCAAGTTTTATTTTGCACTGAAAAATTCTAATAAAAAAATCATTGCAGTACATGATAAGCCGTCTTGGTAGTCATGGATGTTTAACGTTTATAGGTGTCTCCCCCTTTTTGCTTTTCACCAATAGAGTCACTTTTCTGAAGCGTTTAAACTTTTCGGGCGCAAAAACACGTATGAATGTAACTGAATGTAACAGGTATTGAATGTCAAATGCAATGGAACTGAGGTTTTTAGTTTGCCCACTTTGGAAAACATTCGGCGTAAGGAAATACTCGTTCGCACGTACACTGACACGTCTTTAATGTAGGCGCGGATTTTCTGGAGTTTTTAGCGGCTTCGCGATCACTGAAATACAAGCGGTGACCAGAAATGCCCGTCGCCGGAAACCTTTAAACGAAACGGGATACTTCCTTCGTTCCGAAAAGAGAAACAGGCGGGACAACGTTGAGACTTCTTCTTGATCCTTTTCCAAACATGTTTTTTACCGAAAATGGATAAAAATGTATCGCGCCCTTTATTTCACCGTGAAGGTGCACAAACGAAAAGGTATTGAAAGTAAAGCTATCCACTGAAAAAATGTTCTCATATCGGTGAGAGTCAAGCCACCTAGTCTACGATTATTGAAAATAAATAATATTCAATGTATTGAGTTCCCAGCCAGCAGCCAGACAGTTTTCAAGTGATTCCCCGGCCCAACGTATTTTCAGATGTAGTACATATTGATGAAAACTTCGCTCCAGTATATTTCTCCCCCACAATAAGTCTGAGATCACTCAAGTAAAGTTGCATATGGCTATCCAGACGGTCATATTTGTGTTTGTGCGAAAGTAAACAGATTGAAACAAGCGCCCAATGCTAAATATTGACAATATTTAGTCAAACAGGATCGAATGAGGAGGAAAAACGTTTAGCTTTACCTTTGTCAGCGCGGTACTTAGGAAAGCTTCTGACTCCACTGGCATAGTCAGCTCCCAAAAAGCGACAAGCGAAAGGATTAGCAGTGTTGCGTTCTTCATTTTCAGTTGTTCTTTTTCTATGCACAACGAAAGGGTGTGAAACTGAAGTGATTTCAAAGTTTCTCAAGTTTTTATAGGATCGATGATGTAGGGAGATTTTGGAGAGCGATCTTCCCTGCACCATTAAATATAAACAGGAATAAACAGGTCCAGCTAGATTACACTGATTTGTAAACAAAAAATTGCCACTAACATTTTAAACATTTCATCGATGAACCATATTAACTGAGCAATTTAGGCTCAATTTTACAGAGAAGGAGCTCTTTTGGATAGAAAAAGTAGAAGACAAGAATTGAACAAGAAGCTAACAAGAGAGAAATAAAGATGATGATACTTCAGATGTCTCTGTCAGAATTATTTCCACAAGTCTCGAACAATTCCATGGGTTTATTGTGCAAAGAAGACACAATAAACTTTCCATAGGACGTGGTAGCTACAAAAAAATGAAAAAAGTGTCTCAGTCGACAGACTCATCGAATATTATTTGAAACTAACATAAGAAAAAATATACGAACAATGTTTAAGTTTTACGCTGTTTGGCTAGTTATTAGAGAGATTAAGCACCACCCTCTACGCCAAACGGCAATCGTCAGCTTGTGGTAGATTTTGTTGTTACAGTTTTCCAAAATTACTAAATAAATCCATACGAAAAATAGAAAATAAGTCACGACAAACGCTATCCTACTAAATTTTCCCACACAAAAGAGGGATTCAGTATTGCTGTTCACCGGAAAAACAAACGGCGTGCTTAATAAGAATTCTGATGATATATTTTAAACCCTTTCCCCTTGAACTGTTCTAGAATAGTATCAGGCAAAAAGAACTCTCAGCAATTGCATGAAAGCTGAGAAAACCGAATGAACATATTCCACTACATAATTAGTATAACATAACTACTACATGTATAAATTGCACAGCTTCGGTACAGCTAGGTAAGCTTTTTACTTGTGGTAAAACGGTGAAGAGACGACGTAAACGGCCTCTTAATTGAGTGGCCAAAATATGGCAAAATATGTGTCAGTTGGTTCTCTTCCCAGCAAAAGGAGCTTAGCCTTGGCAATGTACATTGAGAAGTATAATACTCAGTAAGCGAGCAAGGAGCATAATACATAATTACATATCAACCTATGCGCTCTGTTATGTCAGTAACCATCGGTTTATATAATCCGTGAGATATAATGCAAAGATTTTAACTTAATGGCAAATTTCAAGTAAGGATCAAACAACTCTGAAGAGCTTTTATTCGCAAGCTAACTAAACGTGTTTGTAACATGTTGATGTTTATATTGAGCAGAAACGAACCATCGACTGACCTACTTGGCAATGCTCCTGAGTCCTTATACCACTGGTTTTGTTTCATTACGCTATGGAAGCACGAAGTGGCTTTCTTATCCTTATTTTTTGTTTTCACTCTGCACAAATCGCATCTATTTGGCATTTCCATCTGCATGACACCGAGTTGGTGAATCGTAGCCATAAATATAGTTCCGTCTACAACTAGTTTACTCAAGTTATATTTTGGCACAAACAGTAGTTAATCAGGAATTTGCATGCTTTGCGTGCCTACCATTTCCTAAGCGGTTTCGTACTGTAGCAATGTTTCGAGAAAAACAGTTAAAAATACAACACGTAAACAATTTCAATGCTATTGATGTTTTCCGTTTAAAAACAGGAAGTTTTAAACGAGAGATTATCACCATACGTGTCGAAAGACCACCTGTTAGCATGATTCTGATCATTATTATTTTCAGTTATGAAGGAAAATGGCATCGGGTCGATGGACACTGGATTCCCTTTAGAATAACCATTCAATCATTCAGCACAGGGATAATTGTCAATTTTCTTTCAGGCGGAAAATGGAACCTTTGAACTTTCAATTGAACAACTGGTTACTTTAATTCGAACGACGTGATGCATATGATTGTTTGTTTTGTTAAGAACTTTGTTTAACACATTTTAAAGAAGTGGCACTATCTACTGGCATCGCGAAGCGGCAGGTATTGTTCCTTGAAAGGTGAGATTTGTAATTAGGTCGGTACATTCCCATCTTACATTACCTTACAATATAAACATCTCATTTAAAGAGGAAACATTTTAAGTAAAACAGGAACAAATCTCTTTGTAAATTGATCTAAATTGCCTATGTTAACAGTTTGAAGTATAATTGGAATAAACGAGATCTTGGATTACACTGCATATTACTGTACATCTTTTAAACGAGATCACAGGAAATTGAGACAAATACAGGCTCCAGATTGAGTCATAATAATGTCAACACGAGAACGTCTCGCTTATTGTGGCGGAAATTAAAATATGAACAACAACCCTCACGTGTTCTGATGCGTTAGTATTATGTTGCGGCTTGAAGCTACAGTTTTTTTCTTCTTTCAAATCCCTGTTTTTGCAATTTCAACTCACGACTGGGAATGCAGAGCCGGCGCAATAAAATCAGTGATGACCCTATTACCTTCGAAGCATCTGATTGGTTGAGTAGGTGGCGCGAGTTTTTTAAACCAATCACGGGACGTAGTTAAAGCAAAACCAATTTCGGATTACTTTCGATACTCAATTGAAAATCGCTCCACCTGAACGCAAGTTTAACATCAAAACGGCTTCGTGCCACATGCAAAACAGACGAATTTGGCCTCGAAGGAGGCATTTAAGAAGCAAGGAATTAAAAAGCAAAGCTTTTAAAACCTCATTAATTTATTATCATTTTGTCTAAGTCATCTATCATGGTGGGTTGCGGACATGTCTAATCACCACTCGTGGGAAATACCCTGACCCATAACATATAGTCATGTAGAGCATCCCCCACGTGGATTGAAGATCTTTGGCTCAGTGCCTGCTCAAAGACTTCTCTCTCCCGAGGACCTCGAGCCACAAAGGAAGTAGTATCCCTTTCTGTGGCATGAAATTTGTTGTAATTATAGAAAATACGCCCTCGCAGGTAATGACAAGAAACATTTAGTAATAAAAGCTGAAAGTTATCTCAGTGAATTAGTTTGTATATAAGATATAAAAAAAAATCAAACGGAATGGCCGGCCGAAAACATGACCGCATAATTTCTTATCAATTAATATGTATAGAATCGTAGAAAAGTGGCTGGTGGAAGCCTGCATTGAAGCACAGAAATAAGATGGAAAAAAGCACACCTCCTAGACTTTGAGGCAATTTAAAATTATCTGCCAAAGTACACTTGAACTATACAACTACAAATTGGGAAAACGATGGAACATATCGATACATTTGCAGATAGGTGTGTTGAAATTAGTAACTTTCCTCGGCATCAAGAAACTCGAAAGAAACAGTTATCACAGATTTGAAATGAGAAACACTTAGCGCTTTTTAATTCTGAAGATGTCCGTTTGAATTTGTGACGCTGAGTCGCCTCGTTTTAATTTTGGAATGAGAACATGAGCCTACTGAAATCATTTCGGGGGCTTTTGGCTTTTAACACTCAACATTTGCAGTTAAACTGCTGTTACCTCATTCAGGCAGCAGAGTGGTTCTCAGCTGTCAAGGTTCAGAGAGCGGATCATCCTACAATCCTATTCTGGCAAACGATCCCATCTGCAAAGAGAACATTGTATTGTATAAAGAGAACGTAAAATGACAAAATATCACAAAATGATGGACTACGGTTATATGTTTCAGAAGCCCGATGAGTAGGAAAAACGTTCCTTTGATACATTTTTTCTCGGTGCCTAACACTGCCATAGCATGGAATTAACTGAACGAGAAGAGAGCTCCGGAGTTAGATCCACAGAGTGAAGCAAATGAATATTAAATCGGTTGGCTTATAAGTGAACCAGAAGCAATTTGATTCGAGCTTTAGGGAATACTCCGTATTCCGCCTGGGAAAAAAACAGAACTTAAAAACTTACCTAGTTTTGTTGCGAGCGAGAGTTAATTACATATATCATTAGGAGGATTGAGTCTCTTTAGACTGAAAGAATAGCAACGTTTATAACTTGATATCAAAGATATGTTGATCATTGTAAGTATTCCAAACCCGAGAGAGAGAGAGATGTGAGAGATAACACCGGACAGGCAGAACTGAGTCGGAGCACGTACGGATGTACTCACACATGACAGGTCTACTGACATGAAATAATCAAATGATTGCTAAATGCAGCACTTTTTATCCCAGCCGACTGATCGGTAGTTTAACACGTACATAGCGTGAATCAACCTTAACTTGACTATTCACCAAAATGCCGGTACGTGGAAAAAAGTCAAAAAAGAGAGAGCGAGAGAGTGAGTGAGTGACTCGACAAGAGCTGACCAGAGAAGACTCCATGTCAATCAGTAATCATCATGTCTCGTCACAGGTAGGATATGAAATCAGGCAAATGGAGCTCAGTGAAACTAAACGTTTCACGCCGAATAAAAAGGACTCGATATCTTTAGTTTATTGTTTAAAAAAATGGAGAAGAATTGGAGTTGTGACAGTTGTAATACCGGTATATCACTTCTTGTAATTTGTTGTTCCTCCCAAATAAGGATATCGTTTCAAGGCTTGCTTGATTTATTATATCCAGTGGATTTCTCTAATACAGATTCTAAAACTCACTTGAATTATTTCGATTACATTATGGTAGAAATTCCAATAAGTCTTTATAGTCAGTGATACAATAATTTCATTTGCTATACAGACTATACACGTATGCAGAATCAATGTTAGCCTGTTCTCTATCTTAGCGTGCAGTGCTCTCTGTAACGCCCGAACTCCCCTCATCACTCCCCTTTCTACTTTCTACGCTTGCCACGGGGACTAACCTATCTCTATCAGCCGTGGCATTTTTCATAAGGTTGAGTGGACTACGTACACCATACCCTAACTATAAACGAGTAGGAAATTATAGATTTCTGTAGACAACTCTACAGTTAACAGTGGCGCTCCGAATAATGCCAAAAGAGTGACTCGACATGACAGTTCAAGAGGCCTTGATTATATCTAATGATTAATGCCATCTTGAGGAACATTGCTGTGTCAAGACATCTATACTAAGACAAAGAGAATGAAATATTTGAACACGTTTTATCTTTATAACCAACACAGAAGGCCATTTTAATCTTCTCAGTTATTGATACGGATTAGCTAACTCATTCTGTAAAGAGTCCTGCTGTTTGTCGTAGGCATTCCATATATTTATTTATCTAGTACCTTTGCGTTATCTAAGAAGCCTTGTGCAAACATACACAGGCCAAAGTGTTCTGTCAATGAGTAATCGCACTATGCTCTAATGTCATACGACAAGGCTGCTAGTTATTTTCCGTAGTTTTCCACGTGCTCTCGTGGTGTACTTTTACTCCTTTCTAGCCTCGTGCTAGCCCCTAGTTCAACACCTGCAAGTTCTACCTATTAAAATCACATTTGAGTTCGCTATACACGCTGGGTATACCTGCCATCCTAGTTTTACCATCACTTCTGCTTATTTCTTGTACCTAACTAACTTATAAGGGGTTGTAAGAGCCACGACTTGGGAAACTAAGGAAAGAGTACTTCTTTTATGAAAAGTTTTGATCACATCCAAATACCTAGTGGCAGGGTCTCGTTAACATATAGTTTTAGTTTAGCGCCTGCGTCGCAAACGGAATTAACCGCCGGTACGGACTTTACCGGCGGTTATTAAATTCCGTCTGCGACGCAGGCTAAGTTTAGCTCAGCAAAAAGTAAATAAATAGTTGCAAGATCGTGCGAATCAACGATAAACCGCCTATTGTCTATCCGCGCCACAAAGTCTACGGAAAAACAAAAACACATCTCTGTTTATACGTTTGTTGGATCGACGAATATTTTGGTTGGGGGGGGGGGGGGGGAAGGTGGGGGGGGGGGGATATCATCAAGAGCTGAAACGGCAGCTGAAACGGTGTCATTGCAGGGTTATACAAACAGACTTCCCATACTAACACCTGTACCGCGTCAATTTGATAAAAATATCCGAGCTGACATTTCCATGGCAACCAGAAAATGCTTCTAAGAAAGAAGGTGCATCCTAAAGCCATGTCAGTTCAAATGTTTCTTTACAATAAAACTCTTTGTTCATAAGTTAACTCTTTGGAAAGTTTGACAAAGTCCGCAGACGAGCCGCACAGTTGCTGATGTTCGGTGCAAAGCATCATAGGAAACTTGTGAAGCATTCTTTTGAAAGGTTCCTCAAATCGGCAATAACCACGCCTTCTCTGTTACTTTGGCCAAATCTCGAACCCAAACCCCACTCCGTGCACGAGGGGTAAATATTAACACTCGGGCTGGAACGAATCCAAACCGGATATGAGTTGATAAGAGATGTTAACCGGTGTGCATATCGCATGTGATAAGCGCTATTGACAATGTTTTGTAATCTATTCTATTCCGAGACACTGCTTTGTTCAATACCTTGGCACACAAATAACTCTTACACTCGGAAACAAAAAACAGTGCGGTTAACATTATGACTTTCCGAAACACGTTTACCGTATTGCTGATCTGGAAGATATTAAAGTGCTCTGTGCTTTTATGGGCTGTTGTACCTATCATCAGTTTTATAAAAAGAGTTAGAGCGGTTTTCATTTGAGCCAAAACCAAAACCCAAACCATGATTGGTTTTGGTTTTGCATCTGATTGGTTGAGTAGGTGGCGCGAGTTTTTTAAGCCAATCACAGAACGTAGTAAAGTAAAACCAATTTCGGATTACTTTCGATACTCAATTGAAAATCGCTCTAACCTTGAACTAAATGTTAAAACAGCTCGATGTCATCAGTTTTACTATTTTAAGCCCGGACGAAACGAGAACGAGAGTTCAAACGCACTAGCTTGGCCTGAAACTAAAATATGTAAAATATTTTTTCAAAGAGCTGCTTGGAAAGTTATGAAAGAAGTCTGACAATACCAAAATAAATGAACGATTCTGGGGTCAGTCTGACTGAGCCATTGGATGTGACAAATCATTTGAATACTCATTTTACAACAATCGGCCCAAAACTTTCCTCGGAAACTTTCTCTGGCGAAAGAGATTTCACCCCCGAAGACTTCCTTACTAAAAGTGAATCATCCTTTGTATTTAAGGAGATTAAGCCCGCTAAGGTATTGAAGTTGTTAAGCACAGTGAAATTATCAAAGGCCACTAGTCCTGATGGAAGTAAAAATAGCGGCGCCCATCATATACAAGAGCCTCTCGTGCGCTCTCAAAGAATTAGACATGCAGTAAACTATCACTTAGACGAGTATGTGATCGTACAAACTGGAAGCCTGCGAATACGGCCGACTTCCATCGCGCACTGCAGGGATGGTACGTTTCCTAATATTCCACTAAAACACAAACTGATAACTCGAAGGATGTTGAAACTAACACGTTGCTAAAACTGACTATGTAGCAAGACGAGAAAAAAGCGAATTTACGTAATTTATTTGATCCAATCATTTATCAAAACTTCAACAACTGGGGCCTGACCGCGATGTCCCCAAACATGAAAGCAACTCAGAAACGCGGAATCCGCATGTGACTGAAGATAAAAGAAAAGAAATGTGTTCTTTCACTTGGTTATCATGTTCACACATCCTATACAGCTGCCTCTTACTGATGTCCTTCAGAATGTGTTCTCATGGCAACTCCACGAGGCTCTCCTGTTCTACTAGGTCTAGAGCTCAGCCGTTCTACTTCGTTCTTTCACTTGGCAAGTATCATATATATACAAAGTATCATATATATCATCAAATCACAGCATCATTCAGGTTTATGGAAGGCAAATTTGAACACAGTCGATGTGAGTGTGTTCATGCTGCAGTGGGCCGGGGATCAGCTGAATAAAATAAATCACCGCTGTCATGATTATAAAAAAATCACCAGGGTCGGCTCAAAAGGCGTCTAGTTTACAAATGTTCCGCACATACACAGACCTTACAAACTATTTCAATAGTTTGAAACGGAACGGAATATCTATCTGCCGATTAAACATGTTAAATGGGATGAACACAGGATGAGCTTGCCTTAAAGCGCATTTTGATGATCCTACACCCTCCGTTTGAGAGTTGGGTTTTCATCATGATTATTCGGCACAGTCTAGAATGAAACAAAAATCAGAGTGCTCTTAAACATTTACTATACCTTAACTATGAATATTATTTAGTTCATGTACATCTGTGAATCATTTTAGCCGAAAGCATAGTCAGTTGTTTACAATATGCCTCTGTAGAATGTCACTCGAAGTGCGAAGGCACGATGCCCGGGCACGATCACGGTCAGAGAGAATATTACAAAGCACTTTTCGATCCTCCGGGCAACAATGCATCCATTTCAAAACCAGACTTTTGTTCATTTGCGTCTCTTATTTATAGTGATAAACAGTTTGCTTATGCATCCGGAAATCGCTTTCATTTTGGTGAGCGAGTCATTCCTCTTTATGGTTTTTAGGGGACTCTGTTGGTCTGGTAACTGAGCCAAGTTATACACTTCTGCATATAAATTAATTGCATACCGATCATGTAAGCCGCAGCTTTTTTACTTTTTATCGTGCTTAAATAAACGCTATTATTATATACTTATCCGCCGCAAAATCAGTGGTTTTGAGCAGGAGTCGTGTGTACGAGTGGACATCGAGTTGATTTAGTTGTGATACAGTCGTTGTGAGTCAGTCGATAGAGAACTTGAGCAACCACGTTTTTTGTGAAGAACGTGAGCCATGACGGCGAATTTTTCAAGTTTCTATTTGGAATATTCAGTTCAGTGGAGGATAGCTCTGATACCGATGGACACTGACTGAATGTCGCGAAATATAAATTCGTTTGTTAGTTGACGTTGTCCTCGGCGTAAACGTCGTGGTTGGAGCTAATTCTTAAACCGATAGACACACCGAATAGATCTAGATAATTGCGAGATTGTGAAGTAAATTTTTTTTTCGATACTGAGGCGTTGTCGTCGGCGTCGCCGGCATCGCCGGCGACATTGCTTAAGCTCCCTAATATATTGGACGACTGAATCACTGCACATTGATTCGTCGTCTGGTTTTTACAAAGTCGCGAGACTGTGTCATTATTCTTCAAAACCGGCCACGAGTAAGAAGCCGGCGCATAAACAGAATAGTTAGACATGACTACTTACACATCGCTGAGTACTCAGTTCCGTTATATTCACAACCTCGATGCTTCCAAAACATATCATCCTACTACTGTAAAATGAGGGAACAGTCCATTGCCACATCATGCACCTTATTTCTAACGCCGTACCTCAAAGGTGATATGACACAAGGCGGTGGCTTATCTACCTAATTATCTCGTATACTTTGTGCTGTTAGGCAATACATGTTTCAAGTAACTTTGTTGCGACACAAGTTATTCGAAACGCTGCTCAGTGACCCCAGTGTAACATCTCCCAGACAAAGCATAAAAACTTTGCTGGAGCGTTGCCGCAATCATTGCGAAAGGTGGAACTTGATTTGATCAGTCATACAGTTCGTCGGAGAACATGTTCACTTCAGGGTGTGTTACACTAGGCATTTCAATTCTCGTGTATTAACCCTTTCACTCCCAAGAGTGTACAAAACTGAGGAAAATATCTAGAATTTCATTTTGCAAAATTGTCAAAACCAAACAGCACCACTTGAAAGTAGTGGCCAATAGCTTTCATTTGAATGGTCACAGACTACGGACACAAAAGTTAGAACCACATTTATTGACTCAAGGTTTGACTCTGGGAGTGAAAGGGTTAACTTGTGTCCACAACAAAACTGATAAACACCTGACGCTTTTCCGAAGATAAATATTTTCATTCCATATTTTAACAATATTCTTGAAAAGTAAGGCATAGAACGGTCCTTGTACCGTGAATAGTACGGCCATAATGATGAAAGGTTCGTGTACTCCCTGAGTAGCTATATATAGTACGGCCATCTCGAATATAAAACACGCACAGTGTTTGCTGTCGTGCGCAAAACTAAATTGCATTAAAAAAGTTGCATTCAAAATATATATTTTTCAGAGAGCCGAACGATAAAGAGAACTAAAATTGACACACTGAATTGACTATCAGTATTGAACGTATGTTTGCATGGAGACAAAGCTAACAATTAACCGCTAGTTTTTCGCCTTTTATTTGACTCCCACTGAGTGAGCCCATTGAGCCGGGGTGATATTTTGCTTAGAACCTCGTGATAATCCACGTAACTCTCTAATATTAGGGAGTTTACGAAACCACGACGACGACTTCAACGAGAATAAAACATGGGTTTAGTGATGAGTACAATGGCTGTGCACGTGCGTTATACATCTTGGTACATTTCTTAGCCGTCCTCTGCAAAACAACAACGTGAAATGACCAAATTTTGCGAGTTTGTGGAGAACGTTAACACGACGGCGAATTTTTCAAGTATTTGGAATTGAACGCGCCGAGTCAAGTTTACGGCATATTCAGCTCATTGGGATAGTGATACCGATGGACACTGACTGAATGTCGCGAAATATAAATTCATTTTTTAATCGACATTGTCCTCAGTGTCACCTTCGTCGCTTCGTTAACTCCCTAATATCTATTGGACGACTTGATCAAGTGCTGCACATTTATTCTTGATCTGGTTGCTACAAAGTCGTGAGAGACATGTTATTCTTCAAAACCAGCTACGAGTAAGAAGCCGGCGCATAAACGAATACACAATAGTTAGACATGACTACTTACACATCGCTGAGTACTCAGTTCCGTTATATTCAAAACCTCGATTCTTCCAAAACATATCATCCTAATGTAAAATGCGGGAGTAGTTCATTGCCACATTACATACTAACGCCGCCGCGCCTCAAAGGTGGTATGATACAAGGTGGCTTATCTGCTCTAATTATCCTACTTTGCGCTATTAGGCAATGTTTCATGTAACTTATTCCGTAATTTTGTTGCGACACAAGTTATTCGAAACGATGCTCAGTGACCCCAGTGTAACATCTCCTAGACAAAGCATAAAATATTTGCTGTAGCGTTGTCGCAATCATTGTGAAAAGTGGAACTTGATCAGTCCTATACTTGGTCGGAGATATGTTCACGTCAGCGGGTGTCTTACACTAGTCATTTTCGTGCAACTTGTGCCCAAGACAAAGTTGACGCTTTTCCGAAGATAAAGATTTTCATTTATTTGTGAAAAGGTTTAGCCTAAGGTATATAGAACGATCTTTTATTCTTCTCTTGGTATTGATCAACCAATATGTCAAATCACTACATGAGAAACGTATCCTTAAGAGACAGCGTTTACGCCAGAAGTGCATTTTTCATATTTTCCTTTTCGTTTAGATGCCTGTTGCACGACCAATCAAAAGGATAAACTTGCAATTTCATGAATTTAATATGTTGAACGCCATATCAGTGTTACAACGTTATCTGCATTTATCAACAAGCTTATATTACACTTCCGTATTTTTTGCTCCGGATGAGTTCTTCTCTTTCTTTCTGAATCGAATGAACCCTTATGTAGCTCGTAATGAAATGTAAAAATGTTTTCAAAAAAATGTATGGTTTTGAGACCCAGAAAAAGCACGACAATGTATTACCCCGCGGCACTGTTCAGTAAACGTAAGAGATCATCATTTCATTTGATCAATGCGAGCGTCCTCAGACGGATTGAAATTACCAACACTACATCAGTCAGTGTTCACTCCTCTCGCTGGTTGCACAGTTTCAAATAATATGACAACTTAATTCGTTAGATCTTTTTGTGTATAGTTTCAAATGCAATCAAATAACAACTTTTAAGCAAGACTGATAGTACGGAATTGCAAGCATTTTGTTTACTTCGGCATAGATCGAGTTCGTGTACTTGAATAGTATGGCCATAACGCAAGAGTTTCGCCTGAGTAGTATACGGTCATCGCGCTCTCGAATATAAAAATACGCACAGCGTTTGCTGTAATAACAGTAGTTTCTTTGAATTACTTTTATTTCGGCATTAAAATGTTTTTTTTAGAGAGCCGAACGATAAAGAGAACTAAAATTGATACACTGAATTGACTATCAGTATTGAACGTATATGTTTGCATGGAGACCCGCAACAAGACTTTCAAGCTAACCTGAAATCCTTAGTTTTTCGTCTTTCATTTGATCGACTTCCACTGAGTTTGATATATGAAAGACAATTTAGTGGTGATATTTGAAGGTTGTTTGACGCTGTAAATCAAGTAACGGAGTGGCAATTTTATCTATATTGCTGTATTGCAAGCTGTAGCTCGCTTTAGCTCATTTCCACAAAAAATGTTAAATTGCCAGCACTCTCAGTGCAGGCAGCGGCCAAGTGACTCCCTGCAACACACCTTGGTCCATTTTAATGTTGTATTTCGTCAAAATTGACTGAACGGGCCGGGGTATAGATGTTAAGAAATGGGATGTTGCCGTTCATGTGTTTAGCAATACTTGTGGCCATTGCAGTGTACTATTTATCAATCGCTCAATTTACTACTATCATACCTCTAACACAAATACACAAATACAGGCGACATAAATATGTTCATTATCACTTCAAGCAGCCCGGTGCTTGTATTTTTTAGCGTTTCCAGCATTTGATGAGCAACCACATTATGAAAGACTGGAAGCATTTTCCCGCATTGTTGAAAATTTGCCAGCATTCGAGGCCATTTATAGTCCAAAGCTTACCGCAAGCGCCTTACCGTAAGAGGTTGTTTGCTTTTAAGTCATTTATCTGATTTACCTTTTGTCAGCAGGTAGTAAAATAACTCAAAAGTTAGGGCGTACAGGCTTTATTCAGTTTTACTCATTCCCAGATCTTTGATGACCAAAGCCGAGTGAACAAACCTGAGGATCGTTCATTTAATTTTCAGGTAGCAACGATTTAGATTTACCGAGATTGACCCTCACTCAGCCATTTTAGTCATGACTGTTGAACACAGATCAAAGGGAGAATCTTTCCTGGGCACAAAGAGGTGTGACTGTGTATTAAAAAAAAAAGCAACTCACCTTTTTAGCTGATGCAGAAATGACCACGACAGAGGTTCCACTCATCTTTGATGAAGGACGGAATAGAAAATCACGAACTCCGTGCAGTAGCCAGTGATACTCCTTGCCTTTCACGTCCACAAACTAGCCTGAGTGTATTTCATTGTTTGTCAGTTGTTATACTTTGACTTCTCATAGCAAATAACAAAACAGATGAAGATTCCATGAAGGAAGTAGGCCGAATTCATAGATTCTCCAGTTTACCAGGCTCGGTTACAAAGTAATCATGCCACCGGTAAAATTAATGACGAGAAAGCAAGGAAAATACATACATACATTTTATTGGACACTCCCCATAATAATAATAATAATAATAATAATTATAAAAGCAATATATAATTATAATAAGAACCTTCCCAGAGTCCTTTGCAACTGGACATTTTTCAATGTCAAATAACTTTGTCAATTTGAGGCCCAGAAGGGTGAAGCACCACAAGGTAATAGCACTTACCATAAAATAACTCTCATATCAAACTTAGTGTGATGACGTCATTAGTCACGTGACCACGCCCGAAAGTGCGTTTTTGTTTACTGTGAGAACAGGTCTCTATCAATTGAAAAGTAATCAATATTTTCAGCAAGACATTGATATGGGGAATTTTGAAATGGCCATTAATATTCTGGCATTTTAAATTTAAGGGGGCTATACACGAGTGTAAAAATGTGTGGAAAATTTGTTCAGCTATATCTCACGAAATGTAAGGCGCATAGCAACAAAAATCTACATGTGGATAGATATTTATGTGAAGAACACGTTTTTGAACACGTATCTTACGTGACGTCATCAGTCACGTGACCAGATCGCTTTGAATATTTCAAATTGCTTTAAAAGTACATTATGCTCAATAAAACAGCGCCTTATTCCTGTGAGTTGTAGATATTGAAGTAAAGTTTATCAAAAGGGCGATTATTATTTTTTCTTTTAAATATCAGGGAAGAGCAGCGCATGAGCAGCGTTTGATCATTTTCCTGTTGGCGCTAAATCGGCCACTTATTAATTTAAAACCAAAAGGAGAAATTTATGAGAGGGTTTAGAGCATCCTCTTTTCAACTCAGTTGTCTGTTTTGCAAAATTAAATTTCCGTCATTTGTTTTAAGGCTGTAATTAGCAGTTCCCTGGAGCCTGGTGACTACTATGCATGAAAATGAGGCTGTGTTTTGCCGCCATTTTACCTGGTTGCCGACTCGCGTCCGGTCGCGTCAGCTCAGTGGCGTGTTTTCGCCGGATTTTTCCGCTAGTTCTTGATCTGAAGAAAGTGTTTTGTCGACTCAAGAAATTTTCCTTCGCTTTCTAGCATCTTATTGCTGCTTAAGAGCGAAGAAAGTCCTTCGGGTAGCAGACAAAGTGCAGATTCAAGTAGTCGACTGTTGGCCAAAAGAAAGCTAAGTGTTCTTGAGTTTTATTTTATATTTGGCAGGCGAGCGTATAATAGCTTAGCGACGCTAGCGGTAAGGTTAATTTTCCGTTCAATTCGGTTTGTAAGCTTGAGCTTATTTAAATTTTCTGCTGCTAGGCAGGTAGAAAGTTTTGCACCTTTGTTTACGTATTTAATCGTTAACTTCACGACTGTTTTGCATTGTTTCAGTTTAGAAACGAAACGTGAAACAAGAAGGAACTTGAGAAAGAACGAGCAGGAATCCCAGTACGAAATTAAGCTGAGCTCGGTAAGTGAAAATATGGAAAACACGCCTGTTTGGCGTATTTTTACATTGAAAATTGCTGGCTTACCTTCATTCCAAACATTGCTTTGATTATAGTACGAAATCTATAAACGGCTTTCCGACTGCGCTGAAATACTAGTGAATTATTATGTTTTTCTCTTCACTTTTCGATACGATATTTCGCTTGCCATGTTTCTCGTCCTAGGAAATTAAAATGTACAGAGGGAAATTGAATTTCTCCATTTGAATCTAGGCGATTTTATGTTTCTAATAGTGTCACTATTGCTTGCGAAGTATAATAATATAAATCGTCACTGCACATTGTGCATCTTTGAATTAAAATTCCCAGTCCCAAAGCTGAGCTCAATAAACAAACAAACGATTTTCACAAGCTTTTCTTTAGGCTAAAATAGTACGAAATCTTCCAGCTTTTACTGAAATACTGGAAAGGTGCCACTGCCTAGTGAGTTGTTATCTCTTCTCTTTTCGATACGATGTAAATGGAATTGCTGCGTTTGAATGAAGGCCGGCGATTTTATGTTTCTATGCTGTCAAATCTGTGTGCTGAGCAACATTTAAATATAATGTTTGCTTGCTATAAATCATTACAAAAAATTGTGGCCCTTCAATTTTTATGAAAAATATTTTGCGGTTTGTTGCTGCCCGCAGAGGGCAGCCTCCTATTTCTGTCCTGAGTTCCGATTTCAGGATTTCCCTCTGCCGGTAAGATGTTTGTTAGCAGTACCCAGGCCCCTCCGCGTGAAAAGTCTGATTTGTGACGACTATTGCACGCTCGAATTTGCACGAGAAGAGACGATTGTTGTTTTCGGGATTTCTTTTGCGCGCTCGAGGAGACGCTGTTTTGAGGCGCTCTGATGCTTGATTGTTGCCGATTTCGGCTGTTTTGAGACGCTGTTGCACACGCTCTTGCACGAAAGAATCTTGCGTGACATTGTTTTATTACCAAGTCGCCCTGTTATGTTTCAAGCGAACATATGAACTCTCCTTTGTGAGATCCGAGTCGCGTGCTCCTTTTTTCTACGATTTCACGCACGCCTAGCTTGCATCGCAGACGGACTTGACCGCCGGTAAATTGGTTTACTTCAATCACATCGACAATTAAATATTTGGACACGTTGCATTGTGTTCACAATTGGTTTACTTAAATTTCCTCGAAAATTAAATATTTGGAAGTAGTGTCCTAAATCTGGCTGTGACATTGTAACAAATGTGTCTGTCACTACCAGATGTTGGTTTTGCGCTTTGTTAGTATAAGGTTATTTTGAGACCCAAATGCACGAAAGGATCTTGCGTGACATTGTTTTATAAAACCAACGATGATAATGAAATTACAAATGTGGCAGCACTTCACTTCCAATATGGTACCCCTAGTTTTAATTTAAATTTTGGACAGAAGAGCTGTTGTGTATTAAAATAGACTATATATATTACAATTTGAGGTTTTAACGCCAGTCAGAAGAGTAAAGCGTTTGTAAACATTGTACTTTTCACTTTTTGTCACGCGTCACACAACTTCAGTTTTCTGATCACAAACAATATAAATACAGACGCTATGGTGCAGTGTATAATATTATAAAAAATAATTGGCAATAATTAAGTTTAACTTAAGTTTATTTTGTTATCAACTGAAAATTGTTTTCAGTAAAATGAAAGTCAAAATCTAGCTGTCTATTTAATCAGGTATATTTAGATGAACTGGGATGACAGTAGTCTCCTACGCAGCCGTTATTTGTGTCGTCACCCAACTCTTCTCCCCACTAACGGCTGCTCAAATCCGAATCACATTCCTTTCCCGATTTAAGCCAATCACAGTTGCTGCCTTGCAGTGCCATTTTTCGGAACTTGCTCGCGCCAATACACCAATAATAGATTGTGTCTTATCGTGACCTTAGCGTCGGAAACGTCAAGCGAACGCCAGTATGCCGCCTTTTAAATTTGACGCACACCAAACATCAAAATAAAACATGGTTTAACTGAAGACAAATGAATGATATTAAAAAATAATGTTGAAAAAGATTTTCGGCAAACGGTAACAGTCACGTTTTTGCCGATAGGTGTCAAAGTTGCTGCGGCCAAAAGGAAAGGAATGTGGTCCAGGTTAGAGCAGCTGTTAGTGGGGAGAAGCGCTGCGTGACGACACAAATAACGGCTGCGTAGGAGACTCAGGATGATAGGAGTACTAAGGAATTTCCTATGCACAATGTCAGGGCTGCAAATAATTTTTTTTTCTTGAAAGGACATGTGTCCGACTAAGAAACATTTTGGTCGGACAAAACAAAAATGAGGTCGGACATCATATTACAGTATTGCTTGATAAGCGAACCTGCTAATTTAACGCGTTGTCATCGAAGAGTAAACTACATGTAGTTTGCATTTAGAATAAAACCTGTTGGCGTTTACATTGTACGTTGGAAGGCAAAAAAAATTATCCGGACATTGTGTCCAGCCACAGTTTGGATTGCATCGGACATAAGCAAATTTTGGTCGGTCATTGTCCGATGACCGACTGTTATTTGCAGCCCTGCAATGTAGTATTTATAATTTGTTTTCTGTTTCATCTTTTTCATAGATGGAGGTCATGGTCTTATAATAAACATATTGATTGTAGTCAGTAGACAGTGGATTTTACAGGTGAGAGTGAAGAGCATAAATTGAAGGGATACCGTATATCTTTTAAACACGGAGCGAGCCTATAAAAGGAAAGGACACGCCCCGTCTGAAGCACTTTGTTGGCTATTTTTATCATTAATGGCATGTGGGGAAAGCTGAAACGTCGCACAACAACGGTCGAGAAAAGTTGGGGTTGGTTTATCCAAACAACTAATTGATTTATGTCAAACACAACAAGCTATAATAATAAATATTGAGCGCAAAACAAATATATCTATTCACTGTTAGGAGGAACTGAATGCAAACAATGAATTCCCTTCGCCCATTTCGACATGTACAGTACAGTCCAAATTTTGCGGCTAGCTAAAATTGTTACAAAGCTCAAGCCTGCGATCAAAGAGCCACCTGTTTCCATTTATCTGAGTTTGTCGAGAACTTGATCGAGTCTCGTGAAGATGACTTTGATGGGATTTGCAAAATTATTCAGAATTACAAGCTTTGTGATTGTGCAAACAACTTGGACAATACTGAATAATTGCACATAATTAGACCTGGGTGAATTAACCAATCAAATGAGACCATTGTGATTGGCAGGCTGAACTCCACAGCCTCGATTGATAGGCTCGCTCCGTATTTAAACGCATGCAATTTTATTATCTCATTAACACTGAGTATTGATTAAAATTTGGGTGTATGTTAAACCAAGAACAGTGACCCTGGTCAACACCCCCGGAACACCCAGGAACACCAAACATATAAAAAGGTAAAGTCTTCATGAGCGTAGTGGCCCAAAACTGCCGGAGCCGGAGCCTTAATCCCAGTTTCTGTAGCATGAAGCAACTAGGAGTATTCCTTACCCCTTGGTTGGGATGATAGTCCATCGCAAGTTAGTCCACCCTGGAGCATTTTGTCGCCGGTACTCATTTATACTCCTGGGTGGAGAGAGGCACTGAGAGTAAAGTATCTTTCCCAAGAACACAACACATTGACCCCAGCCAGGGCTCAAACCCAGACCACTCAGTCCTGAGTCCAGCATGCTAACCATTATTCCACTAGGCCACTGCATCTTCCGCCACCAAAAATATACTAAATGCAAATTTCAGACCACTGACCATGTTCCATTTCCCCTTTTGGACCACTTCAGCCATATAATATCTTATTTATTTTCATTTCCTTTTTCGTATTTGTAATTTTGGGGTGTTTTCGGAGTGTTCTGGGGTGTTTCGGGAGTCTTTTTGGTTTTACATACACCCATAAAATTCACTTTGAAGTCTTCAGAGCTATATTCATCATTTAGGGGAGTGTACTGTAAAGTTATAATTTATAGAGGTTATTCAGCGGAAAGTTGTGTAATATGGCTGGGTATTTTTACGAGTCAGTTTTTATTTTTTCGAGCCTTTAGGCGAGAAAAAATAAACACTGACGAGTAAAAATGCCCAGCCGTATTACACAACTTTCCGCTGAATAAATTGTTTATTATACGACATAATATCTTTCCTAAAATATAGGCTTTCAACAGTGTTTTCCGTAGCGCGCGGTCAGGGGGACTGAGACCCATGTAATACGGTCTCATATCTGCGCTCGTCTTTGTGCGTATCCGCACTCCAAAATGCTATGCCGTATAATAATATATATTATCAGTGCTCGAAATTAAAAAAAATCCAAGTTGTCCTTATGCCAAATGCCGGACAACCAAACCCTGACTTTGGTTGCCCTGATGACTGCTTGGTTGTCCTTAAAATATTATCTGACCTATTGCCTAATTATGAGTTTTGACTCAATTTTCACAATTCTCTGAAGCGCATTTATTACCTGAAGATTATCCCTATATTTAGAGCTATTTTCCTGTGTCAAATTAATAACTTCTTTTCGTTATTCTGTTGGACATCACAGAAACGTAAGTACTTCGATCGATTTATACTTTGGTTGTCCGGAGGTTTTTTCTCGGACGACCGGGCCTTTAGTTTTACTGAAAAATGGTTGCCTGAAACACTTTTTAGTCGTCTCGGACGACCGGACGACCGCTAATTTCGAGCACTGTATTATATAAGCTGTACGTGGGCTAAATATCTGTTATTTGTTCAAAAGGTTTTTTTTTGGTGGGCTTCTTTTGGGGGAAATGGGGGAAGGGAGTTGCGTCTCAAACCTTTTTAGGTGTATATAAAAGAATAAAGCATAGTAAATAGATATCTATTTAAAAGTTGAAAATCCCTTTCATTAATTATCCTTGATCTAGAGCATAATAATTAATAAATAATTAATATTATATGTTCTCTTCTGAGGTGGGTTAATACTGGGTACCAGTATACTGGTCGACCACTTAAGCCCTCTCTCCTCCAGCTGACCTGATGGTTAATTACATTCTCTGCTTTGTTTTCTCTTCAGATTTGTACTTCAAACCATTGTAATATCAGGCAGCACTTGTGATGTCAGGAGAATAAATTAAATTGATATTGGTTTGAAATAATTTATAATCTATATAATATATAACATTGTTTTTTTTACTAATTCAGAGGGTGACACTTGATTGATGGTGTTGCAGTTAATCATGATACTAAAAAAAAATGTGGCCAGAAAAAAAAAGGACCAAATAAATATTTGAAGAAAGATTTTTGAAATGTGGTGGTTGTCTGCTGTATTTAGATTTCATTGAATCTGATCCTAAACAGTGTGATTTTAATATTGAATGTTTAAAATGTTAGCACATGCTGTTAGTGTATTTTGCCCCTTTAATAAATATACATGTACATGCATGTGTAATTGAGCATGGTATGAAAAGTCAAGCCTTTGTTGGAAAATACATATACTTTTGGTCTGATTCAAACCAGTCTGACTCTTATGTCAATTCATGGCCTGTTAAAATTCAGACCATTCCAAATTTATTTTTCAAATCATGTACATTAATTAATTTTGGTTTAAATTTATTTTTGTTTGATATTTATTTCCTTTCGTCTTTATTTTGTTTTAGAGCATGGTACTTAATGACAGTGCTAGCTAATGACATTAAATTCAAGAGAAAAGAAAACAAAAAAAAATTTGTAATGTAAAAAATACATATTAGTCACAACATGATAATTTAACAGTGTCGGGTTACTGTTCCTTCTAATACTGCTACCATATTTTCAGAGTTTAACATTTGAGTGACTTTCACTGGTGTTCTTTAGTATATTTTTTGTTCCAGGAATTTTTGACATCACCATAATTCATATTCACTGATACTGAATAATATTAGGCACATGTAAGTTTCCGAGTAGCTTCATGTGAAACCATTGGTTCATTGATATAAACTGTACATGTAAGCTCTCATTTACCTTCATATGAGGCTTTTGAATCCACTATTCTGAGCTATTTACATATTGCTCTGACTATGAATTTTACAAATTGCATTACTGGAGTTTTTGATATGCACAATTTAAACTCAGGGTTGTTGTCTGAGGGTGCATTTGTTGGTTTGTGCTATACAAAGAACACTGTCAATTGGTCTTGTATCTATGATAATATAATACATATATCTTATTATTAACCAAGCGCAAGAGCCATACTGGGAGAATCTTGACAGTACAGATCGAGTGCAACTAGGTCCATACAGAAAAGACTGAGGGCCGATATTTTACTAACAAATTTGCATGATTTTCACAATTTCTAAACCCCACTAAAACTAAAATTAAGGGCAGTAGGTGGTATCATATTTACCATTTTTCCATTATGACAATTAAATTATATATTGCTTTTATTCCGGTTCCACTTGTAATAATAATAATAATAATAATAATAATAATAATAATAATAAACCATAGGGCTTTTCAGGCCAATTTACAAATAATGATAGTTAAGAATAAACAGGAAAAAACAATTGTGATGTTATTTCAGTGTCAGAAAAATGATTTTTTTTTTAAAAAGATACCATCTGAGTGATACAATGACGGGTATAGGCCTGTGCATTTTGATGGAATATCATTATTATCCAGAACCTGCATGGAGGCAACTGAACGCGGAAGCATCGTCCGGAAAACCTTTCTAACGATAGACACCTTTGAGTCTTTGACGTAAGCAATTGTTACTCATTCAAGGTCAGCCCAAATGTATCTTGTCTAGGATCCTGTTTCATTTCCCGTTTTGTCCAAGTGATTTGGCATCTAAGGGCCGATTTAGATCTGCTGATGGTACAAACTCAGTTCTGTAGCTCGCGCTGCTCGCGTCATGCAAAAATTCCCATCATTCAACATTGCCTGTGCTATGATTTTTATCGTAGTGTTATAAAACATGTTTCAAATTCCTACGGCATTTTTCGTGTCGTACACGACAATCGTACTAGAGTCTATTCCTCTGGTTCTCACGGTCCGAAAAACCCAAACATGGCTGTAGCGGCTAACTGCAATTGAGTTGTGCGATCAGATGAGGAAGTGTTTGCTTCCTGAAGTTTGTAGCTTGCTTGAGAAGAAACAGTCCAAATATTGAGTGAGTCCCGTCCTCTTGCAGACGAAAACCTTCCAACACAATTTTCACTGAACTTTACAAGGTTATTTACATTGTGAATTACTTGTTTACTGACTGTCCTATTTACCAATGCCAGAAACAATATTTTTGTGTGGAAGTATACGAAAGAAACTTACCCAGACATCAGAAATCTACTTGCATGTTCAAATAAATTCGCATCCACAGAGATTGAAAACTTCTCTTATTCAGATGATTACAAATAATACAATGTCTCATAAATGTGTAGCACAACAAGTGATCGTTTACGAGAACTTAAAAACAAAGGAAACGACCAGTTGGACTGTAATTCCCAAAAGTGGTCGAGGTCGCTTACGGATGCCAAGAGCGGTCGCTTGTGAGATCTTTTATTATAGAGTTTGAGTGACAATTCAAACGGGGTTTCGAGAGTGGTCACAACGAGATCAGTCAGGCCAGCGCGACCACGTATTAAAAGACGAAGAGTAAATAAGAGCGCGGAAAAATTTGCCCGATCGGAGGTTAATACACGGCAACGACGAGCGAGAGCTTCGACTTTACTTTGATAAAAGTAACAAAGCATTCAAACCACTCTCTTTGTTCCAAACTGTTTCACATGTAGTGAAGCGGACCCAGGACAAAACAAACAAACAACCAACCAAACAAATATAAATAAACAAGTAACTGTTGTTCTTGTCACGTTTCAGACCCACAACCAAATATATTTTATACAGAGATGTTCGCTTCTGGATTTTCACTTGGACGTACGCTAAGGCCATAGTGTTTTCTTGCAACCAAATAAAACTTTGTGAAAACTAAACGGCTTAAAACAAAGAAACACATACATGTATAAGCTTGAGCTTATTTAAACTAACCTCTATTCCTTCGTGATATGAAGAAAAACAATCTGCTGCCTCGAGTAGCTGCCTCATCAAGTCGCTTCACGGCGAATAATCCCGCTCCAATTTCTTGGATTCTCTTTACAATGAGCTAAAAAGTCATCATGTTTGCTTCAAAGCTTTAGCCAAGCTAGAACAGCCGATTTAAAGTTCGTATTAATTGAGCTACATTGATTTTTTAACTGAATATTTCCAGTTTGATGAAAAATATTTCTCTGTTTTGAGACGGTGATGCGAAGGAGTTTGGCAAATATTCCTGCTGGCGCAGGGCGCCCGGGTTTTCCCGCCATTCGTAAACCAATCACAGCGCGAGTTACAGATTTCTTGATGCAGGCCGCCCGTGTTTTCCCGCCATTCGTGATGTCATTCGTCGGCGTACTCTCTTTGTTGCTCTATTTTTAGAAACTCTCCGCATGGAGTGACGCGGGTTTCACGAATTCCGCAAAGGAAAGACTGGACTTAGTATTATCAACAAGTCATTAGAAACACGATTCGACCGACAAACGAAAATATTAAGGCGCGGGGTTAGGTCGCCAATCGTACATTTCACATGATTTCAGGAAGAAACTATAACCTGCAGTGCTGAGTTGGAAGACCGGATTGATTCATTTCACTTCAGCTGAAAGTATACTTTAGATCATTCAGCAATTGCACTAAAAGTTTGCTTGAATGCTTTTTTATATTGCACTCGTCTCAGTGAAGGAAAACTTGACCATAACTGCTTGAACGCGCACTCTGCTATTGCTACGTTATAGATTGTTGGCAAAGTACTTTGATTACTATATAGTGTAGTACAGTAGTATATTCTAACGGTTGTTATTTTATATCCGTTTACTTTGAAAGCCCTGCTTGGAGAGTGGTACGATCTTTGGATAATACACTTTTTTGAAATATCGACGCAGTTTTGTCCTTCTCAAACTCATTAATAATTCATCAAGTTAAAACAAAGGAAATCATAACCGTGTCGGAGGTTTGGAAACCCGGTCTTAATTAGCATAGATTTTTACGATTTTATTTTTCCGTTTACTCCTTAGTTTTTGTTTCGATTGAGAAGATATATCAAACACTCGAGACAGTGTTTCATCGGCTATCCAAACACCTCGAATTTCGTCAAAAATACTCCGCTGCGCGTCGTATTTTCAACTCCATTCTCGGTGTTTGGATATCCTGATGAAACACTGTCTCTCGTGTTTGATATATTACTTGAAAATTTGAGCCACTTTACCATGAACTGCAAAGAGAAACCAACTACTAGGATATTGAAATCGGAAGAAACGGCAATCAACCACTTTGCAAGAGTTGACAGGACAAGAGAAACGTATATGGGATTTCATCATGGAGACAACTTTCCATATATCGCATGATTATATATATCTCTCCTTTGCTCTCATTTGCATACTGAAAGCAGTGCGAGTACTGGGGAGCAGAAGCGCCCAATTTTTGGATGCTGATCGTGTCGAAGCGGAAGATTGAAACACCGAGTAACTGAAGACCACGATGGTAAGTTGGACAATTTTTGTTATGTCATAGCTTCTAAAATGCCAAGCTTAGCTTAGCTTGTTCCAAACTTAATTCGCTTTCAAGCAGGACGGATAAAAGCGCCATAAAAGGCTTGGTGCACGTCACGCACGATAAGCGAACGAAATGGAAACTCACTAAATATATGAATCAGTGGAATCCTGTGGATCTCAGATCTCAGACTCTTTCATTTTACTCGAATGAAGTTTTCATATCTAAAAAAAAACGTTTTACTCGCACAGACACAGTAAATTGTAGCGAAATATATTTTGCATTGCCATTTTTGTACAGTATTTTTATAGTACATGTATGTCGAAAGAGTATCAAATATGTGATGTTTTATTTACTCTTCTTATTTCTGTTCTTCTAACTCGTTGCTGGTCAACTGAAATTTTCGAGTCCGAAAAAAGCACAGGTATATCCGAACTGTAATAGCTTAAATATAAGGGTTTGTATGAGAATAGAAAGAACGTATTTTATAGAACCTAAATGCGGAAAAAAAGAAAAACAATAATTTAAACGGCTTACCTTACACTTTCTATGTTCTATGTTAGCCTGCGAGCAGGCTCTCATAAGCGCGATGAGCGCGGAGCGCGATCGTGATCCTTAGTATTGCGTGACGTTCGAGCGCGGAGCGCGAGGGCGTGGGACGAGATTGAGAGCCTGCACGTGAGGCCCGGTTTCTTGAATGCCGCCCCTAGCAAGGTGTCAACTTGGTGACAACTCATTACGCTTCATTTGTCAAATAACCAACCAATAGAATTGGAGGAAAATGTAAACAAACATTACACATTGAATTATTTTCGGACCAGATATTTTCATAGACGGCGTGGCTTTGCGCAAGCAGTGAAGGTACAAGATAGCCTGCTCGTAGGGTAGCGCGGAAAGAAAACAGTAAACACAGCGAGCGATTGTTGTAAGTGCGCAGTCTTTGTTTCCACAACGGCAGCCGTGATAATGTGTTGGCCGGCGATGTGCGAGAGAGTTTGTCAGAGCGTGATTGTATAAAACCGTTTGTCACAAAATCAGGAACTTGTGATGATGAAAACTCAACTAGCTGTGATATAGCGAAGGTGGAAAATGGCAGTATTACTGAGCGAAACAAGAGCCAAATGCAAACTTCTGTCGGCGACATCAGATCAACAAGATCAAATGCTTTCCAAAAGGAAAGTGTCACGAACAAACAGAGCGGGAGGACAAAAAGTAATAATGCTTCATTTCCAATTACAAGCGCCGGAACCCGGGCCGGAACCGTCAAGAACTACGGCGAAGTTTCCAAAGAACTTCAAATCTAGCATACACAATGTTGTTAGTACAGGCACGCATTTCGCAAAAATATGGCTTTCAGATGTGCCTATTGGCTAAGTTAGGTTCGCAAGGTATTCTGGTAAAATGTACAGCCGCCATAAATTAACTGCAAATAGCCGCTCTACGTAATGCTGCGGGCTCAAACATACGATCTTGTCACGTTTTCAATCAAGATGGCGGCTGTTTGGTGACAAGAAGCGTATAGGACCCGTATAGGTTAACCCATTTACAACGCCGCTTTTGTGTTCGTCGTAGCCATATTTTTCGGTCAACACAAAGACAAATTATCCTTTAAGTGATATTCTGTATTCTGGAGGTAAATTATTTTAGTTATCAGGTTGTATTTTCATGAAGAAGAAGTGTTCTGTATCGATTCTGTGCAAGGGTCTGCAAGAAATGAAAGTTCACGAATTATAAAATTATTTGAGTGATAAGCATAAATCCATGACAGATCCAGATGAACAGATCGAATGATTTCTTGGAAAACAGCAGCTCTCAGAAGATATCAATAAATTGGATTTGATGATAGACTGTGTGACACAAACTTCAAGTTGCACAACATTTCTGTGACACTTCACAAAAATAACCCAACTTTGAGCACTAAATTCGCCAAGAAGATAAGTTTAGAGGTATTTTCTGTCTCTTGGATTCGAAGAGCAACTTTCCGACATTTTCAGCAAATTCCGCCACGCAGTTTCGTATACAAACGCCATTTCCTGTGTAAACTTTGCAGCAATAAAAAAATAAAACTCACATAAGTGATAGATTTCTTCATAAAAAATACAACCTGATAATTAAAATAATTTACCTCCAGAATACAGAATATCACTTAAAGGATAATTTGTCTTTGTGTTGACCGAAAAATATGGCTACGACGTGACAAGATCGTATGTTTGAGCCCGCAACATTACGTAAAGCGGTTATTTGCAGTTAATTTCTTTCTTTAAGTTATTCTGCATATATCATATTCCGCATAATTATGCCATTCCGCAAGTCATGCCACATGCCATTCCGCAAACTCATTCCGTCTTTTACCCTCACCGGCAATAAGTCGTCCATACGTCTTGCAATTTTCCCAAAGGAGACGGACTGGGGACGAGTCAGCCTACTGGTTATGTGTTTGTTGTTTTTCGTTTGCTATGAAACAGACGTCGTATACAACTCGGTCTAACCAATTACAGCAGACATGCAGTTTTTTCAATCAATCAGGAACGATAACAAAATACAATCGTGAAGTGACTAACGCGCATTTTCCCGCGCTGTGCACCTTTTGCATTGCATATCTTTTGCTTCGAGTTCTGATTGGCTCATTGCATTATTTGCATATTCCGGTCATAAGTCTGGCGGATATAAGCGCCCCGGCCCACTCTCATCATCCCAAAATATATCTGCAGAACTTTATACCTTTTTACATGCAACAATGACAAAATAACTAAGGCGAGTTCCATATTGTAGGATAAAACAAGCATTTGATGATTAATTGGGTAATCATTCTGCAAAAATACTGAAAATGGCCAATGTCAGTAGTAGTTGACCATACGCTTATTACCAAGGTGATTAGCTTCTGAGTTGACCAATAGCACTGTACTTTGCATATTATTTTGAATTGCGAAGAAGGGTTTCAAAAGACTATTTTCATCTTCATCGACTTCCTTTTATTTGGGTGGAGTTTTGTAAATCTGATACACTGTCACATAACTGTAGCTCAGGTGATGTAACTCTTTATTATCCTTATTCAAGCTTACTTTATTTATTTATTTATAACAATATTTATTCAGGAGCATCTAATTTAGCATAGCTAGTTTAAATAGAGCCCTGATTGAATTTTACAATAATAACTTAACAATTATGATATCTAATAAACATTAAATTATTACAGACAATAAGACACACTAGAATAAGCAGAGAATTGAGCTGTGTTCACGGGATATATATACTTTATCACAGTAGTGTAGTTTACAAACATAGCCATGTGACACTGATGGTTGACACGGTTTCGTTCTCTTCCAGTGCAATGCTGCAATAATTGAGTTGAGGTACACTACTGCAACTACATTATGTTTTTATTTCTCGCTGACTACTTCTGGCTGAGATATAGTTGTGATGAAATTAAAATCTGATGCTGGCGTTTTCGCTACTTCCAACCACTCTAATATTATACGCAATGTTATATCATTTGGGCTTTGGACACGAAAATATGTTATATTCTAATTCGCTCCCAGCTCAACCGAGGATAAAATATTTATCATGTAATTTAAGCAATAAGCAATTGCAACGTACCACTTATAGGGTGTGTGTCCACACGGGTCTCGTGCACCCTCTTTATAAAGAAAATACAAACGAAATGAATGTGATTTACTCGCCTAAAATGATTTGTATAGCCAAGCATCAATTGACTGCCGTTCTTAAAACGATTTGTAAATATAAATAGAAAAAAATATATCAACACTTATGCTAACAAAGAAACTTTCTTGATAAACGAAACGTTTTAACCCAAAAATTATTAACTAGCTTGTCGATCCTATCAGTAATCGTCTCCTTCTGATGGAATGTTTGTTGAAGTCCTTGCTGTGTTGTTTTCACTTCCAGACCCCTGCTAAATATAAAAAAAAACACATTGACATAATAAGATAGGATGTCAACAACCGTAAGCTAGTTTTGTCTCTTCTCTCCTCTTCTCTCTCTCCCGAATGGATAAACAGATTGACAACGCGGTTTTATTATAATCGATTACGTTTGAAATACGACTGAAGAAACGGCTTCGCGCTGGTGCAAATACCCCACCACACAACGCCTCAAAAATCAAATGACACTAAAACACAGGCAAATCAATTTCTCTTTATTAGACCGCTATTGTGGTGAGTGTGTGCTGAGTGTACCAGTGGGGTAAAATACTGCGAGGAGATTGGCGATCACATAAAGACAAGGTATAGGGATTACAGCACTTCTTTTTGCCTGTTGGAGTACCAGATTGAGAATGACACGAATACAGTGTTTTTTATTTATTTCTGTTTCAGTGCAAATGTTTGTTTCCATACCTGCTGAAGAATATGATCCCTGATTCGTCTATTCTCCTCGTAGACTTGTGAGTTTATATCGCTGAAAGATAGAAAATGGCAACAGTTGTTGAGTTTGTTGGCATATTTGTTGTCGTTTATTGCCTTTCAAGAATATTCTTTCATCTATTTATGACAGCATCACTATAATTCGCTTTCTTTTCATATTTTTGTGTCACAGTGACTTAAATTCTTTATATTGCAACATTAATACATGTAGTGCACATATTGCGCATACCTACAGTTACATGTTATGAACGTTGGTAAAATAACTTACCCAGCACTCTGGTGTAAACCCCTTGCATTTGATTCAATCTCGAAATGATCCTGTTTTTGAGGGACAATATGTTTCAGTAAATGCGTGCACTTGTTTTGAAATCATTACAAGCATCTTAATAGGTCTTGATATTTATAGATGTTATTGAACTAGCGTGAGGTCCGTATTGGGAAAATATTGGTCGAGTTCTTTTTTGCAAGTTTATGGACCGAGCAGAAGGCGAGGTCCATAAACTTGCAAAAAAAGATAAATAAAAATAACCTATAATGTAAATAACCTATAATGTACAATAAAACTACATCTCATAACTAATCATCTAAAAACTTATATATCATTATCATCGTCATCATTATTAATCTTCAGACTATCATATGCATAAAAATCAAAAATTACCAGATTGAGAATTACATGAATACAGTGTTTGTATTTATTTCTGCCTGCAAATGTTTGTTTCCATACCTGCTGAGGAATGTGATCCCCGATTCGTCTATTTACATCGTAGACTTGTAAGTTTACATCGCTGAAAGATAGAAAATGGCAACAGTTGTTGAGTTTGTTGGCATGTTGCTGTCGTTTATTGCCTTTCAAGAAGATTGTTTCATTTCAAGATTATGACAGCATCACTATGATTCACTTTTCTTTACAATGTAACCGCTGCTGCTTTTCAATGTACAAACTATTTAAAAAACGGTGGGTATATTATTGCAACATTAATACATGTAGTGCACATATCAACGTATAATTATGCTACGTAAATTGGCCGATATTTCGACCAGGAGATCTAGACTAGTCTTCCCCAGGGCCAGGGCTATTTATTTCATTATACATGGCTCTGGCTCTGAGAAAGAGTTCTGCTAGTTGAAATATCGGCCAATAAATCTGCCTTTTAGCCGTTGTGCCAGCCTTGCAATCAATTTGTTTCAGTTTCACTTCAGTCAATGTTGTCTCTACGAAATGGCGCCGCCGTAACAGATGTATTCGTTTATATTGGAGTTAGCCTGTAACTCATGCCAGTAAAGCCTTCAACAATATCTTGATGACCTATTTTAAAAAATGCTGCGAAACTAGAATCTCCTATTAAAGCGGTTGAATAGAGGACATCACAAAACAAACAGACGTACCTTTGACGAGCTTGGCGAGTAGCTGCTTGGTTCCTGCTTCCATTATGATTGCCTGACTGGAAAGAGTTTAAAATCATAGCAGAACGAATCTACCTCGAGCCCAAGTCAAGCTCTAGTCATGAGTCAACTTCGAGTCAAGAGGAGGCGTGCATGTATACATAGAGAGGAAAAGAGTGCATGAAACTAGCTTAGCTTAGCTTCTATAAAATACGTTCTTTCTATTCTCATACAAACCCTTATATTTAAGCTATTACAGTTCGGATATACCTGTGCTTTTTTCGGAATCGACAATTTCAGTTGACCAGCAAAGAGTTAGAAGAACAGAAATAAGAAAAGAAGATAAAACATCGCATATTTGATACTATTTCGACATACAATAAAAATACTGTAAATACACCGTACAGAAATGGCAATGTAAAATATATTTCGCTACAATTTACTGTCTGTGCGAGTAAAACGGTTTTTTTTTAGATATGAAAACTTCATTCGAGTAGAACGAAAGTGTCTGAGATCTGAGACCCACAGGATTCTACTGATTCATACTGATTTAGTGAGTTTCCACTGATTTCGTTCGCTTTTCGTGCGTCGTGCACCAAGCCTTTCATGGCGCTTTTATTCGTCCTGCTTGAAAGTGAATTAAGTTTGGAACAAGCGAAGCTAAGCTTGGCATTACAGAAGCCATGACATAACAAAAAATGTCCAACTTACCATCGTGGTCTTCAGTTACTCGGTATTTCAATCTTCACTTCCACACGATCAGCATCCAAAAATTGGGCGCTTCTGCTCCCCAGTACTCGCACTGTTTTCAGTATGCAAATGAGAGCAAAGGAATCATGCGATATATGAAAGTTGTCTCCATGATGAAATCCCATATACGTTTCTCTTGTCCTGTCAACTCTTGTAAAGTGGTAGATTGCCGTTTCTTCCGATTTCAATATCCTAGTAGTTGGTTTCTCTTTGCAGTTCATGGTAAAGTGGCTCAAATTTTCAAGGACAAAACTGCGTCGATATTTCAAAAAAGTGTATTATCCAAAGATCGTACCACTCTCCAAGCATGGCTTTGAAAGTAAACGGATAAAATAACAACCGTTAGAATATACTACTGTACTACAAGTAGTAATTAAAGTACTTGGCCAACAATCTATAACGCAGCAATAGCAGAGTTCGCGTTCAAGCAGTTATGGCCAAGTTTTCCTTCACTGAGACGAGTGCAATATAAGAAGCATTCAAGCAAACTTTTAGTGCAATTGCTGAATGATCTAAAGTATACTTTCAGCTGAAGTGAAATGAATTAATCCGGTCTTCCAACTTTTTTCCAACTCAGCACTGCAGGTTATAGTTTCTTCCTGAAATGTACGATTGGCGACCTAACCCCGCGCCTTAATATTTTCGTTTGTCGGTCGAATCGTGTTTCTAATGTTTCTAAATAAAATAAAATAATGACTTGTTGATAATACTAAGTCCAGTCTTTCCTTTGCGGAATTCGTGAAGCCCGCGTCACTCCGGTCCTTCTAAAATAATGTGTTCAAAATATCTTCAAGAAACATGAAAATCAATAAAAGTCGTGTGATCAAATAATTGACACACCAAAATGTCCCTAGATAATTTTTTGGAAAAGTCACAAAGTTTGGCTATAATTGCTTGAATGCTCTATAAGTATCAGATTTGGTCATTTTGGACCGTACCGGTCAAGCCATGCTGAACTCCTGCGATGCCTTTGACATCCTGAAAGATAAAATTGTGTTTGTTATACTTCAATAGTAAGTCTAAGTTCGTAATATCTTTCACGGATATATCCTTTTGTGTGGTGATGAACTAAAAACATTACCTTTTCCTCCTATTCCATAGAACGTAGAGAGTGTCATGTATATAGATTAATTAATATTGATGTTAATGAGCCATCTTTTCCGAAGTCTTCCGCTTTGTGTAAAGCCCGAGTAGACAGTTTTCATTCTCCTCCGGCGTAAACGTTTTTAAAAGAACTTTGTGTCGACGTTAAATACTTCATTCTGTACTCAGATTCGCAATGTGGCTAAAGAACCACTGAAGCTTTTGGTATTCCAATGCTTTAGATGATATGATGTACGATAGTCTGTCAGATTAATAAATGATGATGACATAACATATGCGTTTTTAGATTGCCTCGTTGATGAAACTAATCCCTGCATGATAGATATTTGCAACTCTAACTCCTAAAAGTTAAGTTCACGCGCTGTGCGTTATTTATTCAGTGGTAGACTGACTAACGACAAGTGCTTTCATCTGATTGGTCAAACAGAGTATGACAGTCTCGTCGTGCAGGTATCTTTGTTGCTGTTAAGTGTGTACGGATCATGTATCTTATGGGGGGCCTCGGCCGATACATCGGTCGTTACATCGGCCGATATATCGGTCGATATATCGACCGACACTCGACCGATACTCGACCGACACTCGATCGATACTCGACCGATACTCGACCGATACTCGACCGATACTCGACCGAGTATCGGTCGAGTATCGGTCGAGTGTCGGTCGATATATCGACCGATGACCCTCGTGATGTCGGCGCGATATTGTCGGTGGTGTATCGGTCAACTATCGGTCAACTATCGGTTACATATCGGTCGACTGTCGATCCTAACTCGATCGACATATCGGCCGATATAAAGGCTGATGTAAAGGCCGATGTAAAGGCCGATTTAAAGGCCGATTGGAGGCTGATTTAAAGGCCGATTTGAGGCCGATGTAAAGGTCGATGTAAAGGCCGATTTGAGGCCGATATAAAGGCCGATTTAAAGGCCGATTTGAGGCAGATGTAAAGGCCTATTTAAAGGCCGATGTAAAGGCCGATTGGAGGCCGATTTGAGGACGATTTAAAGGCCGATGTATCGACCAATCATCCTTCGCTATAAATCTGAGTATAATTCCTAAACATCTTTATTTACCAATTGACACCTGACCCACGATGTGAGGTGTTCAATCTCATACTTCCTGCCATGCTATCATTTCACAACGCGCGAAAACTGCTAAACACGAATTAGCGTCCTTAGCAACAACTCTCTATCTGTAATTCAGGGTTACCCAAATTACACAACAGCGGAAATCCACCAGTTTTTGAAGTAGGTAATTAAAAAAATCAAGTAGGTAAAACATTCTAATTAACTCGTAATTTTGACACTTAAATGTTTTATTTTTCATAGAAAATTAATTAAAAACTTCTTCAACAACAACAACAGCAAGCATTTAGGAAAAGGTAAAGAGTACATTGACGCGTAGTTCAAATGAAGCTACATAGATATTTGGAACCATAAGACTATTAATGTGATGGGCTCCTGTGTGATGTTAATATGCTGCATGACAAGCGTAGGACAATCTGAAAAGGAGAAAAAAAGTCCCTGATGGGATTCAAACCTTTTACTGTACGTGGTACACCTGTCGGACGCTCTTACCACTGAGTTATGGCTGCGTCACATGACGTGTTTGGACCAATCGCGCGCGAGAAAAAATTTTGATGGATTATAACGGCCGACATACATCTCGGTCGATATATAGCGGTCCACTGGCAACCTTATATCGGTGGCGTATCGATCGAGATGTCGATCGATACTCGGTGAAATATCGGTAAAGTATCGGTAAAGTATCGGTGAAGTATCGGTGAAGTGTCGGTGTACTGCCAACTATATCGGTCGACATACATCTCGGCCGATATGTCGGCCATTGTCGACCGAGTATCGGTCGAGTATCGGTCGAGTATCGGTCGAGTGTCGATCGAGTATCGACCGATACATCGGTCGATACATCGGTCGATACTCGACCGATGTATCGACCGATGTATCGGTCGAGGCCCCCCATAAGATACATGATCCCGGTAATGTCCCATACATTGGTCATTTCTATGATAATTCCTCTAAAAGAGAACCTGAAGAGAACCCTGAGAGGTTGAAAGTTCTTGACAGCCAGCGAACTTTTTAATGCTCCAAACTGTTGTAAAATATATAAATCTAGAAGAAAATCTAAAAATAGCATCAGAGAGGAATTATCATAGAAATGACCCATGTATGGGACATTACTTCTCTTACCCTTCATATTCTCTTGTTTATACATATTACTATAGTTAGGTTTTTGCTTATGTCACTGCGTTTTATAATTTTAATTTGGAAAGCAATCAGCAGACAGCGCCAAATTTAATTTACTAGAGGTACGTAAACGTCTAAAAACGTAAACTAAACGGTTAGTAAGAAAGGTTCATCCATGTTTGGAAAAAAAAACGTGGCCGAGATCCGTGTATAGTATTCTGTCTCAACATATATGTTGATATATGACAGCAAATTATCTTACCCTGCGGCAATAAGTCGTCCATACGTCTTGCAATTTTCCCAAAGGAGACGGACTGGGGACGAGTCAGCCTAAGCTATGTGTTTGTTGTTTTTCGTTTGCTATGAAACGAACGTGGTACAACTCGGTCTAACCAATTACAGCAGACATACAGTTTTTCAATCAATCAGGAACAATACTAAAATACCAATCGTTACGTGGCACACGCGCATTTTCCCGCGCTATGTAATATAATGCTATATAATGTGTTCAAAATCTCTTCAAGAAACATGGAAATCAAGCTGAAAAACACCAAATTTGGATAAAAGTCGCGTGATCAAATAATTGACACACCAAAATGTCCCTAGATAATTTTTAGGAAAAGGTCACAAAGTTTGGCTATAACTGCTTGAATGCTAGATAAGTACGACAAATTTGGTCTAGCATTTTGGACCGTACTGGTCAAGCCATGCTGAACTCCTGCGATGCCTTTGACATAAGTTTGTCTAAGTTCGTAATATCCTTCAGGGATATATCCTAGCTTTTGTGTGGTGATGAACTAAAAACATTACCTTTTCCTCCTATTCCATAGAACGCAGAGAGTGTCATGTAGATAGTAATGTATAGGCATCTCTTCCGAATTCTTCCGCTTTGTGTAAAGCCCGAGTAGACAGTTTTCATTCTCCTCCGGCGTAAACGGTTTTAAAAGAACTTTGTGTCGACGTTAAATACTTCATTATGTACTCAGATTCGTAATGTGGCTTCGCTTTTGTGATAATATGACATGAGTTTTTAGATGATAAATTATAAATTAACTCTGAAAAGCCCCTTGAGGCATGGGACCTGCATGATAGATAGTCAAACAGAATATGACTATCTCTCTTCGCGGTTCACAACGCGTGAGTGAGGTTCCCTGAATAAATTATGGAGCCGTTTCAGCCAAAACCTCAGCCTTGATAATTGTTGTTATAATATACTCACCACAGCATATTGCAATTTTAGACAATCTGATTGGTTCCCTACTCAAGGCATATGAGGCAATGTAATTTGGGAAGCCCGCTAATTACGAGTTTATGTCTTTCAACTGAATAAATATCCGTGCATTTTTACTCTGTTTTTCCTTCCGTTCTTTCCCCAGTAATATCCTGTTGTGAGTATATTATAAAACAATTATTCCACGAAATCGAGTCGTACATGAACTCATAGCCAACTCGGCTAGGCCTCGTATCCAATTAGCACACGCAATTTTCATATAATTGTTAATAATTATCACTGTTTAGAATAATTAAAATTTAATTGATATATGACGTCACCAAGGAAAAGAAATTACGTCATTGACCGGCGCGCCATTCGAACTGAGATTTCACGTGGATTTCGAATGTACAAGATGTCGCCGACGACTAGAAAACGAAAGAAAGAAGATTGTGTTCCACATGTACTCGAAGCCGTAAAAATGCTGGCTGATGGAAAAGATCACGGTGCTTCGACGCAAAATATCGTTAAGTATTTGGAGAGGAAGTTAAATGACGAGACAAACGGTGTGAAGAAGAATTTGCCTTCGCCGGTTGACACGGCAGTGAAATCCGCCATTCGGACTGCTTTAAATTCTGGTTTGCTTGTTCACTGCAGTGGAGTTGGCCTCAATGGATCGTTTATCCTACCAACGAAATCGAAAGGGTCAGTAGCGACTGGCAATATACACTACGACAAGCAGAAATCTGTCCTGTCCAAAGAAGCAAAATTGACGAAGATTTCTTCGTTGGCAAACGAATTTCACGAGAAAACAACTCTTCAAAACAAAGCGGCCAAGATAGAGAATTCGTCTAAACGCCAGCGAAATACCAAGCTTCTTCTGCCATCAGGGATTTAGAGATTGAAAGAGACGATCAGTTTGGGACTGCTGAAAAAACTACGGCGTTAAAGACAATATTGAAAGCACCGGGCAAACGAAAATTCACTTCCAAATACAAACGAAAGAGTGTTTCAAGGAAGAGGGTGAAGTTTTGCTCGCCACCGAGGGTAATTTTTATTACACCTTGCATCAAAAGAAGATCGAAATCGAAGCGAAAGAAGTAGAGTGATATGCTGGTTTCCTGAATGAGGTTGAGTTGTGTGGGAACTCGGACAGAACAGGACGATTCAAACAGGCAAAACACAAACACTATGCCCAACACGCGCGTTGCGTCATGAAACAATCTACGTTGGATTTTACATTTAAAAGCTAATTACACAAATTAGTTCGTTATGTTCAGCTTGTACCGTTGAGTTCAAGCCTCACCTGGTCATGTGATGTATAAAATACTGTGTACTCCATCCAACATGTACTCGATACCTCATAGAGATTGTGACGTCATCAATGATGAAGGTGTGGCAGGCAGCAGTGTCCTGTTGCATTTTTTAAAGGATTTTAAGTTTTAAATACCAATACAGAGCGAGTGTTTTTAATGCTACAGACCTGTATCACTGCAGTGTTACATCAGAATCAAACCACTGATTGACAAGCTGGATCACTACTAGAATCACAGAAACTTATATTTGTAAGACCCAAACACCAAATTCTTTACTATAAGAGCCTAGAAGTGATGCAAGTAGAAGCTTTCCTAATATGTGAGAAATGTAAAATTGTTGATTTTATGGTCTATAATCACCAAGAGGGTACATGATAAGTTGTCTATACTATTCAGAAGTAACTGAAATATTAATAAAGGAGTTCATTTTTAACGAGTGAATTGCAAAAGCAATGATCGTTCACGAGTGGAACAAATGTCACTCAATGGGGTGTAAATTAATTTATGCATATTAATTTATTCATTCACAAGTAGGAGTCTAATGCATTTGGTATAATAGGAATCCTATGTCATTGGATACAGTTGAAGCTCTCTGAGTGGACACTCTCATAAGCGGACTCTACTTCGAAGGCCGCAAATACAGTGATCTTTATCTCTACTGCACTGTTCATTTTGATTATAAGAAAAGAGTGACAAACATTTTGATTGGTTTGACAATGTTTGTGGGATATGACTACAAATCTAGTATTAGAAAGGTGTGATCTCCAGTCTTTCCTGGGCTTTCAAATCCAAGATGGTGGGTTTGATCTTATTTCCAAACCCAGAGAAGGGAGTTGAAAATACGACGCGCAGCAGAGTATTTTTAATGAAATTTGAGGGGTTTGGAAATGTGATCAAACCCTGTCTTGAGTGTTTGACATATCTTCTCAATCGAAACTAAAACTAAGGAGGAAACAGAGAAATAAAATAGCAAAAATCTATGGAGGTTGTGATCAGATATCAAAACCCTGTCATGGTTATGATTTCCTTTGTTAAACTTGATGATAATTGGCTATTTAAACAATCAACTAGATTTAATTACCAGAACTTTGTTCTCTGTAAGTATGTGAGTTGAAGCAGACTATGAGTATTGCTACCCTCCCCCCCCCCTCCTGGGTGGGATATTAGTCCAAAGAAATCATAAATATATAAATAAGGAATGCACAACATGAACGAACACGAAAGCGATGTCAATCAATCAGTGACGCAAACCACTCAGAAAAAATTCCCAAGTTTATCTTTATTTCCTTTCATTTGCAAAGAGGATTCAAGTTTGCCTGAAAAAATCCAAAATGGCAGATACTAGTGGAGTTTAAATTATTTTCACCTACTGGATATTAAGAATGATCTGGGAATAGCTGCTGACAGACCAAAATTCCGAGGGCAGACTCCCATACAGAGTGACGAGGGTGGTCGTTAAATTTGTGGTTTGATACCACTTAGGGTGTTTAAATCTGAAATGATATCTGTTAGAGTTATCCTGGTATATTTTAAGGTATGTAGTCAGGAAAGAAATGACAGGAACTATTATTTTGTATCCAGAGCAATAAAGTAAAGACAATAATTATTATTGTCTTTACTGAGCTTACTGTTATCAAAGATTATGAAAATATCAGTTAATTTTTTTAAAATTTAAAATTGATACCTTAGGGGACCTTAGGGTATCACGCCCACAAAACAAGATTATGTTACCTTCTACCCCATCACTTTTACATGGGAGTTCCCCCCCCCCCCACCCAAATCTCACATCCAAAGCTCACAACACCTCTTCTTTCAGATGCACATAATATTTAACCTTTTTGGAAAATAAGATACCCCAATTATTTGCAGAAAAAGTTTTCAAAATTTAATTCTCAAAACCGCATGAAGGCAATTAACAGCCTCTGGCGTGTAAAAAAACTCTCTAGTGTAAAAAATAATCCAGATTTCAGACATTCCAACCCCTTGACAACAAATCATCTTTACCTCATTGCAAAGTTTGTTTTAGTCTCCTTTGCAGCCATCATTTGGGTCGTCACGCAATGCTTCTCCCCACTAGTGCATTGCGTGACAACACAAATAACGGCTGCGAACAAGACTGGGTTTCTTTAGCCTGATCCTAGTTAGCAGATTAGGAAATTGCTTAGGATTTGCTTGTCTTAACATTAATTGTATAGAAAGTGCCAGGGTACAAAATTAATGTGGTATTAATTTTTCATATGGATGGAACCATGACTGAGTGTCCACTTATGGAAGGCTCCCACTATTGGAGGTTAGACTATAACTAATATTGTACATAATAATTCATGAATACCAGTAATTAATTCTTTTTATCTATATAAACACCACTGTCTAACCTAGCCTGTTAGCTCTCAGATAGTGGGGATGAGCGAAAGAAAGGGAGTGCTAAAATAAAACACACAGGGACTCCATTTTTCCTCTCGTCCCCACTAACCAAGAGCCTGGGATCGGCTATTACTATATCCCACCAGGACAGAGAAAATCTGGCATACACTAGATATGTGTTAAAATAAGTTAATTTATGATCGGATTGTATCAAACTACAACTTGAACATATTTGTATCATAATACTGAATGATAATATTCAGTCATCATCACATTATGTGGTTCCAGAATATATCCACACCTGCCCCAAGGAAGGTTTTTGGTTTGAACCCCCCCCCCCCCTCCCCCCAGTAATTTTCAGTTTAGCTTCATACTTTCCTTTAATAATTTTGGCCTTTGAGACCCCCCTCCTTCTCTGAATTTCCAATGACCTTCCTTGGGGTGGGTATGGATATTTTCTGGAACTGCACAATTTTTTTTTTATCGGGTTCACATTCATGTGATATTCACTTGTTTGTTCCAGTAAGACTCTACCTCTCTGGAACCTCTATTTTAATTTGCCCACCATAAACACTATCTCTATTGTTTTTCAGGGCTATGGACATTGTTGTGACCTGTTATCTATTGTTTTAAGAACCAATGGCGTGACTCATTCCAAAAGGTAGTGGGTGACCCGTTTGTTCACATGTGCTTCACTTACTGTCAATTTCACTGCTACGTGACCTTTGAAATCAAAACTCCTCTGAGCAGTTTGCAAAAGATTTCCGTCAATGATGCATGTCTGTACCTCATATGGAAGGTGTTTACTCGCGTAAAATCGAACACTTCCATATAAGGTATGGACATGTATGATTGACGGAAATCTTTTGCAAACCGCTCAGAAGAGTTTTGATTTCGAAGGTCGTCTAGCAGTGAAATTGCGGTAACTTGTTTACTATTGTTTTTATGACAGACGACAAATGGCTGCTTTTAAAACAGACTATCCATTACATTCCTTAACAAACAAATGACACAGAAGAAATTTTGTAGGCGACGCTTGCTGCTCTTCATAGGCCATTAGACCATTAGACCATTCACTCTTGCTCTGATCTCATCAGCAATAAGTACAATGTAAGATGGTGAAACTTTCTGTGTCCACATTGCAGGAATTCTCTAAACTGGCAACAACGCCTGCCATATGAGACGTCTGAGCCATCGCCATATAACACACTGATAACTCCACAAACAATCACCTTTTATCATCTGCCAGGGTTGTATTATAGAATGTAGATGTAGAGTCCTTATTTAGTATAACATAACAGTTGTTGCACACCGGGTGTGGTTTTGAGGATTTGCTTCCCACAATAGTCTTGGATGTACACTGTTCACAAAATATTTTGCCGCAGTGATGGCAGTGGTGCTGTGTATGGAAAAATCAACAGCATCAACAGTCTTGCTGCTAGAAATGACTTGACTTTGTACCAAGCTATGAACCAGAAGGGTGCCTGGGTGCATTTCTCACTTTTTCAATACTGACTAAATTAAAGCCTGTTTCTCGCTGACAAACATTATGGAGGGGGGTGGGGGCAGAGGGATCTGAACTTCTCGCACCTTGTACTCCCGGTCCCCGCTTCTACCGTGGTAGTTCCTGCCTCTTGTGCTTTTTCTATTGAAGATTATTATGCAATGTTGCAAAATTGAAATTGAAAACCCACTTTCCACCCATGTCCCCCCCCCCCCCCCCCACACATTATGCCATGGTCTTTGAAATAACATGCAACACTGCATTTAAATGTTGCAAAACATGACTGTATATTTTTTAATAGTAAGTTGAAAGTTGAACAAAGTTTACTCACTGCATGCAGTCTTTTCAACTGATTTAAAAAAAAAAAAATTTCACGATCAAGACACTGAGAGTATGCGTTCAATATAAATAATTATCTTATTGCATAAAATTATTTGACAAATTATGCAAGATAGTTATAAGTTGAATATGAATAAATCACCAACCTTGTCTTTGTTAGACTTGAAGCCTTTTTGGCAGTTTAGACATGCTTTAATATCTTCAGGGTGCTGCCAACGTACATCTGTTTCTGATTCATGGATCTGGGCAATTTGCATCTGTAAACAATGGAGTAAAAAATACAGCCTTTTTCTATACCATAATATTATTAAAGGTTTGTCACCAACTAAATGAAGTCAACTCATGAATGAAATCTCTTATTTTACCACAGTCTGATTAATAAAAATGTAATTATAATAAACTTGTTCACATTACCATGTTTAGGGTGAATGTCAACCTAGTTACATTTTGTCTTCATGTGCTGCTACATGTACCTTCCATGGCAAAGCTGCACTCGGGCAAAACTGGCTCATACTGCCGGAGCTTATCCCGGTACATGTATCTGTAGCATGAAGCCGATTAGGAGTATTGCTACTCCCCCTGGGAGGTATGCTAGTCCATCGCAGGTTACCCCAGCATTTTGTTGCCAGTACCCATTTATATATAATATTATGCTCCTGGGTGGAGAGAGGCACTGTGAGAGTTAAGTGTCTTGCCCAAGAATACAAACACAATGACGCCGGCCAGCACTCAAACCCAGACTGCTTCCAATGTGCTAACCATTAGGTCAACACGTTTCCCACCATACCTTTTCTGGATATTGTTGAAATTTATTTCATGTACAAACAGCAAATTGTTTTTATTACCAACATTACACTACTTACCTGTAAAGACTGAGATAAACGTACAAAGTCTCTCTGTACAGTCTCACTTTGGTTAAGTTGTTCAGTCATTGATTGCAATTGGTTCTTCAACTGTTTATTTTCATTTTCCCCCTTAGTCTGTAATAGAAGTTTGTTACCATTTATAAAATGTGAAATCAAAACCTTCAGCTAATTAAACAACAACAATGCAATACAGTCAACTCTCGTAATAGCGGACACCAGGGGGGGCAGGCAGCGCCCTTTGATCTTGCCGCTTTTCCGCAATACATGATCGCACAAGTAAAGAAATCTGTCAATCATTCGAGAAACGTACCTCTACGGAGTTTGCTGTGGAATTTTCATCCATGGTGTCCCATAATGACCAAAGTTCAGTTAAACAGCGACCGAATCGTTCCCATAGATGTTTGGACGTGGAATCGCCAAAATATTTCCGAACGAACACAAACACACGTCATGTCAGCCATCGTCGGCCATGTTGATTTTAAACAAACCAGTACTTAGTCTCGCTCGGCCAAATTTCTAAAATGTGCAATCATATATACTAGGTCCCAGGCCTCGCTGCTAGCCCCCCTGGCGGACACCCTTGGATGTAGTTTGGCGTCCGTAATAGCGAGAGTCCGCAATAGTGGGAGTCATTCTCAGTCAAATCTCTATTAATAGCTTTCGCCGGGGAAGGGCTGGATTTTGTCAGTAATAGTGGGTGTCTGTAATAACAGCGTGTCTGCAAGACGAGAGTTGACTGTACATGGTTTGCAGTGGATGTAATCAATTTTTCACTTGCCTTTAAATTTAATTTATTTTTTTAGTGGGGATTGTAGGGTTGCTCAAATAAAACAACTTAACAAAAATTGAGGACACAAAGTTGTTCATGACAAAGTTATTGGCGAACAAATATTTTGCCAAGAGGCATCTGTCATTGATGGTTCTTGAAATGATCATTGATTGTCATGATGAGGAGTCAAATAGTTACATGTTTGATAAATACAGTCAAATCTTTCTGAGTGGACACTCTCATAATTAAGCGGACAACTCTACTAACAACAACAACAAGCTTTATTAACTCTTTGGTTAAATACAATGATTTCTCCGCTCCTCCTCTACTTACAGCCACCTTAACAAAACCCTGTTTGAAGAAGAACTCTAGCTCATACAAACTCTGTATAATATAACACATTCCCATAAGTGGCCAATTCCACTTGCGGACACTTTCTGCTTCCCGAGGGTGTCTGCTTGCGGGACGAGCTTTGACTGTAAGAGTCATAATATAATACCCAATGCAAGACAATGAAGAGAATGATTGCAACAATCATTATGATAACAATGATGATGATGATGATGACGACAATGACGACAAATGATGAATATTATGTTGATACCTTTTCTTCATTAATCTCATCCAGCTGCCCTCTGAGTGCAATGACGACTTGTTTAGACTGACCTGACATTCTAAGCTGAGACTGTGCCTGTCAATGAACAATACAGTACGGCAAGTTAGCAATACCACTGTCTCCACTGTAGCTCCAATGAGCTAAACATTAATCTTAAAAGTAACTGATAAAGTGATTCATTTTCCTATTGTATTTAAATTGTATTTAAATTACAGTATTAACCTTGTTTTTATTTTAACTCTTGCACCCGCCTCGATTAGTTTTGTAACAAGTAGCGGTGGCAAGCACTCTTGTAAATCGTATATTTAAAATTGAATAAAGTTGTTGTTGTTGTATTCATACAATAATCAAAATTGAATTTATTCCTTCAGTATGGTACGGTGCGGTACATTAAATTTTTTAAATACTATGTTAATTACAGTAAGAAGCTACAAAATATGTTACTACAGAGTTATAAATACATTGTCAAGCAGACAGGTGATGAGAAAAGAAACCATTAACTAGGATATGATGTCTTGATATACTACAGTTTTTAAAAAGAAAGAAATGACATGTGTGTTTAAAATCCGATATTGTGAAGACAGCTGCAAAAAACTTCTTGGTTTATCTCTGGGCACACCCAGCATACAATTCATATAAAAAGGGTTTTATAAAATTATTACATTTATTAATGTTATTGAAAATACCTCCTCCTTGGCAGTTTTTTCCTTGTTCAGCTCTGCTCTTAATTTATCTAAAAATTAAACAATAACCAAACGAATCTGTCAAATGAATATTTATTTTCAGCGTACCATTCCCTTCTCACTTGTGCAAGGAAGAAAATATTCTGCATCATCTGCAGAACCACTCACATTGCAGTTCCAGAAAATATTCATACCCACCCCAAGGAAGGTCATTGGAAATTCTGAGGGGGAGGGGGATCTCAAAAGCCAAAATTTCTAAAAGTATGAAGCTAAACAGGAAGTTCCAGGAGGGGGTGTGAAAACCCCACCCACAAAAATCATTCCATGAGGGGATATGGATATTTCCTGGAACCACACATGTCTTCAGTCACGAAAAATAGACACTGCCTAACTTTGATATTTCCATTCATTTGGTGGTTCTGCTTTAAGCTGGCCCTATATGTATACATTATTATTATTATTATTATTATGTTCAAGACTGAACAAAGAGGAATCAACAACATGATTCAATGGCTGTAACAGTAAGACAATTCAAGGCCAATCAATCCATGGGCACTCAGAGTTCCCCTAGTGTCAACCAAGTGAATTACCACAGTTTCTTTACACATACAGTGAACTCTCTCTAAGGCGGACATCCTCGGGACCAGCTCTAGCTTGTTCACCTCAGGGAGTTTAGTTTCAGACAAACAAGTGAAATTCGCCCAACAAGACCAGCCAGCCAACCAACCATGTACGTCCACCTTAGAGAATTGTCAGCCTTACAGTGGTGTCTGCTTTGAGAGAGTTGACTGTACATAATAATATTTAAGATGTGTTAATACCAAGTTCATCCCTGATGTTATCCACATCTCCCTGAAGCATTGCCTCAAGACTGTCCTTTGCGACTTGCTCTGCCATGACGCGATCTTTAAGGAAGGACACCTTCAAGTAACACATGCAAGTCAGCCAGTAATATATAGAAAGCCAGCATTTCCCCTGAATTGACTCACTGAGAAAAAACTTCTACTGCCTGGCTTCAAACTTGATACATTTTTTGTTGTGTCTTTAAATGGTCAGCGAGAAGAGTTTATTAAACTTTACTCCACTCAATCCTATAATCATTTCAAATTGGTTAAGCCCTGGTCAAACGGCGCATGAGAGTCGATGATAGTTGAAACTTGCGCTCTCGTTTGAACACTGACTATCATGCACTATCATGCGCTCTCATCGAATTTGAACCTACTCAAATTTTTCATGAGAGTTGATGAGAGTTTTTCCCGTTCGACCACGCGGCGCATGATAGTTCATGATAGTTGATGATAGTTACTTGAGTCCAACTATCGTCGACTATCATGCGCCGTTTGACCAGGGCTTTACATCAAATTCCATCTTAGATGTTCCTCCTGCTAAATAAAAAAGTTATTCCAATCTTAGGGATTCTAGGAGGAACCAGAAGGCTTATCAGTGTTGGTACTGGACTCCGATTTCCATAGAACAAGTGACTACCTCTAGATAAGATTCTACCCTATCACAAATATAACTTGTGCTGCCTTGTTGTACTACTTCAGTATACCAATCAATAATTACTTTTTCGTCAATTCAATTTTCTCACCTCACTCCTCAGCTTTTCCTCTGTGCCCTCAGATGCGGCTCTGATCTGCATCAGTTGTTCATGCATCTCAGTCAGTCTGGCGTCAGTGTCCATTTGTGTGAGTTGCTGGATAGCATTGTCTTGAAGAGCAGCATATTCTGTTCTCATCTGCTTAAGCTGTTAACAACAAATATCATCAGAACGTTCTTTTCTAACTTATGCACTCCACAACAACACAAACTGCTCACCTCCTGAATAAGTTGATCCCTAGAAGCTACAAGCTTGATCTAAAAATAAATGGAGCATATTAGAGTTTTAACGCATTTACTCAATTAACTTACAGAGTCAGTAACATAGTTGTTAATAATAATCATAATTATTATGATTGTCAATTTTCAAGTGAAATGATTCTAAGAATAATATATGGAGATTATCCTACATATAAGTGGGAGGCATGGTCCCAGGGGACTCCCATATAAAAGTGACAGGGGTGATCGTCGGAAATTTTGAAAAGAACCCCTAAAAGGTACCAGAATCTCGTTTTGTGGGCGTGGCTCGAATTCATTTTCACCCCTAAGAGGTACCAATTCTAAGACAAAACTAGTACCTGTCATATTTTTTCCCCGCAAAATCCCCTAAAAGGTACCGGAATAACTGTAACGGTAGACATTTTAGATTTTAACACCCTAAGCAGTACCAAACCACAAATTTTAACCCCTAAAAGGTACGACGATCACCCCTGTCACTTTTATATGAAAGTCCCTCCCCCCTCCGGGGGAAGGTGGCCTAATGGCTAGCATGTTCGACTCCAGATCGAGCAGTCCGGGTTCAAGCCCTGGCCGGGGTCACTGTGTTGTGTTCTTGGACAAGACACTTTACTCTCACTGTGCCTCTCTCCACCCAGGAGTATAAATGGGTACCAGCGAACTGTTAGGACAACCTAACAAAATGCTGGGGGGTAACTTGGCATTGGACTAGTCTTCCACCCAGGGGAAGTAGCAATACTCCTAGTTGCTTCATACTATGGAAACCGGGATAAGCTCCAGCAGTGTGGGCCAGTTATGCCCCAAAAGACTTTACCTACTTTTTACCTAGTACATAAACATAAAGGGCAGAATAAGGCATTTGCAGCAATCAGCACTCAAAGTGGTATGTACATTATAAGTAAATTATTATTGTAGTTGGTGTACAGCTTTTTAATGATGCTTACAATTTGTGTGTGAGCGCCATGTTTGGTTGCCTCAAAGTTTTCTCGCAGCCCAGCAAGTAACTTCTCTAACTTGTTGTTTGTGATTGCATGAGTGTTGATTTGCATCTGTGCATCCTCAGCGGCACTAGCTATGCTCTCCTCCAGCTTGCTTCTCATCTTCTGTTCTTTGAACAGTGCTTTCTGTTTAAAAAAGATTAAAAATAAATAAACATAAAGTACATTATTTTATCTTTGACTATGTATCAAGAGGTCTAAATTCAAGCCCTGGTCGTTGTGTTGTGTTGTGTTCTTCGGCAAGACACCTTACTCTCACAGTGCCTCTCCTATCCATTGAGGAGCATAAATGATCGAGTACCGGCAACCTGACAAAAATGCTGGAGGGGGCGGGGTTTAACCTGTGATGGACAAGCATCCCATCCAGGGGAAGAAGGGAACATTCCTAGTTTCTTCTTGCTATGTAAACCATAGTTAAGCACCAGCCTGATAAGCCACCTACAACAATGTAGACTCTTACACCAGCCATATTAATCTCTGTGTACATAGAAATTACACTTCACACTTGATTTTGAGCTCTTACAGAGCAATGGTACCCAATGCTAGAATACTAAATCTTGATTCACAGCGCTTACCTTTTCCTGATCAAGTGCCACTTGTAAGTTGGAAGATAAATTTTGAAATTTCTGGTTTTCATCCTGCATCTTTTGAAGCTGTCGCTCATAATTCACACACATTGCACATGACCTGTTCAAGCTACTTTCATGGGAAACTTTCACCTGCAAAATATGTAAACAATGTGTGGTATTTACTGGTCAACCAGGCCAAATCAAGTCAGGTATGATTCACTTCTGTAACATAGGAAGTGGGTTGTTATTCTCCAAGCTATAACTTTTCAGTAAAGCATTCTTCCTATTCCTGGCACCTTTTATCAGCTTGTTAGTACTTTTACACCATTGAACATACATGTAGTAAACATTTCTAAGGGGTGAACCATTTAACTTCTGAGGGGGGTGGGGTGATTTGGTATAGGCGCAAAAACATTTTCAAACCCTTTCATGCACAATTATTTTTTCTCGGGGCATGTGTGTGCATGATTTTTGTTTCTGAAGTGAGCATGTGCACAAGTGTGCTAGCAGGATATATTTTTTTCAAAATCAAAATCCCCCCCCCCCCCCCCTCAGGAGTTAAATGGTCCAACCCTAATAAAATCCAGTGTTCCAGATAAGAGAGGGGTCTCAGGTCAAAAGCCTGACAAGTTCTTCTACCTAACCTACATTGTAACAAATTAATGAAAAACTGCTGATGATTTGGTGAGGCTCATATCTGTTGTAATGACCTGTTGCAATTCGTCATTGACACCTTGCCTTTAAAACTTATCTGGAATCCTGCAAACACTTTACAGACAATTTAAAGTTGTTTTCAAATACTTCTTAATTTTGCTGCAATAATGTTATCATTGTCTCAAAAAATATAATGTAATTTAATATATTATTTTTACTAAACAAGCATGATCTTTTTTTAATCCAATTTACAGCTCACAAATTCCATTAAAATTCCAGAGGAACTCACAGCTTCTTGGAAGTTCTTCCAATCAACCTTGCCCCCAGGTCCTTTACTAGGCAGCTCTGGTCTGCCCGGGAGTGAACTGGGTCCTTCAGGTGGTGGTACAGGGGAGGAGGAGCCTGATGGACTGGCTGATAACAACTCCTCTACTGAACGTGCTCTGGAAACTTCATTACTACTAGCTGAAAACCACATTCAATGGAAACTGTTATTACAATAAAATCACATTTCAGGACATAACTTGGGTTCAACTAGAATCATTTTCACTGTGATAGATTTCCAATTAGTTGGCATGCCTGAGCTTAACAGTGGCATTCAATGAGAGAGATGTGGCGGCCTAATAATTATTGTTAGTCGTTGGGCTCTGAATTGAGTGGTCTGGGTTCAAGTGCTGGTTGGGGATCATTGTGACAAAAATGCTGGGGGGTTAATTACTTGTAATGGACTAGCATAGCATCCTATCCATGGGAGTAGAGATACTGCTAGTTGCTTCATGCTATGGGAAAGTTCTGTAGTTAAGCACTGACCTATAAGCCACTTAGGTTTGTACTTTTGACAGACTTTGATCTTTTAACCCTTTCTTTACATGTAAGAGTTACTTAAAGGTTGAATGCAAGGACTCACTTCACACAGAAACAGTCTTCATGCTTCATGTTTTAAATCAGCGATCTCAGCTAACAACATGATTGCTACTCACTCTCCAGATTCAGCGTTACATCAGATGCTGAATGCACTCTCCTCAGTCCCGCTTCCTTGTCATCCTCTGAAGATGTTCCAGGAACATTCTCCACATCAGACACCAGTTGATTTGTGCAGGGAACTGTAGGAATGCTGTCCCATATTGACGAGGAGTCTGCAGTCACTTGTGGTGGTAAGGGAACTGAGCTTGGCTAGAAGAACAAAGATGGACAAGAAACATTGAGATACATTACACCTGATCATCACATCTGCCAGGAGAAATTGAACAGATTTAGGGAAATTAATTATTTTATTAATTTATCATGTAGGTTTGACTAGCCTGAAAAAACTCATTCCTATCTAACATTAGAAGGATATTTGAGATTCAGGCTAAAAAGTTCCATACACCTACACATGTAGGTCATGAGATCCACATAGTGTCTTTGATTGGTTGTGACACGTAACTGAACAAAAACAAATCATAACTGCATAACAGCCAAACAGAAATACTACACAGATCCAACCTCGTTCCCAGGGTCTACTCTGCTTTCAAGATGGCGGCTGGGTGCGGAGAAGACCCTGGGACACACTGGCGAAATACTCCACGAATCGTGGAGTATTTTGTCACCGTCGTGACACACGATCAATCGTCTTCGCTACACTTGACCAACGATTCTAGGATCAAATATCATCGGTTGACACAGATCTCTAGTCTGACTGTACATGTAGACTGAGGTACCTCATCACTCATTACAGAATTTTTCAGTCAAAGTCTAGGCTGACATCTCTGAATTTCTGTCTTTCTTACAATAGGTTAATAGATAAACTACCTGTTGAGTAGCTGACTGTGGGAGGTCTGTGGACTTTGTAGATCAATAAGCTGGCCGACCTGTGGTTGCTGTTGTTGTTGAGCAGCTGTCCTCTGGTCAGGTGTCAGGATGTTCCATACTCTTGTAAAAGCTTCCCCTTGTACTCTTAGATTCTCCACAAACTGTACATTTGCCATCTCCCATGTTTGCTTCAAATCATTGTGTGACATTTTTTCCTGCTCCAGCAATCTACAAACTGAGGAAATGATAAACATTTTAATGCAGCTGTGGTGTAAAGCAAAATCACAGCGCATCGGCTGAGCCTTGCTGGTCACTTCCTTAGGCACCCCAAGCTACCTGCCAGCCAATTTGCCATATCTGGGAGCCGACTCACGGAAGGATGAACCCTGGACATTCTCCTGAGATAATGATCAAGACTCTCCTGGAGGACAGTGGCACTGCGTCGACCACATAACTAAGAACACTTGTGCTGGAGCAGGACGTGTGGCATGTACGACATCATGCATGACTCAAGTGGTTGATGTAGTGTGGGGTAAAATTCTATTCATTGTCATTTCAACTTCAATGGCCACATGAGGGAAACACTATCTGACTAAGACCAATCATGCTTTAAATCTGATACCCAATAGCAGTTATTACAGATGTCAGCGGTTTGACATGCAAACAAGGCGAAAGGGTCAATCTGGCATAGCCGGTGTCACATCCGCCATCTCCCCCCTCCAGGAAAAATCGGCGAGAGAGGACAATTTTTTTGAGGGGAGGAGGCGGGTGTACACAGGCGAATCTGGCATTGTATTGACCCATTAGCCTTGTTTGCATACTTTTTGAAAACAAAAGAATATTTGACTGCAGACTCAACTGTAATAACAGCTATTAGATCACGATTTTGTATGATCATGTTCATGCATAGATGTGACAGACGGTACCTCAGTTCGTCATCCTTTTAGTCCTAACATTGATCAGTATGTAATTTCTCCTTCAATTATCAATACAAAGTAAGGCACGCAGGTCATAAGAATAAAGAAACTGATCAACAGTCTTGATATACACTTTGTTCAACCCATTTACAATCAAAATTCTCCCAAATATATAACAAATGTATGAAGACCAAGGAAATAATAATTTTTATGTTGACATCATACACTTCAAACTGACCATTGTGAAGCTCTTTCCTTAATTTCTCAGCATCTTCCTGCAAAACACCTAAAAAAATGGGGAAAATATGTGTTTTAAGCACAAAGCAAGGTACAGAAGACGTAAGTAGAACTCTATGCTGGATCAGATGAGCCAGGTGGTTTATCAGTGCCGATGCTTAACTCCAGTTTGTGTTACATGAAGCAACTATAGGAGTATTACTACTCCCTCTGGAATGAGATGCCTGACAATAATATTCACAGTTACCTCTTTTACTCCTGGATGGAGAGAGGCAGTGTGAGAGGTAAGTGTCTTGCCCAAGAACACAACACAATGACCCAAACCCCTCGATCTGAAGTATTAGCATATAGTCCATCAAGCCTCCAAAAAAAGTAAAAACATTCTATTGTAATGCAGTGTGAGAACTAACCTTTTTGAGTGTTTAAAACAGCCACATACATTTCCAGATCTGTTCGCGATGATCGCTCAGCCTCTAGGTATTGGTTCAATTCCTTTAGCTGATAAAAAATGGACAAGTCATGTCATTCTTATGTAAGAATTACGTCTAAATTATAAATTAAAGTACACTTGAACCACCCTAAAGTGTTTCTTACTGTACACAAAATTATCTTCATAAACATGTGACCAGTGTTAACCTGCAGAATAGATTTCCTTACCTTTTCTTGCATCTCTTCAAACCTTTCTTTTGATATAGATTCTTCATCTTCAGATTTTCTGTCACGCTTTTTGCTTTCTCCTTCCTGAAAACCATTACAGGTAATCAAAGAAAAAAAAATTAATTTAGCAGTATATATTAAAATAAAATCAAAGCATCATTTCATTAGAACACTATTATAGCACACCTTAATCTTGGCTTCTGCAATTTGTAGTTTTTCTTGTGTGTCTTTCAACTTTGCTCTTATAAAGGAATTTTCCTGAATTGATCAACAACAAATTAACAGTGATATTGTACATGCACTTGAGAAACATGGTATGGTATGGTAAGCATGCTATATACCTCTTCCAGTGGCATGACGATTGATCTCCAGGCTTCTGCATCTTTTTGTGCCTTTTTTAACAAAATGAAAAAATAAATTATTTATTTTTGGCCGGGATCACTGAGTATAAATGGGTACTGGCAAACTGTTAGCTGGGCAACCTGACAAAATGCTGGGGGGTAACCTGGCATTGGACAAGCATCCCACCTAGGGGGAGTAGCGATACTGCTAGTCAGTTTCATGCTACGGAAACCAGTTTGGGCCAGTTTGGTCCTGAATGGTTTTACCTAGTTAAGGGGATATGTAACATAGGCTCCATGCATGCTGGTCAAACCTGTACTAGCAAGGGAAGTGAATCCCACCCTAAGAGACACCCCTGACTGTATATTTAACCCATAGGGAGGAGTCTGCATAAAATGTATGTAGGTCAATATTTCGTGATTGGTGTATGATATGTTTATTATGTGGCTGGCTCTATGAGTGGGCAAGATGAAGCAAATCCTGTGCTCTGATTGGCTTAACCTGCGAGATCAAGATGGAGCCATCTTGACCACTTGGGATGGCCCACTATGTTCCCACAAGAAAGCTTTTTACTGTCATGCCGGTTCAAAAAGCTTTTTTCGTTCGTAATTTGCACGAAGAAAAATTCCGAGTCAACCCAAAGATCTTCAAGTCTCTTTCTATCGATGGAGTCCAAAAACAAAGAAATAGAATGTCTTGAAGAGAAAAAACAACTCATTGAACTGCCTTTGGTGTCCTTCTGGTCATATAATAAATCCTTTATTGACCAAGCTTGTTCAGTCAAGATATGGCAGATATTGGCCTTGTTCTTCCTCTCGGTCCATAAACACGCAAAAAAAGAAAGAACTTGGCCAATATCCTGCCATCTTGACCTCACACTTGGCCAATAACCCATATTTATGATAAGGCCAGCTGGTCCACAATGAAAAGGAACATAATCTGATTGGTCTGGCAGACATTTCGGTTAATCTTTTTGCAAAGTGGCCTGAAAATGCAAGAATATCCTTAACTTTAGCGTGCGCGTGTTAGCCGAGAATGGTTGCATTAATTTATCAGTAAGGTTTTTAAAATCCATTATAATAGAAACTTTATTGAACTGGGGAATATTGGCCGAGTTCATTTTTTGCAAGTTTATGGACCTCGCCTTCGGCTCAGTCCATAAAATTGCAAAAAAGAACTGTTATTCGACCAATATTTCCCCAATATGGACCCAATGCTAGTTCAATAACATCTATATATTGCTAGCCACCAGTACCTTTTCCATGCTTTTTTCAAGTGATTTTTTAGCATCTGCGGCCGCAGCTTCTCCATCCACAGAAGAGCTCTGACTTGTTGCAGTGTTCCTTCTTATTGCACCAGCTACAGCGTCAGACAATCCTGACAACATTCTGGGCCTGCTACTACTGCTGGAATCCTCATCAGAAGAAAGAAGAGCTTTTAAGTTCATCACTTCATTTTCCAATCTTTGGTTTCTGGCCAAAGGTTGTGCTTTTCTATTTCAAAATGGTCACCGCACTCTCCTTTGCCTCTCTCACAGCCTCTACAATAGTTTCCAAAACAAACGCATCTAAATCTAATTCATTTTATCAACAAAGAAGAATAGTAAACACTCAGTGATCTGGGTTAACATCCCAGGGGGGGGGGGGGGGGGGGGTACTCTGGATTTTAAGTGACAGGAAGGATTTTTGGGGGTTTTGAAATTCATGATTTTTTTTGGGGGGGGGGGGGGGGGGGTTGGGTAGGGAAATTTTGGCATGTATATGGGAAGATTTGTGGTAAAAAAAAAATTTATTACCGTACTTAGTGCTACAAAAATTCAGCATCAGGATGTCTGGGGTGTTTAATTTTAGTTTAGGTTGGGGGGTTTCGCTTCAAGTCCTAGGGATTTTATTAGGTTTTAATTATGTCCCCATTTGCACCTCCAGAGTACCCCCCCCCCCCCCCCCCCCCCCACTGGAGTGACATTCAATCTACATTTTACCAGACATAATGTGTTGTAAAGATGCAATCTCCTCTTGGTAGTTAGTGCGTAATGACTGCAGTTCCTCTTGCTGAGAGCTCTCTGCCAAAGCAGCAGCGGCTCTGTATCCATCACCTTCAGCAAGGACTCTATGAAGTTCATTTCTTAACTTTCTTGCTTCTTCCTGTGTTGCCTTATGCTTTGTCTTTTCTTTTGCAAGTTCATCTGAGGAGAAAATAATAATTATTATTATTCAACTATGATATCATAATTACCAGATAAGGTCAAGAGAGAATGTGGAAAATAAGAGTAGTATCCCAGTTTGACCTTATTACAGTTGAGCCCACAGTCAAATATTCTTTTGTTTTTAAAAAGTATGCAAATGAGTTAGGCTTGATTTCCGCCGCTCTCTCGAGTCTGAACTTCGTTCTGGCCCATTTTCCCGAACAGCGGCTGGTAATCAAGCCTAAAAATGAGGCTAATGGGCCAATACAATGCCAGATTGACCCACCCTTTTGCCTCGTTTGCATGTCAAACCGCTGAGATCTGTAATAACTGCTATTGATGTGAGCCCACAGGACAAGAATTAACTGGATGAAGAAGAATAACTGAATTCATTGGTAATGTGTGGATGTCACAATCGTCGTGTATGCGTGTCTGTGTGTCCTGATGATGATGTAATCTTTTACTTGTGATGCATGATGGGAATAAACGACCACAAGAATGTTGAGACAAATATGGTGTACTGTAGTAAGTTCATGACAACCATCACCATGTTGGTGGATACTAACAAGAGATTTATAATTATTTATAGCATCTGTTGTTTCTTCCACCAACAAGGCTGACATGCCTTTGAGTCTCTAGAGATTGCTCACAAACCATAATGTAGATACATCTTGAGGAACTGTTTCTGTATATATTCCCTGACATAAAAGCTCAGATTGATTAGCATGAACCACCATATCATGCAGTCTTTTGGTATAGTGATTTGGAGCAATATATATTATACATTCATTTTTATAACAACTAATTTGCACAGTAGTGAGACATGGAATTCTTGTTATACAAATGTACACAAGCACTGAAACCAATTTCAGCACAAGCTTGTCTAGTCTACTTAACAAGTCATGGAATATAATAAACACAAAATTATGGTTTACTATGCAATAAAGCAAAAAGGAAGGTATGTGCATAGAATGATACAACCAAAATATAAAAATAATTAAACATTATCCACATATCACAAAATTGAGCACAGGAGCTCGTTTAAATGTAAATGTGCATTACAAGTAAGTATTAAAAATAGGAACTATGTAAGCTTATTTATATATATTAAAAATAGAAAAAGAAAATATAAATGAATTAAGACAAAAATAACTGTAGTATAATGGTGAATAATAGTAGAGTGTAGACCTAATGTGGTAAATATATAGCCATAAGGCGAATATATAGTGTCTTGACGTAATTTAATAAGCTATAAAATTATAAGCTTACTAACATGTCTTATCTATAGCTACATCTGACTAACTAAAGGTTGGCATTCTAAGAAATAATCTGGAAACAAAGATGAAGCATTTTCACCTTCTCTTGTCATGTAAAGCTCTTTAAATTTTGCTCTCCTCTGACCAATTCTATTTCGCTTTGTTCTTTATTTTTTAAAAGCTGGTGTTCTCTTCGCCTCAAATCTTGAATTGTAGCTCTGAGAACAGGAATGTCTGACAACACAAATGAACGACAATATCAGCATCTAGTTGCATCAGAAAGATTTAGAAATGTCATAAAGTACTGAAATATGAATACCGTCAGGAAGATCCTTTGCATTGTTTTCCAGGTTGTCCATATCTCTTGTAGATAAATTTATAAATAACAGGCCGCCATTTTGCTTCTTGGAGTCTCACTTCCAGGAAATCGAATGGCCTCGTCTCCATGTAGATGTATAACTTTCAACCCCAGTGGGACCCCCAGAGATAATTCCAGGGGCTCTCCAAGGGGATGTAGGGGGCGGGTACTGGGGCGGGAAAGGGGGCTGGGAAGAAGAGTGACCCTGGGAACCAGGATATTGGTATTGTTGGGAACGAGATTGGCCAAGCGAGCGACGCACGAAAACATCGCTGCAATTTTTGCTTTTTGTAAAAATAGGCACTGAAAATCAACGACCAGAACGTGGACAATGCTTCTATGTTGGCATCACGAACTTGTGGTAAACAATCCGTGACTCGCGTGAGTCAGCGTAATATTCTACGTTGGAAAACAGGGCTATTCTTTTGAGCATATTTTCTGGTAAGTAAAGCTCGATGCATGTCTGCCCGTCTGCCCGTTTAATATTGGTGCATTTTGTCTGACTAGTTTGCCAGACGTGTTAGATTTGTGTAATTTAATATGATACTGAAAGTTTTAATTTAGAAATTGAAAACATTTACTTTGTTTATATAAGCTTCTACACCTGTAGTAATTTTGTTGTGGCTGAACTTTGTATGCTTTCCTGTAGTCAAAGGACTACAAATTAGGGTGTTATCTATAACGATTGTACCTTCTTTGCGTTTGATAGTATTTTGTGAAAGCAATGCAATATGAATAATGTTTATTGATATAACGTATGTCTTTACTTTGAAGAATTTTATATTGGTTGTTTGTTTCTGTAAACACATTCAGATTAGATTCTTAGTTAAGAAATTAATTAAGCTTAATTAATTAATTAATCACCAAATGTTATGACTCCAATTTTGCTTTGATTTTTTGCTGGCAAGAAATATATTCTTTGAGATATATTAAATTCCTTTGTTTGTTCCTTCTTTTGTCAATACCTCGCATATATCATAGTTAATAGAGGGAAATGGTTATGAAGCCTGGCAAAGACAACAACAACCAATTTTATTTGCATTTTATAAAATTAGGTTACATTTTTGGATATATTTTAATAGTAGTTTGTAATGGTATTTGAGTAATTAGCTAATTATAGTAAATGCCTAGAGGTTAAATGAACTGGAGGGTTTTCTAGTTAACCTCTAGCCTGTTTATGTTAAATACGATTATGTAGCTGTTCTATACATTACATTGTTTTTGTTCGCTATTTTTGGGGTTGACCCTGCACAAAACCTGACAAAATACAATAGGTGGCTACGTGTGTTCATGCAACTAACCAATGGAAACGTTGCGATTACGTAATTCATGCATAGTGTATGAACGCAAAACAAAGATGTGCACGGTTTATTGACCTTCCAACATAAATCTTGGCCTCTTTGTTTGCTCCTTTGAAGTTTGCCAGGCTTCATAACCATTTCCCTCTATTAACTATACATATATATGCTTATAATATATGTTCACAGATAACTTCTTTCAGTCTTTCAGTCTTCTAAGACAGACCATCGACAAGCGAAGACCTCAAAATGTGCATCTTGTTTCTGTACTTCTGCGACAAACCAAGTCCTGATGGATATCGTTTTATCATGGCATCAAACAGGGATGAATTTTATTTCAGACCAACAGCCAACGCCAAGTTTTGGGAGAAAAATCCCAACTTAATTGCAGGTAAAACTTTTTTCATGCATTGTATGCATGGTTTTATTATTCATAACTTAATGTTAGGTGAAAATGTTATGATTCCTACAAACTCTCATGCATTATGCATGAGTCTCGCGCTGCAGATCGAAAACATCAATCTCATGCTATCTCACACATACAAGCCAATCTCTCATGCCTGACTCACAATTCCAAACTACTACAACATGTTTGATTCGATTTTGACAAAAAATAGTCCTACATCTGCAATGTTTGGAAATTGTCAGATCATCTTTTGAAATCTTTGGACATCTTCGGTATAGTTCGAAATTGTTGGAACATCTTCGGAAATTCAGACACTCTGAAGATGAAAGTCTGTTTGCCTAAAAAGGTTTTATATTAATTTAAATTTTGTAATGAAAAAGGGCTCTGAGCTGAACAGAAGTTGCCACTATTGAAAACTCCATCCACTTACATGTAGTTTTATTTTTTAAGACATACATGTTTGATCTGATATTTTGAATTTCCAGTGAGTTATTATTTACTAATAAATATGTGCGCTTCCAGAAAATATCCATACCCACCCCAAGGAAGGTCATTAGAAATTCCGAGGGGGAGTCTCAAAAGCCAACATTTTAAAAGGAAAGTATGAAGCTTAGATGATGTATATAAACTGGAATTTCAAGGGGGGTGAGAGGGGGGGGGGGGGGGATTCAAACAAAAAAGCTTAGAACTGAGTGGTGGGGGGGGGGGGGGCAGTATGGATATTTTCGGGAACAAAACAAATTGATTGAACTTTACATGACTGAGCTTTGTGATGACATTTCTTACAGGAATGGATCTGGAGCCAGGAAAGGAGGGTGGAACATGGCTTGGAATGACCACTGATGGGAAATTTGCAGCCATTACAAACTACAGGCAGGCGCCGAAGTTCGTTGATCCTAATGCAACAGGGAGAGGGCATCTTGTGCCAGACTTTCTGAAAGGAGATGGTAATGTTGATAGTTACCTCAAGACTGTTAGCGGCCAATCTGAGAAGTATAATGGATTTAATCTCTTGGTGGGAAAATTGTCGCAAACTGATGAGACCAAGGTGGGGTGGTATTGTAACATTGAAGACAAACAAGTCACCATGTTGAAGCCAGGAATACATGTCTTATCAAATAAAGTGTTGAATTGTTCTTGGCCCAAGATGGCTTATGGACGGGAAAAATTTGCTGGAATATTAGAGGAAAACTCCACCAAACAAGAACTTATTGATAAGCTCCTGGCCTGCTGAATGTCCGACAAAGGTTGGTAATAAGCAAAGTCACTTTTTCACCACAATTGAATACCGTAAAAGCTCTATTAAGCCCCCGGGGGGCTTATTTAATTTCAGGCCTCAAGAAGGGGGGGCTTATTAGAGAGGGGGGGTTTAATAGAGAGGGGGGGCCTATTTCAAATCATAACTTTTCAAGAAAATTCACATTAATTTTTCAAACTTTACTATTACACCACTAACTAAAACAGAACAAGAAATGGGTTATGTATGACCGTCTTACAAAGGAAACGTCATTTATACCCTAACTCAACGATAGTTCTGGAAATTAAAGACCACGTTTCAATACAAAGAGACTGAAACGCCAGAAATTATTGCTGAAAAATAATTTGCATCAGCCTGATAGAAGGAGGGGGGGGGGGGGGGGACCGCTGAATAAGAAGACTAAAGACGCATCTGTTCAGGGTTAGTCTATGCACAGGTCGCCAAAGCGTCTTATAAGAGTTTGTATGGAGCTGAAATTCGATCGAAAATAATTTTCACTTTTCTTTCGAAAAGTTGTAAATAATGTGAAATAAAGTTTAAAAACAACACCTGTTGTCTTTTCCTGTGTTTTTATCGCTTCTGGAAGCTGCTTTGGGCGAATCTGCCACTGAAGTGTACTAAGAGAAAGACAAGGTCGGAAACGAATTTGAGCCTTTCGCCAACCGTTTTTTTGAGGTCCGGTTCGAAATGCCCGCTAAAAATATATTTCTTCCCCAGCCGGCGCTTTCAAATCACACTAAATCTCAAGAAAGATGATGTACGTACCTTTCTGTGTGTTTCAATCGTCAATAGACCGATCTCTCGTAGCACAGTTTTACGTTGAAAACAGCTAAATTTTTGAAACTCCGGCCATTGAACGGGAACGAGGCTATGTTCCAAAAAGTGGGGCAAAAACCAACGGCCGAGCGCCAAAGTATACTCCACAAGGGGTGATACGCGTGACCTGTGTCGCTCAATACCAAACGCACTCCCTCCCGGGTAAGTACACTTTGGCACCTGAATTTCCCGCCAAAGTTTCCCGCCAGCTTCCAGATTTGAAAGCGCCGGCTGGGGAAGAAATATATTTTTAGCGGGCATTTCGAACCGGACCTCAAAAAACGGTTGGCGAAAGGCTCAAATTCGTTTCCGACCTTGTCTTTCTTTTATAGTACACTTCAGTGGCAGATTCGACCATAGGTCGAAATTCTCCCAAAGCAGCTTCCAGAAGCGATAAAAACACAGGAAAAGACAACAGGTGATGTTTTTAAACTTTATTTCACATTATTTACAACTTTTCGAAAGAAAGTGAAAATTATTTTCGATCGAATTTCAGCTCCATACAAACTCTTATAAGACGCTTTGGTGACCTGTGGTCTATGCAGTAAAATATTCACAAATACCAGTAACTATTTTGCAACACTGTGTATATTTTGTTTCATTTTATGCTTCATCACTTTCCTGCTGGCATTTGTGAATATTTTACTTTGCGAACGCGAGACTAACCCTGTACAGATCATGCATCTTAAGTCTTTTTATTCAGTGGCCTTGGTTAACTCGAAACTGGACTATTCTTTCCTGGGAGTGCGGTTCAAGCTTATTAGAAAGGGGGCATAACAGAGAGGGGAGCTAATAATCAATGATTCAAAATCTTTGGCTGTGGATCTCAAACCACATGTCCCGGCCAACCATATACTTATTGTCCACTACACCTTTATCCACATACAGTGGAACCCCGTTAATACGGACACCTACGGGCCCAAAAAAACTGGCCATAATAACGGGGTGGCTGTAATACGGGTTTGGTCAAAATTATGGTACAGCAGATATGACATGGAGGTTCCTTGTGTGTACAAGTTCAGAGGGACGCCAAAGAAAGAAAATAGGCACACAGGGATTGCAAAATCTGGCCATTGGCCGTAGTACGAGATGGCCGTGTTAAAGGGGTTTTTATACAAGAGAGATCAAGTGCGATATTTTTGCCGGGCCAAAACAAGGTGGCCGTAATAATGGGGTGGCCATATTAACGTGGTGGTCGTAAGGCGGGGTTCCCACTGTAATAAGTAAAGATTATTTGTTATAAACTTCATTGTTCTGTTGCAACAATTTATTTTAACTTAAATTATGGATAATCAGATTAGCTTATTAGAGTTATTTCAGCTTCCCTGTTACTTAATAAGTTTTTTGTAATTTTTCATTGTAATGATTTAAATAAAAATAAATGTTTTTGTTGTTAGATATTTCAGTGTTGGTGATGACAAGAGTTTTATTGGCCCTCAAGATGAAGGTGGTGACATAAATGCGATCAATGCATGCCGAGCAATTTTTGTAAACTACAAAGAAATGAGATATGGAACAAGGTAGATATAATGAGAATATTAAAAACATTTAGAAAACAACCTTATTTAATTTGTAATACAGTGAACTCTCTCTAAGGCAGACACCCTCGGGACCAGCTCTAGCTGTCCGCCTTAAAGAGGTGTCCACCTTATAATAATAAGAGAAACTTGATTCGGTTGGGACCAGCCGACCATGTCCGCCTTAGAGAGGTGTCCGCCTTACAGTAGTGTCCGCTTTGAGAGAGTTGACTGTATGTTTGTTCCAGAATAATATATCCATACCCCCCACCCCCCAAGGTTGTTTGGTTTGAACCCCAACCACTCCCTGGAAATTCCAGTTTAGCTTCATACATTCCTTTAAAACATTTTGCTTTTGGGGTCCGAACTTTCCGCCTCCCTTACCTGGTACACCCGGTTCCCACCCCTTCTGTTGTGTTTCCCGCCTCAACATTAGTTCCCACCACCATGGGAATCCCATTTCTTGCCCCCTCTCTTCTCCTGCCTCCTGTTGAGACTTCCCACACCCTGATCGACAGATAATGAAGTCTCAATCCTCTCAATCCCTAATAATGGTTGCAGATTTTTAATTCATTTTCTAATATTCTCTATGCCGACTTATTTTCTCAGAACAAACACAGTGGTGTTAGTCGATGCCAATGGGCACGCTACATATGTAGAGAGGACCATGGAGGAGGATGCAACTGACCCGGATGAAGCCGAGTGGAGACTGAACACATTCGAGTTTGACGTCATTCAGGAGACTGATGACTGTGAGGATCATGTGACCAATGATCATGTGACCAATGATACAGCTGCGTCAGCTAAGAAGAATCTAACAAATGGAACAACAGTGAATGAAAGGGACAGAGATGAATCAACTCCAGAAAGGGCAAATCATCCAAAGAAGAGACGATTGACAAATGGAACCAGTTCACCAGTGGAACCAGCAAAGAAAGTGATTGTTAAAGAATAAAATGCTAATTACAGTTTGTTTTATATTTAAGCTATGTTTTATGGTAAAGTTAAATATTATTTAATATTTTTTTAATTGCTAAAAATTGATGGTAAATATTGTAACATGTGCATAATTCAAATTAAATTGTAATGTACTTTGCAATCAGTTTCTCAGTTTGTTGATTACCTGGGTTATTGAAAGACAGTACTCGCAGCATATTGTCTTTTGTCTCCCCAACCAAGTAATGACGGGCACTCTTTCTGTTTGTTGTGGCACTAGACTTGCCTAGTTCCTAGGCCTCTATATTTCGCTGTGGTAAGTCCGTTACGGATGGGTCACGTGGTCCACCCGTTCGTCTGGGTCGTCAGCTAAATGAATTGACCGTGAAGGCCTGGAAGAAAGCCGTACAGGAACTAGGCAAGTATCTTGACAAAGCCATCAGCCACAAATGGGCAAGAAGAGCTTGCTTTTATGCCGACACTGATTTTGCCAATGACATTGCACTATCCTCAGACAATCTTGCAACAGCTCCACAGCCCTACTCCACCAAGGGAGGGGGACAGGGGATCCAACTTCCCGCTTCCCGTACCTTGTACTCTTGGTTCCCGCCCCTTCTGTTTTGGTTCCCGCCTCTTTGCCCTTTATCAGAGGTCAGTCTATAACTAGTTATAGACCTCTGGCTTTATCTATTGCAATATTTTACGCAATATTTTTTGGTTATCCTGCTTCCTGTCCTTTCTTCTCCTGCCTCCTGTAGACTTGCCATTCCTTTTACTCTCAGGATCCCCCCGTCCCTCCCCATTACCAAGTTGAAGAAGCAATTAAGTAAGCTGTCTACAAATAAACAAGAGTTCATGGTTTACCACATTCACCAGGAAATACAAAGCTCCTGGATAGACCAATCAGCTAATGATCTGGACCCCAGGGGAGACTCCTATATAAAAGTGACAAGCGTGATCATTGTAACTTTTAGTTGTGAAATTTCCTGACTTCAGGTAACACTAAGGGTGTTAAAATCTCAAATGACCATCGCTAGAGTTATCAAGCTACCTTTTAGGCCCACAGCGGACCACAGCGGTCAAACGTGACGCGCCTGCGCAGTTTCCCGCCAAAAACCCACTGCGAAATGTCCTAAATTTACGAAGTCCTCCACGTTTCGTCACTTTAAAGCTCAAACTTAAGAAATTTACTGGAAACTTAAGCTTTGTACTCGGAGTATGCATAGATAATGTAATAATTGTTATCCACCAAGTGTCTCAGCTCGTATTTTGGTTTACCACTGCATGTTCTTTAACGTTTCCTTACAAACTTCGCGGCCATTATGCTTCAATCTCTTGCAAAATCAAGGCAGCGAAAACCGGAAGTGGCGCCGGATTTTTGCGTTTGACTGCTGTGTGCCTTTTAGGGTACCGAAGCCTGAAAAAAATAACAGGAACTAGTTTCATAAACACTCCTGTTCTTCGGTTAATTAAGAACAAAACACAAATAGCAGATATAAACATTATACAACAACGCATGTTGTAAAAAAAACTTAACTTTACTTGACGTTTCGTATGCTACGCAACATACATCTTCAAAAGTGACAATTGAAATTGAAATTACAAAGAAATATCTTTGAACTAGTTTGCATTTTGGTACCTCTTACGCACGCAACAACGCAACATAGTGCAATATTGTTGGATCAGAGCTGGCGAAACGCACGCAACTTTTGAACGCAACATATCACACTGACATTGCTGTGCACAACACGTTGCACACGTTTGGTCACCCTGTTGCAATATGTTGTAGAATGTTGGATGGCGCTTTGATAGCAAATCGAACTAGTACGCATGTTCCCGTACAACACTGAATGTTGCACGAACGTGGCCATACGAGTACAACATCATGCAACATCCAAAAATAATGCACGAAAAATTTGAACATTTTCAAATTTTGATCCAACACCATGCAACATGCTGCAACAGGGTGGCCAAACGTTTGCAACATGTTGCGCTATGTTGCATTGAAATGTTGCGTGCGTTTGGCCGGGCCTTTAGAGGAAAAAGAAATTCAAGCCACACCCACATTTAGCGCGCAGACATAGAACAGTGGTCCGCATCGCGCGACTTTGCTGGCTGTATTATTTAACAAACAAGATCCCCTTAAGGGATTACAAGCGGCCGATTTCCTCGGGCGGGGGGTGGGGGGGGGGGGTAGGGGTGGGGGGCTCTCCCTTGTGTACGCTATATAGGAATGTTCCGCTGGACAGGGTTGGTTTTTGAGCATTTTTGTCTTCCACAGGGTAACCCATACGTTCAGAATAGGATAACGTTGATTGTTATGTAAGTCGTGAAAATTAAAAAATAACAAGCTTACACACAAGCCAAGTAAAACGTAATTTTATTCACCTGTTTACAAGCGAGCGCTGTGTTTGACAATTCTACTTCGATCGCTTCGAGTAAACTCGCGGTCACTGGACTCTAAGGCCTATACAGAGTCAACACACGAACCTGCGTGACGAAAAACGTGACTGCCTGATGTAATATTGCATCATGCTAAGGAAGACGGAGAAATTCTCTTGTGGTTAATTTTCATGTTCAACGAGGGAAAAAATGTGTTTTCGCTCAACGTGAAAATAAATTGTGAATGACATATATGCTGAGGAATTGTGTTAAGAAAAACTATTATGTTTTTGGGGCGGGTTTTATAGTTCGTTTACTGGTTGAGGTGCATGTATTAAACAGAACAGAAATTCTCTAGTGGCTATTTATTTGCATGTCTCCTGGCTTCGTTTACAATGTAATGGGGAAAACCACTCTTGATCAAAAGGTCAGTCATGCGTTTTTTCCTCGTAAATAAATTGACATACTGTAATTGTATGAAGAAAAACTGTTATTTTCCATTGTCTAATTCAATATTTCGAATGTTTCTTAAAAGAGTACTGACACGACACGAAAATCGAAATTTTCTCTAAAAGTAGAAAGAAATTCTACAGAAAGACTGTGGAAGAGAAATTCTCCAGTGGCTAATTTTAGACACTGTCGGATTGCGTCATGTCAAACCGTGTGGATTTCGCTTGTTTCTTTGTAAAGAACATGAAAAGAGCACTTACACGATACGAAAATCGAAATTTTCTCTAAAAGTAGGAAGAAATTATCCAGAAAGCTTGTGGAAGAGAAATTCTCTAGTGACTAATTTTTAGACAATGCAATGCAATGTCAACTGGGGAAAGTGCAGTGACTACGAAAAAAACAAGTAGTCGCGCCAGTCTCGCTAAAGTCCGCAGTTTGCGTGAAACCGGAAGCCGATTCCCCGCTGGGATCGAATAACGCGCAAAGGTCACACCGCCAAATTTAGCACATTTTGCAACAACACTGCTGTTCACTGCTGTGGGACATTGTCTTTGCTTTTTTCAATGCGATTCCTGTAATAAACTCAATACATGTACGCACTTACACGACACTACAGAAAGCCTGTGGAAGAGAAATTTTCTACTGGCTAATTTTAGACCGAGATGCGATAACATCATGTCAACCGTGTCGTTACCCTTGTCCAGCGATGGATAAGGGTAACGAGGACTCTGGGAACGCGATTGGTATTTAGCCGTTTCGTGTCATATCATGTAAACATAGTTCGACTATCATAAATTATCGAGTCTGCCATGCATTGTAACATTTCCTTTGTGCGAGAATCGGCTGATAACTTACTCTTCTAAACAAGTAAGTATGCTTCTCTTTCCGACATAAAACTGAGACTGAATCACATAATTAGCCTGCGTGCAGACCGTGTCTCCTATTTCCATGCTTCCGCGTGAAGCAAGGAAATCTCTGCACGCGGGCTAATTTAATTAATATGTGATTCTCAGTTTTCATTCAGAGGGTTGTATTAGATCTTCACAATCGGAGAGATCTCGTTCATGCAAGCTCTTGAAAGCGTAAATCGGCTTACGCCGGTCATAACTCATACTTTTCGCAGTCATTCGCTTAACCAATGTTACTACTCTCACGGTGGTAATTCGTATCAAACGTTTGATAATGGTCTTGAAATAAGAACCGAAATATTACGTTTACGTTTGTTTCTCTCTCTTGCTTATACTTATATTTTAAGTTTGCAAGATGTTCTCCGGGGTCGTGATTATTTTATATTTGTAGTAATTAGCTGTGACTCTTAACACAGAGACTTGTACGCTGGATGCAATTCCTGCAATTCCTTTAATCAATTTCTTCGCGAACGACTGAAAGGAACATTCGTGAATGCAAATCTTAGAATCTAGCGTTTTTTATGCCAAACTGTTGACCATTTTGCCCTCTGTATCAATCAATCAATCAATCAATCAATCAATCAATCGATCGATCGATCGATCAATCCTTTATTTATGCACGTGTCACCTGGGAGCTAAAATAAACTCGTCTACTTATTATTGATGCTACATTAAATATAAAATATTAAAACCTTTTCTATATCGTACCTTACATGTTAAAATATTATAAAATGACTAAAAATATCATTCAGAATAACGTTACCCTACCCCCTCCTACTTTCCTCGCAAGATCGAATCAATATAGAATTTAAAATTTCCTCACACTACAGATCTAAAAAGTATGCGCTCGTAATGACCGTTTAAAAGTTGTTATGTCTTTGGTTTCTCTTATTTTAACGGGTAGTGTGTTCCATAAAGTTCCGGCTATATACGTAAATGATCTTTGATGTCACTCAGGAGCGTATCACCCCGGAGCCTCTATCTGTACTGATTAATGACAACAGCGTGGTTACACCTTCGGCTATTTTTAGAATCGTTCTACGCGAAAAGATTTCCGTGTATATGTACTTCCTTGGACAATAGTGATAATTCGTAGTAACGACATTCCGCCGTTCTAGTTTTATTCTACGTTCCTCTCGTCCGTTCCTGGTTTTATTTTTAATCTGAAACATGAATGACAACCTCGTCCTCGTGCTCGCAATGGGTGATTTTCGCGGCAAAAGTAATTCTAAAAATAGCTCAAGGTGTAACTACGCCGTGTCATAGGCCCAATAAGGGAGATGGAGGCTCCAGGGTGATATGCTCCTGCGCCACTGTATGTGGACGTAAGTGATCACAAATGAACAAAATAGTTTACGTCGCGCTGAAGTCGAACACGATACCGACTGGCTTCTTACAAAACAACCTCGTTCTTTTATATTTGCAGTTGATGAGCACACTATGCTGGCACATTACGATGGCAACATCTCACGAAGGACTTGCCCCTCGTTTCGCAAAGTCCTCATTCTACTAACAGTCTTATCATTGACAGTGATTGTTTATTGCTATGTCAACCTGAAAAACTACGCTCGATACATTGGCCAGCATCCCTTTCGGCCACCCATGAAATGCAGAAACCTCACCAGGTGGAAATCGATCAAACTCCTTAATTTCACTTACAAAGTTCATCGGCTCTTGGACGAGCTGGGCTTGGAGCATTGGCTCATGTTCGGATCACTTCTAGGAGCCCTTCGTGGACACGCCCCTCTTGTATGGGACGATGACACTGACATGGGTTTGGACGGGGACGGCAGATTAGCGACATTCACCAAAACCGAACTTTTTGAAAAGTTCAAATCTGTTGGCGTGAGAAACATTATTGATCATTGGTCCAGGGATGGCCGAATATCGATTCAAGATGAAAACTCTGAGTTTTATGTCGATCTGATGATCTTTCATAGATCGGGGATGTGGATGAAGAGACCGGGCTGGATGACATGGTTGTTTTATTTACAGTACGACAATTTTACACGTTTCCGGCGAAGCTTGTTGAGCAGCCACTACCTAAAACTCAATTTGGGTTTTTCAACATTTCGGTGCCAAGAAATGAGAAAGAGATTTTGCAGTACTTCTATCCTACTGACTGGTGGAAAGTTGTCAAACCTTCGGAATGTTAATACCGTAGTAATACAGTCAACCGGACACCACTGTAAGGCGGACACCTCCCTAAAGCCCCCGTTTTATACACTCGGCGCGGCGATCGCCAAAAATCGCCAAGTGTGTTCGCTTCTGCGACGGCGAATTTCGCCAGCGATTTTGATCGCCGCAACCAGCGATCAAAATCGCAGATATCTTGCATGTCAGATATCGGCGATAATTTTCGCCAGCAATCGCCTAGTGTGCCCGCTCCTGCAATTGAAAACGTCACTCGCCAACTATTCAACCAAGCGGATTTCGCGATTTCCGAGAATACCTTGGGACCGAATCATCAGAAAAATCGCCGGAAAAATCGCAAAGTGCGCCGCAGCACGCAGCGACGAAATTCGCTGGCCATCAAATTCGCTGCGAGAGCGTATAAAATCGCCTAGTGTGTCGGGGGCTTAAGGCGGACTTCAGTGGATGGCGGGTCCCTAGCCGAATTTCACTTGTTTGTCTGTAACTAAACTCTCTTTAAGGCGGACACCTCTCTAAGGCGGACAGCAGTAGCAAAGACTCAGGTTCGACAACGCCGGAAACCACGCTTCGCACTAACAAATTACCCGGCGAAATCTCTGCTTACAGAAACAGCAACAACTCGTCAAGCGAAATTTTTACTCACATGAGCGTTTGAAGTCAAGCTATTCCTCCTCACTGTGAACTTTGCTGTTTATATTGTCATTTTATCCAATATCTCGCATGTACGAAACACCCGTCGAGCAGGGATCCAAGCCCTCCGTCAACAACGTGCGCGCTAGTGAATAATTTCATACAAAACTATACTGAGCCGTTTCATGCAAACAGAGCTTTTAATAACTGCTAATAAGAGGTCAGATAACGTGAAATTACTCTATCGTATGTCTTTTAGACCAAGAATACTACATTTACGGCATTGTCTTTGAATCGTGCACGAGTTCTACAATTTAATTAAAATGCTTGCAACATGAAATGTGATACCAAGGGAAATCAAACCAAAACTGTGATTCGGAGAGCTGACCTGAAGCTTTCTAAAGCGATACATCGCCTCAAATGAACTGGAAAAGAACCAGTTATACATCGACGAACGAAAACTTAATTCCTAAACATTCAGGATTAAAAGAAACTCTGACTCCTTTTAAATATGTAGCAGAGTAGAGTGTTCGATACGTCATATGGCTAATGTCGATCAATTAGCTATCAAATAGCTTGGTACTGACAAATTACAGAAATATCTACCTACGTGAACAGCTAAAACTCATCAAACGAAAATTTTTTACTCACATGAGCGTTTGAAGTCAACTTGAAGCCATTCTTCGCGACTCGCTGCGAACTTTGCTGTTTGTACGCCATTTTAACCAATATCCCGGATGTGAAAAACACCTGTGAAATGGGGAAGCCAGCCTTCTGTTATATCAACACATTTTTTATAAGACTTTAGCCACAGAAAAGTTCAAGCCAAATAACGTTAGGACCCCCTCCCCACCTCCCTACTGCTGTCCATAGAACTCTTGTAAATTGAATAAATTTAGGCATGTCCTTGAGGTATGTTTTATAAAATTTCGACAGATGTATAATCCAGTAGAAAAAAAAATATCAATTTATTTTCTGCCAGGCCGATCGAAAAAAGTCTAACTTTGTTTTCAGTTTGTCTAAAACCTCAAATTAAATGGATTTTGTTTATTTGCGCCTCAGTGAATTTGACGTGATGTATAATGGCAATAAACGAACTGCGGTTCGTCGTAAAACGCCCTAGTCTGAGGGAAAAAGGCAAAAAGAAAACCGAAAAACGACCCGACACCGATTGAATAAATGAAAAAAAAAAAAAAAACGGACGGGGAGGAAGCTACTCGGCCCCCAAGCCTGATTGAGAGCAACTCCTTGGAGTCACAGATCTCAAATCTCACCCGGGGAGAGGTTATCCGGCCCCAAACCATATGAGGATAACCCCTGAAAGCTCGATTCGATACCGCGGCTCGGATGCTAAATGACTTTCGCTGTAACCGCGGCACGCCGCAATCACCACTAGGCCACCTTGACATCCCACGGCTGATTAGCTTTTTTTTAAGCATCAATAGTAGGTGTCTGCAGTTGGCTAATTATGGAGGTCCGCAGGGACTGAGAGTGCGTACTTTGACAGACGCGTTGAGAAATGGCTTGAGAAAGCCGGCCTTTAAAAGAAAATTGAAATCTAGCGCGGTTAATTTGATGCCGTGAATTTATTTTAAGTCCGGCAAACTTCATATACCACACGTTCTGGACGTTACCGAAAAACAAAACATGTGTTTGACCCGAGCGAGAGAATCCAGTTTTTGGCTGGAGATGTTCGTCTCGGCTCCGCGATGTTCGTCTCGGCTCCGCGGTGAAGTGACGAACTGAGGCACCGAATTATAATTCCTACTGACAAGATGCGATATTAGGTTGTCTTGTTGGTCTTGTACAATAAACCGTTAATAAATAAATATATTGAAGCATTTATACAGGATAGCTTTTAAGACCTTGAACGTCATTTTGTTTCTGAATTAGAATTTCCTATTAGCCAAAAATAGAGATATTCCAGTAACTACTGGATTGTAATGACGGGTTTGTAACCCAGTAACTACTGGGGTTGTAATGGGGAGTTTGTAACCCAGTAACTACTGGATAGTAATGGGGAGTTTGTAACCCAGTAACTACTGGATTGTAATGGCGAGTTTGTAACCCAGTAACTCAGTACTGGGGTTGTAATGGGGAGTTTGTAACCCAGTAACTTCTGGGAGTGTAATGGGGAGTTTGTAACCCAGTAACTACTGGATTGTAATGGCGAGTTTGTAACCCAGTAACTCAGTACTGGGTTGTAATGGGGAGTTTGTAACCCAGTAACTTCTGGGAGTGTAATGGGGAGTTTGTAACCCAGTAACTACTGGATTGTAATGGCGAGTTTGTAACCCAGTAACTCAGTACTGGGGTTGTAATGGGGAGTTTGTAACCCAGTAACTTCTGGGAGTGTAATGGCGAGTTTGTAACCCAGTAACTACTGGATTGTAATGGCGAGTTTGTAACCCAGTAACTACTGGGAGTGTAATGGGGAGTTTGTAACCCAGTAACTACTGGATTGTAATGGCGAGTTTGTAACCCAGTAACTACTGGATTGTAATGGGAGTTTGTAACCCAGTAACTACTGGATTGTAATGGCGAGTTTGTAACCCAGTAACTCAGTACTGGGGTTGTAATGGGGAGTTTGTAACCCAGTAACTTCTGGGAGTGTAATGGGGAGTTTGTAACCCAGTAACTACTGGATTGTAATGGCGAGTTTGTAACCCAGTAACTCAGTACTGGGGTTGTAATGGGGAGTTTGTAACCCAGTAACTTCTGGGAGTGTAATGGGGAGTTTGTAACCCAGTAACTACTGGGAGTGTAATGGGGAGTTTGTAACCCAGTAACTACTGGATTGTAATGGCGAGTTTGTAACCCAGTAACTCAGTACTGGGGTTGTAATGGGAGTTTGTAACCCAGTAACTTCTGGGAGTGTAATGGGGAGTTTGTAACCCAGTAACTACTGGATTGTAATGGCGAGTTTGTAACCCAGTAACTACTGGATTGTAATGGCGAGTTTGTAACCCAGTAACTACTGGGAGTGTAATGGGGAGTTTGTAACCCAGTAACTACTGGATTGTAATGGCGAGTTTGTAACCCAGTAACTCAGTACTGGGGTTGTAATGGGGAGTTTGTAACCCAGTAACTTCTGGGAGTGTAATGGGAGTTTGTAACCCAGTAACTACTGGATTGTAATGGCGAGTTTGTAACCCAGTAACTCAGTACTGGGGTTGTAATGGGGAGTTTGTAACCCAGTAACTTCTGGGAGTGTAATGGGGAGTTTGTAACCCAGTAACTACTGGATTGTAATGGCGAGTTTGTAACCCAGTAACTACTGGATTGTAATGGCGAGTTTGTAACCCAGTAACTACTGGATTGTAATGGCGAGTTTGTAACCCAGTAACTACTGGGAGTGTAATGGGGAGTTTGTAACCCAGTAACTACTGGGAGTGTAATGGGGAGTTTGTAACCCAGTAACTACTGGATTGTAATGGCGAGTTTGTAACCCAGTAACCCAGAGTTTCTTCAGTGTACTTATTCCCTTTAAAATTCTGGAATGACTTTGAAAGCTACTGGTTAACAGTAACTAAAGATCATAAATGTGAATTTCTGACTAAATTTGATAAAACGTTCCTCCAGAAATTTCATACTAAAGTATAGATTTCATGCAAACACTCATTTGGCCCCATAGGAGCTTTTAATAAGGGCCACGTAATCAGAGGGTAAATAAAAAACGTGGAAACACTTTATCGTATGTCTTTTTAGAGCAAGAAAACTAAATTTTCGACATTGTCATTGAATAACGAGTTGTACAATTTAATTAAAATGCTTTCAACATTTTTCATGAATGATATACCAACGAAATCAAACTGAAAATATGACCCGGAGAGCTGACCTGCATGAAGATTTCTAAAGCGATACATCGCCTCAAATGATGAACTAGAAAAGAACGTTAACATCGACGAACACTTAATTCCGTAAACATTCAAAATTAGACTGAGTAACACAGCTGACTGACTCTATGTAGCAAAGACTCAGGTTCGACATGGCCGGAAACCACGCTTCGCACTGACAAATTACGGCCGGCGAAATCTCTGCTTACAGAAACAGCAACAACTCGTCAAGCGAAATTTTTACTCACATGAGCGTTTGAAGTCAAGCTATTCCTCCTCACTGTGAACTTTGCTGTTTATATTGTCATTTTATCCAATATCTCGGATGTACGAAATACCCGTCGAGCAGGGATCCAAGCCCTCCGTCAACAACGTGCGCGCTAGTGAATAATTTCATACAAAACTATACTGAGCCGTTTCATGCAAACAGAGCTTTTAATAACTGCTAATAAGAGGTCAGATAACGTGAAATTACTCTATCGTATGTCTTTTAGACCAAGAATACTACATTTACGGCATTGTCTTTGAATCCGGTGCACGAGTTCTACAATTTAATTAAAATGCTTGCAACATGAAATGTGATACCAAGGGAAATCAAACCAAAACTGTGATTCGGAGAGCTGACCTGAAGCTTTCTAAAGCGATACATCGCCTCAAATGAACTGGAAAAGAACCAGTTATACATCGACGAACGAACACTTAATTCCTAAACATTCAGGATTAAAAGAAACTCTGACTCCTTTTAAATATGTAGCAGAGTAGAGTGTTCGATACGTCATATGGCTAATGTCGATCAATTAGCTATCAAATAGCTTGGTACTGACAAATTACAGAAATATCTACCTACGTGAACAGCTAAAACTCATCAAACGAAAATTTTTTACTCACATGAGCGTTTGAAGTCAACTTGAAGCCATTCTTCGCGACTCGCTGCGAACTTTGCTGTTTGTACGCCATTTTAACCAATATCCCGGATGTGAAAAACACCTGTGAAATGGGGAAGCCAGCCTTCTGTTATATCAACACATTTTTTATAAGACTTTAGCCACAGAAAAGTTCAAGCCAAATAACGTTAGGACCCCCCTCCCCACCTCCCTACTGCTGTCCATAGAACTCTTGTAAATTGAATAAATTTAGGCATGTCCTTGAGGTATGTTTTATAAAATTTCGACAGATGTATAATCCAGTAGAAAAAAATATATCAATTTATTTTCTGCCAGGCCGATCGAAAAAAGTCTAACTTTGTTTTCAGTTTGTCTAAAACCTCAAATTAAATGGATTTTGTTTATTTGCGCCTCAGTGAATTTGACGTGATGTATAATGGCAATAAACGAACTGCGGTTCGTCGTAAAACGCCCTAGTCTGAGGGAAAAAGGCAAAAGAAAACCGAAAAACGACCCGACACCGATTGAATAAATGAAAAAAAAAAAAAAAAACGGACGGGGAGGAAGCTACTCGGCCCCCAAGCCTGATTGAGAGCAACTCCTTGGAGTCACAGATCTCAAATCTCACCCGGGGAGAGGTTATCCGGCCCCCAAACCATATGAGGATAACCCCTGAAAGCTCGATTCGATACCGCGGCTCGGATGCTAAATGACTTTCGCTGTAACCGCGGCACGCCGCAATCACCACTAGGCCACCTTGACATCCCACGGCTGATTAGCTTTTTTTTAAGCATCAATAGTAGGTGTCTGCAGTTGGCTAATTATGGAGGTCCGCAGGGACTGAGAGTGCGTACTTTGACAGACGCGTTGAGAAATGGCTTGAGAAAGCCGGCCTTTAAAAGAAAATTGAAATCTAGCGCGGTTAATTTGATGCCGTGAATTTATTTTAAGTCCGGCAAACTTCATATACCACACGTTCTGGACGTTACCGAAAAACAAAACATGTCAGTTTGACCCGAGCGAGAGAATCCAGTTTTTGGCTGGAGATGTTCGTCTCGGCTCCGCGGTGAAGTGACGAACTGAGGCACCGAATTATAATTCCTACTGACAAGATGCGATATTAGGTTGTCTTGTTGGTCTTGTATAATAAACCGTTAATAAATAAATATATTGAAGCATTTATACAGGATAGCTTTTAAGACCTTGAACGTCATTTTGTTTCTGAATTAGAATTTCCTATTAGCCAAAAATAGAGATATTCCAGTAACTACTGGATTGTAATGACGGGTTTGTAACCCAGTAACTACTGGGGTTGTAATGGGGAGTTTGTAACCCAGTAACTACTGGATAGTAATGGGGAGTTTGTAACCCAGTAACTACTGGATTGTAATGGCGAGTTTGTAACCCAGTAACTACTGGGAGTGTAATGGGGAGTTTGTAACCCAGTAACTACTGGGAGTGTAATGGGGAGTTTGTAACCCAGTAACTACTGGATTGTAATGGCGAGTTTGTAACCCAGTAACTACTGGATTGTAATGGCGAGTTTGTAACCCAGTAACTACTGGGAGTGTAATGGGGAGTTTGTAACCCAGTAACTACTGGATTGTAATGGCGAGTTTGTAACCCAGTAACTCAGTACTGGGGTTGTAATGGGGAGTTTGTAACCCAGTAACTTCTGGGAGTGTAATGGGGAGTTTGTAACCCAGTAACTACTGGATTGTAATGGCGAGTTTGTAACCCAGTAACTCAGTACTGGGTTGTAATGGGGAGTTTGTAACCCAGTAACTTCTGGGAGTGTAATGGGGAGTTTGTAACCCAGTAACTACTGGATTGTAATGGCGAGTTTGTAACCCAGTAACTACTGGATTGTAATGGCGAGTTTGTAACCCAGTAACTACTGGATTGTAATGGCGAGTTTGTAACCCAGTAACTACTGGAGTGTAATGGGGAGTTTGTAACCCAGTAACTACTGGGAGTGTAATGGGGAGTTTGTAACCCAGTAACTACTGGATTGTAATGGCGAGTTTGTAACCCAGTAACTACTGGATTGTAATGGCGAGTTTGTAACCCAGTAACTACTGGATTGTAATGGCGAGTTTGTAACCCAGTAACTACTGGGAGTGTAATGGGGAGTTTGTAACCCAGTAACTACTGGATTGTAATGGCGAGTTTGTAACCCAGTAACTCAGTACTGGGGTTGTAATGGGGAGTTTGTAACCCAGTAACTTCTGGGAGTGTAATGGGGAGTTTGTAACCCAGTAACTACTGGATTGTAATGGCGAGTTTGTAACCCAGTAACTCAGTACTGGGGTTGTAATGGGGAGTTTGTAACCCAGTAACTTCTGGGAGTGTAATGGCGAGTTTGTAACCCAGTAACTACTGGATTGTAATGGGGAGTTTGTAACCCAGTAACTACTGGGAGTGTAATGGGGAGTTTGTAACCCAGTAACTACTGGATTGTAATGGCGAGTTTGTAACCCAGTAACTACTGGATTGTAATGGGAGTTTGTAACCCAGTAACTACTGGATTGTAATGGCGAGTTTGTAACCCAGTAACTCAGTACTGGGGTTGTAATGGGGAGTTTGTAACCCAGTAACTACTGGGAGTGTAATGGGGAGTTTGTAACCCAGTAACTACTGGATTGTAATGGCGAGTTTGTAACCCAGTAACTCAGTACTGGGGTTGTAATGGGGAGTTTGTAACCCAGTAACTTCTGGGAGTGTAATGGGGAGTTTGTAACCCAGTAACTACTGGAGTGTAATGGGGAGTTTGTAACCCAGTAACTACTGGATTGTAATGGCGAGTTTGTAACCCAGTAACTCAGTACTGGGGTTGTAATGGGGAGTTTGTAACCCAGTAACTACTGGGAGTGTAATGGGGAGTTTGTAACCCAGTAACTACTGGATTGTAATGGCGAGTTTGTAACCCAGTAACTACTGGATTGTAATGGCGAGTTTGTAACCCAGTAACTACTGGGAGTGTAATGGGGAGTTTGTAACCCAGTAACTACTGGATTGTAATGGCGAGTTTGTAACCCAGTAACTCAGTACTGGGGTTGTAATGGGGAGTTTGTAACCCAGTAACTTCTGGGAGTGTAATGGGGAGTTTGTAACCCAGTAACTACTGGATTGTAATGGCGAGTTTGTAACCCAGTAACTCAGTACTGGGGTTGTAATGGGGAGTTTGTAACCCAGTAACTTCTGGGAGTGTAATGGGGAGTTTGTAACCCAGTAACTACTGGATTGTAATGGCGAGTTTGTAACCCAGTAACTACTGGATTGTAATGGCGAGTTTGTAACCCAGTAACTACTGGATTGTAATGGCGAGTTTGTAACCCAGTAACTACTGGGAGTGTAATGGGGAGTTTGTAACCCAGTAACTACTGGGAGTGTAATGGGGAGTTTGTAACCCAGTAACTACTGGATTGTAATGGCGAGTTTGTAACCCAGTAACCCAGAGTTTCTTCAGTGTACTTATTCCCTTTAAAATTCTGGAATGACTTTGAAAGCTACTGGTTAACAGTAACTAAAGATCATAAATGTGAATTTCTGACTAAATTTGATAAAACGTTCCTCCAGAAATTTCATACTAAAGTATAGATTTCATGCAAACACTCATTTGGCCCCATAGGAGCTTTTAATAAGGGCCACGTAATCAGAGGGTAAATAAAAAACGTGGAAACACTTTATCGTATGTCTTTTTAGAGCAAGAAAACTAAATTTTCGACATTGTCATTGAATAACGAGTTGTACAATTTAATTAAAATGCTTTCAACATTTTTCATGAATGATATACCAACGAAATCAAACTGAAAATATGACCCGGAGAGCTGACCTGCATGAAGATTTCTAAAGCGATACATCGCCTCAAATGATGAACTAGAAAAGAACGTTAACATCGACGAACACTTAATTCCGTAAACATTCAAAATTAGACTGAGTAACACAGCTGACTGACTCTATGTAGCAAAGACTCAGGTTCGACATGGCCGGAAACCACGCTTCGCACTGACAAATTACGGCCGGCGAAATCTCTGCTTACAGAAACAGCAACAACTCGTCAAGCGAAATTTTTACTCACATGAGCGTTTGAAGTCAAGCTATTCCTCCTCACTGTGAACTTTGCTGTTTATATTGTCATTTTATCCAATATCTCGGATGTACGAAATACCCGTCGAGCAGGGATCCAAGCCCTCCGTCAACAACGTGCGCGCTAGTGAATAATTTCATACAAAACTATACTGAGCCGTTTCATGCAAACAGAGCTTTTAATAACTGCTAATAAGAGGTCAGATAACGTGAAATTACTCTATCGTATGTCTTTTAGACCAAGAATACTACATTTACGGCATTGTCTTTGAATCCGGTGCACGAGTTCTACAATTTAATTAAAATGCTTGCAACATGAAATGTGATACCAAGGGAAATCAAACCAAAACTGTGATTCGGAGAGCTGACCTGAAGCTTTCTAAAGCGATACATCGCCTCAAATGAACTGGAAAAGAACCAGTTATACATCGACGAACGAACACTTAATTCCTAAACATTCAGGATTAAAAGAAACTCTGACTCCTTTTAAATATGTAGCAGAGTAGAGTGTTCGATACGTCATATGGCTAATGTCGATCAATTAGCTATCAAATAGCTTGGTACTGACAAATTACAGAAATATCTACCTACGTGAACAGCTAAAACTCATCAAACGAAAATTTTTACTCACATGAGCGTTTGAAGTCAACTTGAAGCCATTCTTCGCGACTCGCTGCGAACTTTGCTGTTTGTACGCCATTTTAACCAATATCCCGGATGTGAAAAACACCTGTGAAATGGGGAAGCCAGCCTTCTGTTATATCAACACATTTTTTATAAGACTTTAGCCACAGAAAAGTTCAAGCCAAATAACGTTAGGACCCCCTCCCCACCTCCCTACTGCTGTCCATAGAACTCTTGTAAATTGAATAAATTTAGGCATGTCCTTGAGGTATGTTTTATAAAATTTCGACAGATGTATAATCCAGTAGAAAAAAATATATCAATTTATTTTCTGCCAGGCCGATCGAAAAAAGTCTAACTTTGTTTTCAGTTTGTCTAAAACCTCAAATTAAATGGATTTTGTTTATTTGCGCCTCAGTGAATTTGACGTGATGTATAATGGCAATAAACGAACTGCGGTTCGTCGTAAAACGCCCTAGTCTGAGGGAAAAAAGGCAAAAAGAAAACCGAAAAACGACCCGACACCGATTGAATAAATGAAAAAAAAAAAAAAAACGGACGGGGAGGAAGCTACTCGGCCCCCAAGCCTGATTGAGAGCAACTCCTTGGAGTCACAGATCTCAAATCTCACCCGGGGAGAGGTTATCCGGCCCCCAAACCATATGAGGATAACCCTGAAAGCTCGATTCGATACCGCGGCTCGGATGCTAAATGACTTTCGCTGTAACCGCGGCACGCCGCAATCACCACTAGGCCACCTTGACATCCCACGGCTGATTAGCTTTTTTTTAAGCATCAATAGTAGGTGTCTGCAGTTGGCTAATTATGGAGGTCCGCAGGGACTGAGAGTGCGTACTTTGACAGACGCGTTGAGAAATGGCTTGAGAAAGCCGGCCTTTAAAAGAAAATTGAAATCTAGCGCGGTTAATTTGATGCCGTGAATTTATTTTAAGTCCGGCAAACTTCATATACCACACGTTCTGGACGTTACCGAAAAACAAAACATGTCAGTTTGACCCGAGCGAGAGAATCCAGTTTTTGGCTGGAGATGTTCGTCTCGGCTCCGCGGTGAAGTGACGAACTGAGGCACCGAATTATAATTCCTACTGACAAGATGCGATATTAGGTTGTCTTGTTGGTCTTGTATAATAAACCGTTAATAAATAAATATATTGAAGCATTTATACAGGATAGCTTTTAAGACCTTGAACGTCATTTTGTTTCTGAATTAGAATTTCCTATTAGCCAAAAATAGAGATATTCCAGTAACTACTGGATTGTAATGACGGGTTTGTAACCCAGTAACTACTGGGGTTGTAATGGGGAGTTTGTAACCCAGTAACTACTGGATAGTAATGGGGAGTTTGTAACCCAGTAACTACTGGATTGTAATGGCGAGTTTGTAACCCAGTAACTACTGGGAGTGTAATGGGGAGTTTGTAACCCAGTAACTACTGGGAGTGTAATGGGAGTTTGTAACCCAGTAACTACTGGATTGTAATGGCGAGTTTGTAACCCAGTAACTACTGGATTGTAATGGCGAGTTTGTAACCCAGTAACTACTGGGAGTGTAATGGGGAGTTTGTAACCCAGTAACTACTGGATTGTAATGGCGAGTTTGTAACCCAGTAACTCAGTACTGGGGTTGTAATGGGGAGTTTGTAACCCAGTAACTTCTGGGAGTGTAATGGGGAGTTTGTAACCCAGTAACTACTGGATTGTAATGGCGAGTTTGTAACCCAGTAACTCAGTACTGGGGTTGTAATGGGGAGTTTGTAACCCAGTAACTACTGGGAGTGTAATGGGGAGTTTGTAACCCAGTAACTACTGGATTGTAATGGCGAGTTTGTAACCCAGTAACTACTGGATTGTAATGGCGAGTTTGTAACCCAGTAACTACTGGATTGTAATGGCGAGTTTGTAACCCAGTAACTACTGGGAGTGTAATGGGGAGTTTGTAACCCAGTAACTACTGGGAGTGTAATGGGAGTTTGTAACCCAGTAACTACTGGGAGTGTAATGGGGAGTTTGTAACCCAGTAACTACTGGATTGTAATGGCGAGTTTGTAACCCAGTAACCCAGAGTTTCTTCAGTGTACTTATTCCCTTTAAAATTCTGGAATGACTTTGAAAGCTACTGGTTAACAGTAACTAAAGATCATAAATGTGAATTTCTGACTAAATTTGATAAAACGTTCCTCCAGAAATTTCATACTAAAGTATAGATTTCATGCAAACACTCATTTGGCCCCATAGGAGCTTTTAATAAGGGCCACGTAATCAGAGGGTAAATAAAAAACGTGGAAACACTTTATCGTATGTCTTTTTAGAGCAAGAAAACTAAATTTTCGACATTGTCATTGAATAACGAGTTGTACAATTTAATTAAAATGCTTTCAACATTTTTCATGAATGATATACCAACGAAATCAAACTGAAAATATGACCCGGAGAGCTGACCTGCATGAAGATTTCTAAAGCGATACATCGCCTCAAATGATGAACTAGAAAAGAACGTTAACATCGACGAACACTTAATTCCGTAAACATTCAAAATTAGACTGAGTAACACAGCTGACTGACTCTATGTAGCAAAGACTCAGGTTCGACATGGCCGGAAACCACGCTTCGCACTGACAAATTACGGCCGGCGAAATCTCTGCTTACAGAAACAGCAACAACTCGTCAAGCGAAATTTTTACTCACATGAGCGTTTGAAGTCAAGCTATTCCTCCTCACTGTGAACTTTGCTGTTTATATTGTCATTTTATCCAATATCTCGGATGTACGAAATACCCGTCGAGCAGGGATCCAAGCCCTCCGTCAACAACGTGCGCGCTAGTGAATAATTTCATACAAAACTATACTGAGCCGTTTCATGCAAACAGAGCTTTTAATAACTGCTAATAAGAGGTCAGATAACGTGAAATTACTCTATCGTATGTCTTTTAGACCAAGAATACTACATTTACGGCATTGTCTTTGAATCCGGTGCACGAGTTCTACAATTTAATTAAAATGCTTGCAACATGAAATGTGATACCAAGGGAAATCAAACCAAAACTGTGATTCGGAGAGCTGACCTGAAGCTTTCTAAAGCGATACATCGCCTCAAATGAACTGGAAAAGAACCAGTTATACATCGACGAACGAACACTTAATTCCTAAACATTCAGGATTAAAAGAAACTCTGACTCCTTTTAAATATGTAGCAGAGTAGAGTGTTCGATACGTCATATGGCTAATGTCGATCAATTAGCTATCAAATAGCTTGGTACTGACAAATTACAGAAATATCTACCTACGTGAACAGCTAAAACTCATCAAACGAAAATTTTTTACTCACATGAGCGTTTGAAGTCAACTTGAAGCCATTCTTCGCGACTCGCTGCGAACTTTGCTGTTTGTACGCCATTTTAACCAATATCCCGGATGTGAAAAACACCTGTGAAATGGGGAAGCCAGCCTTCTGTTATATCAACACATTTTTTATAAGACTTTAGCCACAGAAAAGTTCAAGCCAAATAACGTTAGGACCCCCCTCCCCACCTCCCTACTGCTGTCCATAGAACTCTTGTAAATTGAATAAATTTAGGCATGTCCTTGAGGTATGTTTTATAAAATTTCGACAGATGTATAATCCAGTAGAAAAAAATATATCAATTTATTTTCTGCCAGGCCGATCGAAAAAAGTCTAACTTTGTTTTCAGTTTGTCTAAAACCTCAAATTAAATGGATTTTGTTTATTTGCGCCTCAGTGAATTTGACGTGATGTATAATGGCAATAAACGAACTGCGGTTCGTCGTAAAACGCCCTAGTCTGAGGGAAAAAGGCAAAAAGAAAACCGAAAAACGACCCGACACCGATTGAATAAATGAAAAAAAAAAAAAAAACGGACGGGGAGGAAGCTACTCGGCCCCCAAGCCTGATTGAGAGCAACTCCTTGGAGTCACAGATCTCAAATCTCACCCGGGGAGAGGTTATCCGGCCCCCAAACCATATGAGGATAACCCCTGAAAGCTCGATTCGATACCGCGGCTCGGATGCTAAATGACTTTCGCTGTAACCGCGGCACGCCGCAATCACCACTAGGCCACCTTGACATCCCACGGCTGATTAGCTTTTTTTTAAGCATCAATAGTAGGTGTCTGCAGTTGGCTAATTATGGAGGTCCGCAGGGACTGAGAGTGCGTACTTTGACAGACGCGTTGAGAAATGGCTTGAGAAAGCCGGCCTTTAAAAGAAAATTGAAATCTAGCGCGGTTAATTTGATGCCGTGAATTTATTTTAAGTCCGGCAAACTTCATATACCACACGTTCTGGACGTTACCGAAAAACAAAACATGTCAGTTTGACCCGAGCGAGAGAATCCAGTTTTTGGCTGGAGATGTTCGTCTCGGCTCCGCGGTGAAGTGACGAACTGAGGCACCGAATTATAATTCCTACTGACAAGATGCGATATTAGGTTGTCTTGTTGGTCTTGTATAATAAACCGTTAATAAATAAATATATTGAAGCATTTATACAGGATAGCTTTTAAGACCTTGAACGTCATTTTGTTTCTGAATTAGAATTTCCTATTAGCCAAAAATAGAGATATTCCAGTAACTACTGGATTGTAATGACGGGTTTGTAACCCAGTAACTACTGGGGTTGTAATGGGGAGTTTGTAACCCAGTAACTACTGGATAGTAATGGGGAGTTTGTAACCCAGTAACTACTGGATTGTAATGGCGAGTTTGTAACCCAGTAACTACTGGGAGTGTAATGGGGAGTTTGTAACCCAGTAACTACTGGGAGTGTAATGGGGAGTTTGTAACCCAGTAACTACTGGATTGTAATGGCGAGTTTGTAACCCAGTAACTACTGGATTGTAATGGCGAGTTTGTAACCCAGTAACTACTGGGAGTGTAATGGGGAGTTTGTAACCAGTAACTACTGGATTGTAATGGCGAGTTTGTAACCCAGTAACTCTACTGGGTTGTAATGGGGAGTTTGTAACCCAGTAACTACTGGAGTGTAATGGGGAGTTTGTAACCCAGTAACTACTGGATTGTAATGGCGAGTTTGTAACCCAGTAACTCTACTGGGAGTGTAATGGGGAGTTTGTAACCCAGTAACTACTGGAGTGTAATGGGGAGTTTGTAACCCAGTAACTACTGGATTGTAATGGCGAGTTTGTAACCCAGTAACTACTGGATTGTAATGGCGAGTTTGTAACCCAGTAACTACTGGATTGTAATGGCGAGTTTGTAACCCAGTAACTACTGGATTGTAATGGCGAGTTTGTAACCCAGTAACTACTGGGAGTGTAATGGGGAGTTTGTAACCCAGTAACTACTGGAGTGTAATGGCGAGTTTGTAACCCAGTAACTACTGGATTGTAATGGCGAGTTTGTAACCCAGTAACTACTGGATTGTAATGGCGAGTTTGTAACCCAGTAACTACTGGAGTGTAATGGGGAGTTTGTAACCCAGTAACTACTGGATTGTAATGGCGAGTTTGTAACCCAGTAACTCAGTACTGGGGTTGTAATGGGGAGTTTGTAACCCAGTAACTTCTGGGAGTGTAATGGGGAGTTTGTAACCCAGTAACTACTGGATTGTAATGGCGAGTTTGTAACCCAGTAACTCAGTACTGGGTTGTAATGGGGAGTTTGTAACCCAGTAACTTCTGGGAGTGTAATGGGGAGTTTGTAACCCAGTAACTACTGGATTGTAATGGCGAGTTTGTAACCCAGTAACTACTGGGAGTGTAATGGGGAGTTTGTAACCCAGTAACTACTGGGAGTGTAATGGGGAGTTTGTAACCCAGTAACTACTGGATTGTAATGGGAGTTTGTAACCCAGTAACTACTGGATTGTAATGGCGAGTTTGTAACCCAGTAACTACTGGGAGTGTAATGGGGAGTTTGTAACCCAGTAACTACTGGGAGTGTAATGGGGAGTTTGTAACCCAGTAACTACTGGATTGTAATGGCGAGTTTGTAACCCAGTAACTACTGGGTTGTAATGGGGAGTTTGTAACCCAGTAACTACTGGGAGTGTAATGGGGAGTTTGTAACCCAGTAACTACTGGATTGTAATGGCGAGTTTGTAACCCAGTAACTCAGTACTGGGGTTGTAATGGGGAGTTTGTAACCCAGTAACTACTGGGAGTGTAATGGGGAGTTTGTAACCCAGTAACTACTGGATTGTAATGGCGAGTTTGTAACCCAGTAACTACTGGATTGTAATGGCGAGTTTGTAACCCAGTAACTACTGGGTTGTAATGGGGAGTTTGTAACCCAGTAACTACTGGGAGTGTAATGGGGAGTTTGTAACCCAGTAACTACTGGAGTGTAATGGCGAGTTTGTAACCCAGTAACTACTGGATTGTAATGGCGAGTTTGTAACCCAGTAACTACTGGGAGTGTAATGGGGAGTTTGTAACCCAGTAACTACTGGATTGTAATGGCGAGTTTGTAACCCAGTAACTCAGTACTGGGGTTGTAATGGGGAGTTTGTAACCCAGTAACTTCTGGGAGTGTAATGGGGAGTTTGTAACCCAGTAACTACTGGATTGTAATGGCGAGTTTGTAACCCAGTAACTACTGGGGTTGTAATGGGGAGTTTGTAACCCAGTAACTACTGGGAGTGTAATGGGGAGTTTGTAACCCAGTAACTACTGGATTGTAATGGCGAGTTTGTAACCCAGTAACTACTGGATTGTAATGGCGAGTTTGTAACCCAGTAACTACTGGATTGTAATGGCGAGTTTGTAACCCAGTAACTACTGGGAGTGTAATGGGGAGTTTGTAACCCAGTAACTACTGGAGTGTAATGGGGAGTTTGTAACCCAGTAACTACTGGATTGTAATGGCGAGTTTGTAACCCAGTAACCCAGAGTTTCTTCAGTGTACTTATTCCCTTTAAAATTCTGGAATGACTTTGAAAGCTACTGGTTAACAGTAACTAAAGATCATAAATGTGAATTTCTGACTAAATTTGATAAAACGTTCCTCCAGAAATTTCATACTAAAGTATAGATTTCATGCAAACACTCATTTGGCCCCATAGGAGCTTTTAATAAGGGCCACGTAATCAGAGGGTAAATAAAAAACGTGGAAACACTTTATCGTATGTCTTTTTAGAGCAAGAAAACTAAATTTTCGACATTGTCATTGAATAACGAGTTGTACAATTTAATTAAAATGCTTTCAACATTTTTCATGAATGATATACCAACGAAATCAAACTGAAAATATGACCCGGAGAGCTGACCTGCATGAAGATTTCTAAAGCGATACATCGCCTCAAATGATGAACTAGAAAAGAACGTTAACATCGACGAACACTTAATTCCGTAAACATTCAAAATTAGACTGAGTAACACAGCTGACTGACTCTATGTAGCAAAGACTCAGGTTCGACATGGCCGGAAACCACGCTTCGCACTGACAAATTACGGCCGGCGAAATCTCTGCTTACAGAAACAGCAACAACTCGTCAAGCGAAATTTTTACTCACATGAGCGTTTGAAGTCAAGCTATTCCTCCTCACTGTGAACTTTGCTGTTTATATTGTCATTTTATCCAATATCTCGGATGTACGAAATACCCGTCGAGCAGGGATCCAAGCCCTCCGTCAACAACGTGCGCGCTAGTGAATAATTTCATACAAAACTATACTGAGCCGTTTCATGCAAACAGAGCTTTTAATAACTGCTAATAAGAGGTCAGATAACGTGAAATTACTCTATCGTATGTCTTTTAGACCAAGAATACTACATTTACGGCATTGTCTTTGAATCCGGTGCACGAGTTCTACAATTTAATTAAAATGCTTGCAACATGAAATGTGATACCAAGGGAAATCAAACCAAAACTGTGATTCGGAGAGCTGACCTGAAGCTTTCTAAAGCGATACATCGCCTCAAATGAACTGGAAAAGAACCAGTTATACATCGACGAACGAACACTTAATTCCTAAACATTCAGGATTAAAAGAAACTCTGACTCCTTTTAAATATGTAGCAGAGTAGAGTGTTCGATACGTCATATGGCTAATGTCGATCAATTAGCTATCAAATAGCTTGGTACTGACAAATTACAGAAATATCTACCTACGTGAACAGCTAAAACTCATCAAACGAAAATTTTTTACTCACATGAGCGTTTGAAGTCAACTTGAAGCCATTCTTCGCGACTCGCTGCGAACTTTGCTGTTTGTACGCCATTTTAACCAATATCCCGGATGTGAAAAACACCTGTGAAATGGGGAAGCCAGCCTTCTGTTATATCAACACATTTTTTATAAGACTTTAGCCACAGAAAAGTTCAAGCCAAATAACGTTAGGACCCCCCTCCCCACCTCCCTACTGCTGTCCATAGAACTCTTGTAAATTGAATAAATTTAGGCATGTCCTTGAGGTATGTTTTATAAAATTTCGACAGATGTATAATCCAGTAGAAAAAAATATATCAATTTATTTTCTGCCAGGCCGATCGAAAAAAGTCTAACTTTGTTTTCAGTTTGTCTAAAACCTCAAATTAAATGGATTTTGTTTATTTGCGCCTCAGTGAATTTGACGTGATGTATAATGGCAATAAACGAACTGCGGTTCGTCGTAAAACGCCCTAGTCTGAGGGGAAAAAGGCAAAAAGAAAACCGAAAAACGACCCGACACCGATTGAATAAATGAAAAAAAAAAAAAAAAACGGACGGGGAGGAAGCTACTCGGCCCCCAAGCCTGATTGAGAGCAACTCCTTGGAGTCACAGATCTCAAATCTCACCCGGGGAGAGGTTATCCGGCCCCCAAACCATATGAGGATAACCCCTGAAAGCTCGATTCGATACCGCGGCTCGGATGCTAAATGACTTTCGCTGTAACCGCGGCACGCCGCAATCACCACTAGGCCACCTTGACATCCCACGGCTGATTAGCTTTTTTTTAAGCATCAATAGTAGGTGTCTGCAGTTGGCTAATTATGGAGGTCCGCAGGGACTGAGAGTGCGTACTTTGACAGACGCGTTGAGAAATGGCTTGAGAAAGCCGGCCTTTAAAAGAAAATTGAAATCTAGCGCGGTTAATTTGATGCCGTGAATTTATTTTAAGTCCGGCAAACTTCATATACCACACGTTCTGGACGTTACCGAAAAACAAAACATGTCAGTTTGACCCGAGCGAGAGAATCCAGTTTTTGGCTGGAGATGTTCGTCTCGGCTCCGCGGTGAAGTGACGAACTGAGGCACCGAATTATAATTCCTACTGACAAGATGCGATATTAGGTTGTCTTGTTGGTCTTGTATAATAAACCGTTAATAAATAAATATATTGAAGCATTTATACAGGATAGCTTTTAAGACCTTGAACGTCATTTTGTTTCTGAATTAGAATTTCCTATTAGCCAAAAATAGAGATATTCCAGTAACTACTGGATTGTAATGACGGGTTTGTAACCCAGTAACTACTGGGGTTGTAATGGGGAGTTTGTAACCCAGTAACTACTGGATAGTAATGGGGAGTTTGTAACCCAGTAACTACTGGATTGTAATGGCGAGTTTGTAAACCCAGTAACTACTGGGAGTGTAATGGGGAGTTTGTAACCCAGTAACTACTGGGAGTTTAATGGGGAGTTTGTAACCCAGTAACTACTGGGAGTGTAATGGCGAGTTTGTAACCCAGTAACTACTGGATTGTAATGGCGAGTTTGTAACCCAGTAACTACTGGGAGTGTAATGGGGAGTTTGTAACC